>VZRL01006365.1:742845-882890 GCA_013397895.1 Origma solitaria
GGCACGGGGTGCGCACCGCCCCTTCCCCGCCCGCCGCGCCGGGGGCCCCGCCGGCGCCTCGCTGCCCGCCAAGGCGCCCGCGGCTCGCCAGCCCGCTGCCATCAGCATGCGGCAGCTCCGGCCAAAAATAACCCTGGAAAGCGAAGCCGAGAGCCGCGGGCTCCTGCCAGGGATGTAACTGGAGGCAGCGAGGAGCGGGCGAGCCAGCGGCGCACACTTGCTCGGGGGGATCACGGTCTGTCAGCGCCGGGGCTCCCCCGCCGACCCCCGGCAGCCGAGCCGCGCACCGCGGGCACGGGGCAGCGCCCGCTCGGATTGGAGAATCCCGGCTGCGTGGGGCCGGACAGTGCTTCTGTCCCACGCCAGGAGACGGGGGAGCAGGCAATTAAAGAACGAACAACGGGAATCGATTGGTTTTTTTCATACTGCATTGCTCAAAAGCAATTTTTGATGTAGTAATTAAATTTAAAGAGAGACTTGCTAACTGATCATGCTGGTTTCTCTCCAGGCTCACTCTGTCTAAAGCCAAACAACTCTGAAGGTGTGTTTTCCTAGGACAGACTAAGGCATTTCATACAGATGTATTGCAAAGCTTAGTTCATTGACATGGGTTCATTCTGCTTAAATGAAATGCAGAGGTGGTGGCACTAGTGATTGTGAAGATGCCTGATATTTCCCAGTGTAAAGGCTGTGTTTATAGATGCCTATGGCTGTCAAACATCAGCTGAAATTTTCCATCCAAATGCTCTTTGCACACTGGGCTCACACAGCATTTTTTTCCAGGAAAACTCTGTTGGTAGGAGATTTGGAAAAAATAATCACGTAACCTCAATGTCATTCTTGTGTGTAGGAAATCCCTGGTGCACACTTGCATCTGAGCTGGCAAAAACACTCTTGAAAGGCATTTTTCTGGTTTCTACAAAGGAGTCTGCTCATACACCGCTGAGAAGCCCCGTGAAATGTCGTGGCTCAACGAAGCAGTATGTTAGCAGCATGAGAGGAGGTGGCCAGGCTAACGTGGGGTAAAATGCTTTCGCCTTTTGCAGAGGCTAGGAGTTCATTGAGTAGTTCATTCAGTGGTTAAGAGCTAATGAGAGTCACCTGATGAATGGTAACCAGGGGAACTCAGTCATGGTTTTGAGCCCTATTTCTGCGGATTCTTTAGTGGTTCATAGCAGATAGAGTGTGACACTTTAAGACAGAATTATCCGCTGTACATCCATCCCTTTGGCAGGGATGGCTGCCGTCACAGTAAAACACTATATGCGCAAGTCCCAACAGCTTCATTTAAACAGAATAATCTGCTTAAGCAGATACAAGAATTCTAGCTCTGTTGGCCGAACGCCTTTATAGTAGACCATATACTGTAGCAGAGGGCGAGAGCACATATGGGGAAGCAGTAATCTCGTTTGTTAGACCTGCTAGCCTGTAGTCATGATTGCGGCTTCCTATACTGATTCAGAATGCATTTTAAACAACAAAAGGAAAAAATTCTGCCCTGTGGAATGCCAGTTCTCATATCCCTAATGTAAACAAGGCACAGTTATAAATGAGGTAGCTTTATCTTAAATAATTTTGGGCACTGCCAGCAATGGAACCATGACATAGAGTGTGCATTAGTGAAAGCTGAAATAAAATCAGGTAACTGCTATCTACCAGGGCAAGTACCCAACAAGGAAACAGCAACAAAGATGGAAAGCATTAGAAAGAATACATTATAAGATCCAAATAAAGAAAAACACATGACCGAAGTAAGAAGAAATGTGATAACCTTTGAAATAAAGAATTGACTGCATTTTTCATATGGATAGAGGAAATGTGTTCAGTATTTGGAAGAAAATATATCAATTTGAATAAATTTTAAAAACTCTTCAAACATTGCCAGAATGTACATTTTAAGAGGGGCAATCAGTGACGATTTTCCAGAATTGCTTGTCTCCACCCATATAATTTGTGTACCATAATGAAGAAGTGTGTTTTGCAGTCTTTTTAAGCGTGGCCATGACAAAGACGCTGCCAGGAGTGTAATGGGTTGTAATGAGCACTGTAAATTTTTTAGTTCAAACTCAAGCTTTGCTTTAGGTAAATCCAACCAAAAGTTTATGTGACCCCTCTGTCATTGTGATTCTTGTAATACTTTGCAAAACTGCGTATCATGAAGTCATGCAATTTCAGGAGGACCTCAGGTTTTTTTTAAAAATAAAACTCCAGACTTCACAGTAGCAGTGCAAAGCATGAGAAAGTTAATGCTGAGAGTTGGAACATTTTAGTGCAAAAGCTGAATGAACAATTTTTTTCTTTTTTTAATAAATTCTTTAGTTTTCCAGCGCCCAGATTAACAATATGTTGATACATTTATCCATGGGTAAGTGCTTCAACTTCTGTTTTATAGCAATGCAACTCCCACAAGCAGTCCTCAGCAGATGTGATTGAGAAATGGAGGTCTCTATAAATCGCCAATATTGCAACGCATTAACTGATTATTGCTGTGTATCTTCAACAAATGAGTAATTATCAATTTGGGATGATATTAAATGTCTGGAATGTCTCCTTGGAAAACAACAGCTAAATATACTCTTAGTATTACCAAACAGTGTTTTGAGTAAGTTTTTTAAAGGTTGTTAAAATAAAAACCAACTTAGTGAAGTGACAGGATACATGTTAAATTTGTTCTGTTTCCAACTAAAACAATTAGCTTTCTAACTGCCAATTTTAGAAACTTCATTTAGAAACTTGGTTTGACATATGTCATCTAGTTCAGGAACATTTTCACCCCCTACTTGGGCTCTTACTTGATTCTTAAAGCTTTTTCATTCCTGAGCAATTAAGATGTTTACCATAACTCATTTGTCTTGTGACAACATGGCAGTGTTAATTATTTTAGGAGCTATAATTTTTCTGTTTTCCCATCTTTTTTTTACCAGCATTGTACTGATGCCTTTGTCCCTTTAGGTCCATTTTTTTTTCCTGCACTGAAATGGGCATTGGGTTGTTGTCTGTGTGGACTTGAAGAAGTCTGTCCCATTGCAACAGAGGTGCTTTATACCCACACAGCTACTTTTAATTCAGTTGACCTGGTGACCTGAAATGTCCCTTCTGCAAGATGGCAGAAAATGGATCTTCTGGAAGGGAGATTATGGAAAGCCCAGCTCTGGTTTGATGTCAGTGTACAAGAAATTGCAGGACCTGAACCTTCCTTTCCATTATGGAAAAATATTTTGTATCAGCTTGCAAATGTTGCAGGAGAATTGAACCCCTGCCCTTAACTAACCAAGTTTTGCCATTAAGCTCACAACCCACCACTAGTATAATACCTGAGTTTTAGATGGGAACATATTTTTATAGTTGTTTCATGCAATGTTTATTTGAGATGGAAATGTGGATACTCAAAATTAATTCAGCCATTCCCCGCAGTGCCGTATTTTGAAGTTCAAATTCTCATTCTGCCACTGAGCTGGATACTCCAGCTCCTTTTCTAGTGCAGGTATCGCCTGAACAATGGCATACACTTACTATAAGTTGTTAACCTGAGCTATTGAAACAAGCATTTTGCAAAAAAGTTCTAAAAATAAAATGTCAGCTTATCTACACTACTCAAAAGATTGCAATTCAATTAATATATTGTTTTGCCAAGTTACTGTATTGTTTTGCTAGTAAGAGCAAAATCACTTCTAAACCCCAGTGCTTCCAAATGAGGCATTTTCTATTTTGTTTTCTTTGGCTTGCAATGATTTTGTTTCAAAAAGTAAATTATTTAGGAGTTTAAAAAATTGAAAGAGAAAATAAAATTTAAAAATTGCTAGCTATTTTGACTGACTTTGTCATGTCTTTCAGTTCACAAATTAAAGTTTTTCTCTGTAAGAACTTTTTTATGTTAGAAAAGGCAGAGAAAAATGTATTTTATACTCTTAAAGGAAAGCTGGTTCCCTTTTAGAAGAGTTTTATTGAGTATTTTATGCTCTTAAAGGAAAGCTGGTTCCCTTTTAGAAGAGTTTTATTGAGAAGTAGTACTTATGATTTCATGGATAACAGTCAGGTTGTTTTGTGGAAATTTT
Source organism: Origma solitaria (assembly GCA_013397895.1). Taxonomy (NCBI): domain Eukaryota; kingdom Metazoa; phylum Chordata; class Aves; order Passeriformes; family Acanthizidae; genus Origma; species Origma solitaria. The sequence goes on from VZRL01006365.1 coordinate 746,901, forward strand.
ATTTAATCCCCAGAAAAGCTGTTTTTCTCTACAGCTGTACATATGTAATTGCTGTGAAACAGGGTGATTGTTTTAAGAAACATTTTCACACAAACTTACATGCAAATTGATTTACAAAGCCCAAACACTAAAAGTTTCCTGAAAACAAATTTCTCATAGTAGATAACTGATTTCCTGCTATGTCAGCAACTTGTGCTGTTGTATAAATCAGGTCTGACTTACAAAATTGCCTGTTGTTATCTGTCTTGTCAGGAGAAACAGGAAGGAAGAAAAGGACTGAGAAAGGGAGCCAGGACAATCATCAATCATTTACCTAACGGAGAAAGCAGCTGTTATAAAAAGGATGTCCCCCAAAATGTCCAAAGGCTGCTGAAAGTTTATTCAAATAGTTTTGCCCACTGTCAAGTTGAGTGATAGTCTTGTTCTAACTGAAAATAGGTTAGTTAATCTTACTTTATGTTAAATTAAGTTGTGCAGTCACCATAGTCTGGCTAGACTGTGACAGAGATAGATAAGTCCTGTTTAACAAGCTGTTTGTACTGCCAAGTAAGTGCTGTGTTGTCAAGGCCTGATTTAGCAGGAACTTATTTCACATACACTGTGGAAGCCTTACACTTCCATTTATGGTTATTTACCAATTATTTCACCAGTTAAGAGTCGAAAGTTTATCCATCTGATTGGCATCCCAGCACATGATATGCAAAGAATAAATCACAACCTACAAACTGTTCCTACTGCTGCAGTTCTGCAGATTCCCAGTCTGATTTTCAGAGGTGCAAGAAATAGGTACTGCCACTGCATCCGATGAGAGTGACACACGACAAGGCCCTCCAGGCTGCAATGCTCAGATGACATCATGTTCTACAACCATGACAAAATACATCTCACAGATGCTGCCAACTGAATGGTCTCCTTCACATCATCACCCACTTGTGCACTGCAGGTTCCTGGCAAGCAAATTACTTCAAGGTCTAAAGCCCACTCCTTATAAGTGAGCATGTTCTCTGTGCATGTCCATCCATCTCAGTGGAATTACTGAGTAAAATGAAAATCTCAGCTGAGACACAATGGTTTGATCCTGGGAGCTGGGCAGTGATAACACAGAAAATAGAACATGCATTCTGAAATTTATCCTTCCTATCTATCTGCTAACCCAGGGATGTAGGTAGTAAAGGCAGCAGAAAAAATGCTGGTTTTCTTGCTGTATTAACAGATTAGTACATGAAACAGAGACTGAATTTATAGTAGAGATCTGTTGTTCATCCATTTTAAGAGCCCATGATTTTTAACATTAAGTCAAAGCACATGGAAAGCTTAAAAACACAAAGAAATGTTCCCACAACATCTCTTCACCAACATATCTGAAGGAAGATACACACTCAACATAATTTTTGGTACAGGGATTCCTTGCCTTATGTATATGGGCCTTCTACAATAATATAGCAAGGTAATAAAAGCAAAATGCCATCACCCTGTTCTGAGTGATAGTGTCTCTGACAAGAACTCAAGGCTAAAACTGCTCAGAAACACAAAAACAGAAACAAAAGCAAACAAACAAGGAAGGAAGAATAAAGCAGCATAGAAAAACAGCTCTTTCAAATGGAAGAGGATTTTAATAGCAGCTTTATTTCTGAGGTTTTGAGGAAGACCTCTCAGTTCACCAAACAAATTCACAGGCCTTTTAGAAAGCACTTAGAGACTTAGGGATAAAGAAGTTCTGTTTTAAGGCAGGGTCCCAGACAGAATTCCAGTGATTCTTTAGTAAGTGTCGATACAATGGTTTTGATCTCTTTGCATAGTTGCTTAAAGGTTTGCTTCGCGTTTTTTTGCAGCCACTGAAAAATAAATAGTTAACTTCACTGTGCCAGCTATGTCTGACACTGCCATGTAAGTGAATACTATTGCACAAAGCACTTGAGATTTTTCTCTTTTCAAGAGTTCTTCTCTCTCTTATGTCAAGGGTCAAGTAAGTTTTCAGCATACATAGTCTAAATTCTACCTGACAAATTGATTTTGCCAGGGAACTTGTTTTATCTTCTGACAATAGCTGGTGAAAGGAAGATTTCTCACAGGAACATACCATGTCTGCTAAACAACCTTTCCCATATTCAAGTGACTCTTAATTGTTTCTTTTAGAGGGTTAGACAGGCATAAGAGCAGTTCTTTTAAATTATAAAAATAATCCAGAAGGAACAATTGACTAAGGTCCAGGAAAAAGCATAGAAAATGAGTCAAAGATGTAATTTCAGGATGCCTCAAGAGATTTGTATCCAAGTCCTGACTAGCAGCTAAGGACCCCACGCGCCTGCAGGTGCCACCTTGAGGTGTGGAAAGTGGTTGAGCAGCGCCTCCTTCTGTGGGCATATCTGCTTTGTCAAGCTGGCTGGAGCTCTGTCCACAGCCAAAGTCCGATTTATTCTTCTCTTATGTAACCTACCAAACCTTCTGGCTCATCTCTGAGGAGTTTGCTCTCACTTCTCAAGACCTACAAGCCAGGAAGGATACTTAGACAGAGATATCCATTTGTATGTAGACCTTCAGAAATTTGTTGTCAGACAAACCAGCTTTTCTGTTTTGGCGTGTCTTCCATTGTTGGTTTTGGTGACCTTTCATCTGGTTTCATGTAAATCCAGGGTGATTTAAGATGTTCTTATTTACATGCTGTGTAAGTGTAACAAAAATTGCCATACTGTGGAAAATAAGTGTGACTGTACTTAGCTGCCACAATGAAAAGTTAGCTAAAATAAAATAATAAGTTACAGCTGTGAAGTAGGGCATTTTCTTAGGATTGCCAGAGACACTGAGTTAACATATATTTATACCTGCAGTTTACTCCTGGGTTGAGGTCATTGGAGCCTACCACTGCAAAAATTAATTTGTCATGAAACTGTCTTCAATGAGCCTGTCTTGTTTAGACCACAATGCTTTTAGAGAAGTATCATGCTGCCTTAGTTACTCTAGAAGTACACGATCTTTTTCCCAGGGTGCTCCTCTTGCACAGAAGTGAAGGGCTTTTTCTATCTACCTGTTTAACCAAGGTTGCTTGTTTGGCTTGCTCTTGTTGATCTTTGCCTGTCAGGTTTTATTTTTAATCAGATTGTGTCAATGATGTCAATTTCCCTCCAGTCATTTTCATGGCCATATGATTAATCAGCAACACTGTCCATCCCCTAGCATCAGGAATACTGGGGGAGGGGGGGTAGTGTGTGGAGGGAGGAATTAAAAAAAAAGAAGAAAAATAAAAAACCCCACCAAACTGAAATATGTTAAGACAACACTCTGACCACTCTTTCTGAAGAATACGACTAAAGTTATCCCTCTTCCTATGGTGGTGGAGGTGAAAAGCTAAAACTTACCTTCTTAGGCACTTTTGATATCATAATTCAATCGTGCAACTATGTCAGCAAAGCCTTCCATCAAAAACGTGAAGTCAGTATTCCCTTAGTTTTGAAAGAAAGAGGAAAGAATTTGCAGGGGGAAAGTATCTCACTATGATTTTAGACTGAAACACTAGTCCAAAGGGATACAGATTTTTTATTTTCATAAACTCTGTCCTTTATCCCCTAGGAAAGAACGTAAGACCAAAATCAGATGGAATTGCCGACAAGACTACATGTGCATCGTTGAAGAGCTACCAAAGTTGCTGAAATAAATATTACCACTAGATGACAGCAAATACTCATGTACTGTGACATTTTCCTACCTGTGAGCAGACCAGCTACTAGAAAGCAAAAAGAAAGAAATGGAGGAGCAGAGCTCCTCACCAAGTAAAATTTGCTTACTTGTTGTATAGCAAAGTCTTTATTTCAGCTCAAGTAGCATGCTGCTTCACAGTCTTAACTTTGAGTTATCCTGTGAGTCATACAACTTTCTGATATTCCTGTTTGCAAACCAGAACTCCAGCAACTCTGTCAGTTTTTTTACTCACCTTCCTCCAGTTCTGCTAAGGCAGATGCTGATCCCACAGACATGTTTTCAGAAAAAAGTAGGAGAACAAGGAAGCAAATAAAACCACTATAATTCAAGAAGCTTTGTTTATTCAGGCTATAGTTTATATGCAACCTAATGTAGCTGAAGATGTCTCTGCTCAGTGCAGGGGGTTGGACTAGATGACATTTGAAGGTCCTGTCCAAACCAAATTATTTTATGATTCTGTGATTCTATGGTTATAACCGAGACCTCCTGGAAAGTACAGCTTAAATGTTATTTGAATGTCAAGCCTTTGCTCACATAGCCCACAGCAGCAGCCGTACCAGTTTACAGCAACCAGGTCACTTCATGTTATAATGTTAGAATGGCATTATGTTGTTATACATTGATAGCAGTTCATTGTAGTCTTGGGGGGTTTTAATAAACTTTCTGCATAAGGTGATATTCAATGCTGTGATTCTGAGCAACCTCTTGTTAATTAAAACAAAATTCTACACTGGTCAAGATGAAGAAATGTAGCCTTGTCTGCTGCATTTAAGTGAACTTATTAAAAAATACCAATTTTAACAGTATACGATCACTATTAGCTGCTCATTCCTATTAAAAAGAAACTTGAAAGTTTCAGGAATAATACAGAGAAAGTAATAAATAAACCAAATAACAAATTAACTGTGCCTGTAGATTGAAAATATTAAAGTGAAAGGGATGCAACCAATTTGAATCCTATTAAGAGAGCAACGTGAAGCTAGTAGGTATTTCAGACTAGCTGAGTGAGGACAGTAAGATCATGGGGACTCTCCATTATTCTCAAAGGCTGGAAGCAGTACAATAAAACCACACTTCAGACCAGTATTTTTAAGTAAATACAAGTTACAAGTGTTTTACTCATTTCTTAACAGGCAATACAGGTCCTAGACTGCTTGACACTTGATCTGTTACAGCTGCATTTTTTTCCCCAAATTGCTATGGATGTCAGCGGGTGTGGGACCAAGAGGAAGGTGCACTAGAGCCTGATGCCTTGAGCAGGCTGTCTTTCTGAAGCTGCTGGCCACAGCCAGACTCGGATTTCCTCTTTGTTCCCTTGCCTGCATGTGCACAGCTGGAAGATCAAAGGAGTATGTGTGGGCCATTGGGATGGGAACGTAGCCTTGTCATCCTGCAGTATGCCACTGCCAGTAACAGGCTACAAGCCTTGCACTGAGCGTGCAGCACCTCAGCGCTGAGGTTTGCCACACCTGGTCTGGCCGATCTTTTCCCGACCTGCCTGAAGCTCTGAGTTCTTCAGTTTATCTGTGACAACAGTTTCTCAAACTGGCCAGGTGTAAATTGCTAATTTGTTTTACTTTTTTATCCTTGGATGTTACAACCATATTTTTTTACAGCTAGTGGTAACAAGCTGCCATTCTGTGTAGGATGAGACATTTATGGCTTTACTGTAATGATGCAGCATAGAGGAACATGACTGATACAGTATCAGTGGCCTTGAGAAGTGGAGATAAGGATGTGTTGTAGAGGAGTACAGGCATAAGGGGTGATAAGAAATGGGGCACACTGGAATCCCACTGCTATAAACAATTCATCCACAGTCAGTTAAAACAATGCAGACCTGGACCTGTATATAGTGTATATCATGTATATATATAATCTTTGTGACAAATCTGGATGTAATGTGAAGCTGCAGGATGAGCAAAGCATGGTTGTAAACATACAAAAAACCTCACATGGACTGAGGGAGGAATAAGAAATAATGGACACTGCTTGGGCCCATGTTCGTGGTAGCAGAGGAAATGCCCCACAAGGAGAGGCAGATGCTGTTGCTGTGGGCTCTGTAGGGCAGCTGGACTGATGACAGCAGCAGAGAAAAAAGGTGGCTCATGACGACAGCAGGTGGCTGGGACCCCAACCCTAGCCATCCTGTCCCCTCTGGCCACATCTTGCCCACAGGGGCTGGGATGGAACATGGACAACAACCTGCTCCAACATGGTGGGAGTTCATACATAAGGATTAAAAAGTAAAATACTACCAAACTCAGAACCACCTAAATTTTAAAGGGCATAATAAATTAAACCATAATCATCCATTCATCTCCCTGGGTAATTAATTCCTGAATATTGAACCTGACAGGGGATATAAAAAAATGACACAAGAGTGCAAGAATATATTTGTTAGTTTCAAGTTTAATGGAGCTCAGAAAAACGTGGGAAGTAGAATGCTGTGGAGAAAAAAGCTGCTTTGAAAAGTCTGTTTCTATGGATGTTTGATAGTCATGAAGGCAGAGAAGTGATCAAATCATTGCAATTTGCCTCTAGGACAGAAACTCCTCTGCCTCTGCTAGGAACAAAATGTGTGATGTTTGTTGACAAGATCACTTCCTACCTAGTGCTTCGTGTGTCTTGGTGGAGGGAGTGAAGCACAATTAGTGGGGACTTACCTTGCTGGGAAGTAAACCCAGGTGTGGATGGCCATCATTTCTTCAGAGAAGGTGTGGCTGTGCCCCTGTTGGGACCTGCACGGGAAGAAATGCCAATGCTTTTCCTCCCCAGATCCCTCCTCAACCCAACCTGAGCATCCCCAGCTGCCCCACCATCCATACCACAACCCCAAGACAGGCATGAATGGTGCCTGCCTGTCCCTTTCACCCTCCGCCACAATCTCACTTTAACCCAACTCTAGTTCCGTGAAGGCCATCCCTGACACAGCTCCCAGTAACACAAATATTACAATAATTTCACTATGGGCAACTTCTAAAGGAGCTGTCATTATCTTTCCTCCTCTTGTCGTTTTGGTATGATGCAAAGACAAGACATAGTACCCCAGGCTGGACATGTAAGAACAGTCCAGAAAAAAGCTGGCTAAATAAATATCGAAGAAAAGTAGCCAGTGGACTTCTTGAGAGGATAAAGACAAGGCCCTTGGCATGCTACCAGTGTCATTATGTGTGAAAGAGTAATATGTCTACATCCTCAGCTGTTTTGAAAACAAATTCCAAACTCATATATTCTAGCAGAAGCAAAGTGAAAAAATCTAGGACTGTTGATATGGCCCCCTGTCTTTTTAATGTTAGGTATGAGACAAGTAACACACTCCTAGTACTGAAAACAAATTTCTACTTATTCAGACACATCACCAAGTATCCACAGCACCCACTGCAGCTAGAAGTCCATTCTTCAGAACCATATTACCATCCTAGAATTTTGTTTGTAAACATTTTTAATTCTCCATTGTCTTCTTGAATTCACTCACTTTGCTTTCACCCGGCTGTAGTCAAAATACCCTCTAAAGCTGAGTACTGCAGAAGGTACAGGGCAGGAAGTTCAACTCTAAATTGTAATGAGTAGAGAGAGAAAAGCTTCAGACTGTTTTCAAATTAGCGTCACAGAATCCCATAACAAATCATGCAGGGCAGCCTGGGCAACACAGCAGAAATGTGCAGTCCCCAGTTCCCCAAATCCTGAACTGGCTTAGAAGATCTAAGAGTTCAGCTACATCTTTCAAACTGTTGACTATGTGACCAAACACTGTATTCATAGCTTTTATGTAGACAGCATATACTCCATGTGATCTTGTACCTCTGCTACCTACATATTTTTAGTTTCATTATACAACAGGTTTAGCAGTACCTGGGATGTGTGCATACATTCAAAAATCACAAAGCAAGTGAAAAGAGATGGAAGACAGTTTAATAGTAAACACTGAACACTTTGTGATTACATCACTGGCAATAATCACTATTGCTTCATTCCCAGTGGAAGAGAGTTAGCAGGAGAAAGCTCTAGGCTTCAAACATGTTCACCATTATCCCTACAGTAATGTAGAATAAAAACAACAGCCTTTTGCCTATCTGCATTTCTGCACAGATACATGATGTTGCTGACATAGCTTCAGCCAAATCGAAAACAGGAGAACTGTGTTTGATTCTAGACCATAAGAGTTAATCTTTAAGCAGTAGGTCAGCTGGAATTCTTAGGAAGACTTCAGGGTTGCATAAACTGCAAGAGGATAGAGAAACTACTACAGCTCAAGCCATTCAGTCTTTTTTGTCATAAAAACCTTGCAGGATTAAAACATTATTAAAACATAAAGACACTTAATCTTTTTTGTAGTTTGATGTCAACTGTTGCCTTGTTCTTCCCTCACAGTGGCTATGAATACTTCTTTGATGGTCTCCTTGTCCAAGTTCCTGCCTGTAGAGAAAAATAAAATATTTTACTGTATTTTACAGTGCATTACAAAAAAACCACATGCAAGTAGCAACTGCTTCTTCTCAGCTAAGAAAATGTTTATCTCACTCACCAATGAGTGAGAACAGCAGAATTAAAATTAAGGCAACAACAGACTTCAGGCTGTGCAAGCAAGGGAAAGGGAAAAACTAGGTTTAGTTATAAAACACTGCACAGCACATAGAAAGAAAATAGAAACATAGAACCTCAGCACTGCAAGCTTTTCAGAAACAAAACTGATTTTAAACATATTAATGGCTGTAATAACCTTCCTTAGAGTTACTCAATATTTCATCAAACATTCAAACTACTCCCATCACCCAATTTATAATTACAGATTTTAGAAACAACATTAAATATGCCAACATAATTTATGAATACTTAAAGTTTTATTTTTTTTATTTTATTTTGGTGGCATTAATAGGGATAGCGTAGATTCCTCTCAGCTGCAATTTTGAACCACAAGAGGTTTTGATGGATAAACCTTTGACTGAGGGTTATGCTGAACATACTCACTGCACTTATTCCAGCCAGTTTAGCCTGATTGTTTTTCACTGGCAAAGTCAGAGGACCGTCTGTGAACAAAACACCTTCTTAAACTCAAACAGGGAGATGTGTAACTTCCTCTTACCTATTAGGACCAGTCTGTTTGTTCTCTTCTCATCTTCTTTCCAGGCTACTGAAGTCTCTTCTAGGTCATAGAGCTCATGGACACCCTGGACAATGACCTGATGAGATTTGCCTTGAATAGATACCAGTCCCTTATCAGAAAAATAACTGTTAGGATATATAAACAAAACTTTAAAAATAAAATATGTAAGAGGGGAAACAAAACTTTCAAGCTAGTTCAAGCAGGGAATAGCATTTCTGGCAACTATGCACTTCTTAGTCAAAATAAACATGTATTACCATCACTTCTACTCATAATACCTGTTTTCACATCTCCTTATTTTGTTAATGGCTAATAATTACATTTTACCATACTTTGCCTTCTGTTCCTCCTTTAGTCAGTACCTAAGCCTGCTCAAGCAAAAGTTAAATGTCATCATCTACTATGCCTCCTTGAATACATAAATGGTGTTTGACATGGAAGTCCATGAAAGCCTGCCTGCCAACAAGAGGCTGTAAAATGAACAAAAATGCTTGATTTCAGACTGTTCTGATCAAGCTCTCATGCTCAACATATTTACTTTTCTAAAACAGAATATCTGAATATTGGAGAAAGAACAAACATTTGTGAAGTAGAACAACTAGCAACAGAATTAGAAGGGGTTACTGTCAGAGTGAGTCCATTAACCCACATATCAAAAGCTCTATTTAAGTAGTTTTCATCACTTCATAGTACAATGTTCTAAAATATTTTGGTGGAATACATTCTGTAAAACATGTCTTATACTTCTCTAACAAAAAAAAGAGTTAAAAATATTTCATTAAAAAAGGTCTCCATTTGACCTATTAGTTGGAATTCTATGACTTACTGCCAAAAGGATTATGACTGCAAATAAAATATAAATATAAAAGCAACAAACTTTCGAACCCATTCTATAATTAGTTGCCTGGGGCTCATTTGTTTTAGTGTATTTGTCTGTGACTGACAGCCAGCACATCACAGGCCTCACATCTCCTAAAGGATGTTTGATTCCAATGCTCAACACAGCAGAATCGTATTGTGCATGGCATTACTGCTTTCCAGGCAGCTTTAGATACATCAGTGGCTACCTTCTTCTACTCGTCAGGAAGAGGAAGCCAAGGATACTCTAATTTTGTTACTGAAAAAGCAAGAAAACAACTTTCCTTCCAATAAAATAAAAATAATTATGTTGCTATCTATGGTGCACAAGCGTTCTCAGGAAACAAACACGAGCTTTACTTTCTTCTATTTTTTACAACCTGTCAAATGACTGACTTGATTTTCATTTTTTAACAGTTCACTTGGCTGCTTGGTATAAGGTAAATGAAAATAAATCCTGAACTGTCACCTCTACTCCTCTCAAAACCAGGCAACTGAAAAACATATTAAGTCCCCATGAAGATGAATACTTAAGAGCTGCATTTTTAAAAGTACAGCCTAGCAATACTGTAAAAAGTTGTTAATTGTATACCACAACTACTACTGCTCTCCTGTGTAATGCCAAATTAGATTTCTGCATACTATGGCAACAGTTGTAAGTACACCCAGCAAACTACAGGATCCATTCTACAGTATCCCAACTCTAGATAGGTGAGATGGATGGTATCTTTCAAAGCAATGGAGGTGAAAAATGAAAAGTGATTTAACTACATCTTGATTTTTAACTCTGCCACTGATATTTGGGACTGTACATGTGCCCTCTCTATTCAAAACAAGTAGGACAAGTTTGCTTCTGTGCCAGCTATCTCCTTCTGAGTCGTTCATGGAACAACTAGCTACTCCCCATTTCATCCGCTCAACTCCAGTGATCCAGTAGCACCTCTGATAGGCCTGTAACTGACAGCACACTGCAGTTTTTTAGATGTGAAGAGGAAAGCACAAAACAAAGTGACTGGTAATTTCTGACTAACCTTCAGTCTTATGACGTCCATGGGGCACCCAGTCTTATCTTTCACATTCCTCTCCCAAAGAAGATTCTATGGAAAGAAAAGATGTTTCATAAACTAAATAGCATGGGATGAGTTTCTAAAAAAAGCCACAATGATTTTTTGAGTTGTCAGTGATGTATTACTCACCTGAATAAAGAGATTTAAGTTTTCTTCTTTTATATTTCCTGGAACTTCAAATGTTACTGTAATTATAGCCTGCAAATGGGAAGATACACTTACTACTACCATACTGAATAAACAACTCATTGCAGTAATTTCAAAAAGTGTTCTTTGTAACTTGGCCTCATAAAAAGGGAAGTATCTGACATCAAATTTCTAAAAAACTCTATTTCTGTTCTGCTCTAATTTGCTAAATTCAGCTCTACTTTTTGTTTCCATTCAGCAGGGCACATGCAATACTTTGAACAGTTTAATGCCATTAACTGATACCACATAATTCTTTGCTGTAGAGACTATTATGATCAAGGTTTCAAATATAGGTAAGAATACTATTTTCTTGGCATACCCATCTTCACCACAATTCTATCAGACAAAAAATAATCAATATAGTTTTCATAAGAGACAACTTGTACTTGCCTCTCATGAAAAGCTGTTTATAAACAGGCTATGTAGGAAAAGATTCAGAAAATAAAGATGTCCGAAGTTAAGTTTTATTTCAAAGTAACCATAAGCTTACTGCTCAGAATCAATTATTATTAAAAAAAAATTAAAATAAAACACGTAATTTAAAATTAACCTTTTTTTTAAAAGAATTAAGTAATATGCCTTATTTTTGTCACTATAATTGCTCAGTGGTATGGAAGAACAGAGAGAGAATTACTTCCTATAATCCCTTCAAACAACTACTTTCAGATGACTAGTCTAACTTAAGGGGAAAAAAACTAAAGCAACAAACAAGCTGCAAATGTTTATCTAATGACCAAGTAAAGTTATCGAAACAACCATGAGCTAACACTCCAAGCAGCTTCAAAACACAGCAGGCAAAAGTTCACTGTGCTCCAAGTGTAGTGCAATTTGCTTCTGTTGACCTTCAACATGAAGATAATTAGCACACTTTATCATCCAACAAGGAGTTGCAGCCTTCTCTGAGACATGTTCTGCCCTCATTTATGCCTCAAATGTCTCAACAATCATCTTAAATATGTGGGTGTTAAACTAAACAAAGATAGTAACAATGACTTCTCCCTGTTTCCTACTGGTCAAATGGCTCCAGACTACAAAACTAACAATAATTTCCTTCATAATACAAGGACGCTACAACTCATAACATTCAGAAAGGCTTCTACTTAATTGTTTTATCTCCTTTAGGGACCTATTAAGACTCTATAACTTAGCATATTTAAGACATTTTAATTAAACAAAAATTATAAACACTGTCATTTCAATTATAATTAAGCATGAAATTGATTTTATATTTAATCTTTAGTTCCAAAATTAGATTACATTGGCCTTTTCCTGTTTTCAAGCCTAGCAACTTCACAGTCAAGATCTGCAGTTCAAAAAGAAAAACACAGGCATTGTATGCATCATATTTTAACCTGAAAAGTAAATATAATCACATAAAATTTCTGAAGGAAAGCACACTTTTCTATGATACCTTACAAAAATAGGCGTTTTTACTTTTTTGCAGCCACTAGGAGGACTTCTGGCCTATGGGTGAACCCCACCCTCCTAGGGATATCCCAAGGAGAACTGTGACCCACAATTAAACCACATAGATTTTGTTTTGGACAGAAAACCTACAGGATAGGTTGGCTACAAATTCAGGACTTGTTTCTGCAAATACTTGAAAAAAATAGTTCTATTTGTTTCACTAATACTCTCCATGTGAATCAACAAATGACATGACTGTCTGGAGCTCTGAAAGCCTACAAGCTATTTCTGAAAGAGAGGCTTAATACAGCCATTTGGAATCTATCTACAACAAAGGACATTGCTTTATGTATTCTAGGTAATCTTCCAAATATCTTAGAACATGTTACTCCTAACTGAAACCTGAAATGGTAACACAATTAGCATGCACAGCATAAACAGCCCATCGAAGCAGTATTTTTGGTAATTACCTTATCTAGATGCGCGTGTGTTGTCTTTACATGCTCAAGCTTTTTCTGCAAACTGAGAGTAAGTTTTAAAAAGTTAAATGTCACATTTGAGTAGGGTGGGCAAAATGTCATGATTTTAAAATTTAAAAAATTCCAATATTGCAGAGCAAAACTGAAATGTCAAAGATAGACTACATATTCAGAATAAACTGCAACTGTTAATTGTTTTAATTTCAAAATATAAATGTTTAACTATATTTGACAGTTAGTTGTTTGTATTAGAATAGTAGGGTTCTTAAAACATAAAGAGAATTATAGTCCTGATTTGCAGTATCTTCAGCATTAAAAATATTTATACTTCAATGAATACAACACCCTTGATATACCTTTGGGCAAAAAAAAAAGGCAAACTACATCATTAAAGCAAGCAAGAAAAAATAAACCACTAGAATTTATCAACAGATGTTGATTTTCAAAAAAAAGCTTTAGAATTATTTGAAAATCAAGAAGAATGTACCAAGCTTGTGAGAATGAAATCTGTAACACTAAGTGAAATACTATATACTAGCTTCCACTTCTCAGCTGCACAGCTCACTTCTACAATGCAGTGTGCCTGCTAACTTAAAACAGGTCCTCTCTACTCAATAAAGGAACTTGGGGACTTTTTTTGTAAACTAGTATTTAGGGCCTTACTGTACCTTTTTGTATGACAACATAAAATTTTACTGCAGCTCTAGATTTCATATTCACATCCATCTTGGTTAATCGAGATAGCACAAAATTTCTTGAAACACCATCTTCGGTACTGTTTCTGTTTTCTGTCTTGCGAGTAACATGCAGAGAAGAAATACTGCAGCACAAGTCACTATGATGATTGGTCTCTGCCACTTCAGAGATGATTGCCCATACAAATCCCTCCTCCTAGTGTGATGAATGTGAATTTTAAGAAGCCTTTATGATGGGGAAAAAAGACACTGTCTGCTACAGAAGTAACATTTCACATTCCTACTTCTCCCATCTGCTTTGCTTTGCTGTTTTATTCTCACACTGCCCTCCACAGAATCCAGAATTCTTGATGTGTTTCCTGTGACTTCAGGGTACATACAGATTACAAGGTTCCAGCATACAGTCAACAACCAATCAGACGTTGTGTCTGTCTGCTATGCTGACAGAAATCCTTACTGCAGTACGCAGTTAAAAGAACACATTTATTAATGCACTGCTGTGTATTTTTGCTCAAGTGGCGCTGGATGAGTTTTCCTGCTCACACAACGGTGCAGAAACCACCACTAATATTTTATGTAGCAATTTCTGTTATTTATTAACTGAAAACAGAGTAAGCAATTTTGCTGTGCAGAGTTCAAACATAAATAAAAAAACTTGTACTTCATTTAAGGCATCTAACAGTCTTCTTGGTACTTTTAGAATTTGTCTTTAAATGCTGACATTTTAGAGTGTTTCCTCCGTTTTAATACCAAATATTGAGAAACTCTAAAGTAACTTGAGTGAGACAAGAGAGAAAACTACACTGAGGAAAGCAATAAAGATTTCTTTAGTCAGCTCCTTAAGGACTTCCTCCGATCCGTACAGTGCTTCCTAGCAAACTTTGCAGATCACCACCTAATACTACAAGTAATCAGACCTAACTGTGAATTGCTGTTATCAAAAACAATCCTTTTCTGGTTCAGATCCTCTTACTGCTTTATCCCTGTTGTGAGATCCAGCAGAAGTCAATTCAGTTAGCTAATCCATTATAAGAACCTGGAACATGGGTTTATGATGTGGCTTATGAACTCATAGTTATCTATTGCCTCTGAAGGACATATTGGCCTCCCTCCTCTCAGCTTTCTCTTGGATGCCTAGTTTGGTGTTTCCGTGATGCTGCCATTGGTAGCCATCTTGAAACAAGCACTACAGTATTTCACTGATCACACAAAAGCCATTGCCAGCAAAATAACCCCTGAAAACAGCTATCATTTTGATAGTACAGTACCAGTTCAGATGGAAGTCTCACAAGCACATGTTATCTAATAGAGGTTACTCATTTGCATGTCCTGCAATTTCTCCCATCTGGGAATAAGGAAGTGGCTACATTCCCTTACCTGAAGTGAAAAGTGTGCATCCAGGAAGAAAAATGAAGCTGATACTACCCTCAACTGCATATTCCCTCCTGTCCATTATGATTGCTTCAGTACTCCTCACACTCTTTGCTGAACTTCAGCACAGAAAATTAACAGAAAGACCTTTTCCCCTTCCTTCAAATTTTACTTCTGCATCCATCTAGGATGCTGAAGCATGCATTTGGCATTTAAAAAAACCGCCAGAAATGTGGAACACAGTGATCAGAATTTGCAGAGCCTTTGTTTCCTGTGGAACCTCAGTCCCTCATTTTTCCCTGTGAAATCTACGGCCTGCAATGCATCATGGTATGAAGGAGAAAAATTTTTAAATACTTTAAGAGAACCAGAAAAGAGGGCACAAATCTAATACTGATATTAAACCAAAGCTTGTATTTTGGAGAAAAAACCCAACCAACCACACACTCTGGCTCATTTAACTTTATAAGGTCAAAAAGCTTTTTTACAGGCATTTGAAGAGGAAAGAAATTCCATCTTATACTACCACTTATAAAGCGATAATTTTTAAAAAGTGACTGTCCTGGTCAGACAGGACAGACTAAAGCAGAATTTCTAACAGAAACTCAGACACAAATTTGAGCCAGGATTTGAGTGTTTGTTTCATACATGTATTTATACAATGGATATTCTTTCTAATAGAAGACAGCAAAATTATCACCATACCTTACTCCAGATAAACTGTCAAAAGCATGTAGGTCCAAGACATTAGAGAGATCAACTCTAAACAGAGGGGAAAAAAGAAAGCTTTGTATTTTTTATATATTTAAGTGTCATGTTTTAGAGGTGTTCACTGAAGCTTATGTTTCTTTTCCTGTCTATGAGACTAATGCTATTAATACTTAGCCATATTTTTGGATATCAGTGGTTGGCACTGACTTCTGCAAGAAAATGCTGTGTTTATTTACACAGTAATATGTGTAAATTGTATGTAACAAAATATTAAAAAATACAAGGTATTTCCGAAAAAGATTATAAAATCCCTTATACTGGATGACTGAATAATAAATGATTTTCCATAGATGGGAAAAGGATCCTTGAGCCTCTCAAGACAGACACAAACCCCTCGAATATATGTAGCTTATACTGACACACTGTTAGCAAACAAAACTGAAACAACCTTAAAAGGCAAGCACTACTATGAGGAATTTCAGCTCTAGGATTTGAAACAAACAAATTATAAATGTAATACAGAACAGGCAGTACTGATCATATCTGCCTATAAGAATGGCTACCTATAAACTTGAATAAGAAACTTTTCTTCACAAAGCAATACAGACTGTAGATTCCACCGCTCATAGCAACTGATAGCTTCTCAAATGCAATTAATGACATGTGACTACACAAAAAGAACATGAGAGGTAAAGAGAAAAACACCTCTGGAGTATAATCAGAAAGATTAAACTTTTACATTCAACAGCAGTTTTACAAAGCAGTTTCTAAGATGAAATATTTATAATGTAATACACATAAACAATTCCTGTGTAAAATTCATGACCAGCTCAGTGCCAGTTGTTCTCAGCAGCGGTCTGAAAAATCACATAGAAACCCTCCCTTTTAAATGTGTTCTTTGAGGGACAAAACCCCTAATTAAAAAGGGTATGTTATCAAACAAAATTCCAATAAATTAATTCTGTGCTTATCTCACTTTTGGAATGTTTGATAATGGAAGAGACTCTTTTAGTATCATTTACTAAACAACATTTACAAGTAACAAAGAGGACTGAATCTGAGGTCCACTTTGTCTCATATCCAAACTATAGTGCTAGCTGGCATCAGACACCACACAACATGTGAAGAGATCACATACGGGATCTCCCCCAAAGGACATTTAAAACACAAAGCATGCAGTTCCATATCTTCCTCAAAATTGGTCCCATGTGACCACCCAACAATAGCAAGTATTTTTCTCTACGATTTCCAACTACATTTGACAATAACTTTAAAAAACCAAGTATACTTTATTAATGTTATGACTATTATCTTCCCTTTAGATCTGCTTAAATCAAGAACCTGTATTATAGGAACATTTAACACAATAATACAATAATTTATGTAAAAGTGCACAGATCAGTCCTAGCAGTCTGGAGGATACACTGCTCTCCTAATGCTCCTGGGAATACAATATCCACTTAACTCCTTATTAAAGAAGAAATCTGAGTCAGAATTTCAGTTAAAAATAGCAAAAACAGTGCAATGATTTCTCTCATTCTTATAACTTCCTTCTACTGCTTTCAAAGTAATTTTGTAGTAATAACTTACATGCAGCACCAATTACAAGAATAATATTTAAGGTGACATAATAGAAGGAAAACACTAGCGCACACGAGCAATCACTAGCTCAAAACCAAGGTGGCCTTGCAAGCTGCTCTACAGTTACAAAATTGGTTAACAGTTTATCTCCGTGGCCAAGAAGGCCAATGGTGTCTCAGGTACATTAGGAAGAGCATGCCAGCCAGTCATGGAAAGTGATCCTGCCCCTCAGCTCAGCCTTGGTAAAACTGTCCTGGAGTGCTGTGTCCAATTCTGGGCTCCTTGGTAAAGGGGAGAGAGACATGGAGCTCCTTGGAGGGAATCCAGCAGAGCTAACAAAGATAATAAGGGACTGGAGCACCTCACTGATGAGGAAAGGCTGAGGGAGCTGGGCATGTTCAGCCTCAAAGACATTTCTGCCAGGTGACCTCATCAATGTATACAAGTATTGCACAGGAGGGTGCCAAGAGGGTGGAGTCAGGCTCTTCATAGTGGTGACAGGCAATAGGACAAGAGGCAATGAGCAGAAATTGATGCACAGGAAGTTCCGCCTGAACATGAGGAAGAACTTCTTTAATGTGCAGGTGACCTTGCACTGGAACAGATTGCCCAGACAGGTTGTGGAGTCTCCCTCACCGGCAATATTCAAGAACCATCTGGACACAATCCTGTGCCACATGCTCTAGGAGGATCCTGCCTGGCAAGAAGGCTGGACCAGATGACCCACTGTGCTCTCTTCCAACCTTACTCATTCTGGGATTCTGCGATACAAACACTAACGAAGAACAATATAAATTAAACATACATTTTTACTTCCTCAGAAAGATGCTTATTTATAAAATAAATACTGGATTAAATATTTCTAATTCAATAGTTTTCCTTCAATCAAGCTGATCTAATAGAACACTTAAAACTGTCACAAAATAAGCAGGATCTAGTACCTAGTAATAGTGGCCATTTAATACCTTGATCTTTGTGTCTCTAGAATTTTAACAAGTCCATTTATTGACCTAAAATAAAACAGAAAAATCATTAGTTAGATGAAAATACAACCGTGATATATTGTTTGAATATGTTAACCACAAACAGCATAATGTGAAAGAGTAGCCCAGCTCTGCTACCAACTTGTTAAATAACCATCAGATATTTGGGTTGAGATATTTGGTTTCCACTCACAACTGGGGAACTTCGTAAGTTCTGACAAAAAGATATTACCAGTGAGAAGAGCATTTTCCTATCCAAAGCTCTTCATGATACACTCTGCCAGGTGTAAGCATTTTTATTTTCATATTTCAAACAACTAATACCGTTGTAAAGTATTTAAAATTTTTTATGTTTAATTTGGCTTATCATGGTATTGACAGAAAAGGGTCATATATTAGATCACTAATTTGATTCAGACCATTGGCTCTCCTGCTCCCCGACAATTGTTTGGGACTTCCTCCAGCTTTATTTGCATTTGCTAGTGAACTCATATTTACCAGCAGATTTTTTTTCCTTTCTGCTAAATCTGAAAAATGGCAACAGCTGCTCAGAAATGTAAAAATATGAACACTTAAGACAAAGGCCTGTCCTTAGTAAATAACATCAAATCTTACCTAGATATGCAAAATGCTGAGATTGTGTAAGCACACAGAAGTATTGGATTACCTTTAGAAAGAGGTAGTCTGTTTTCCCTTACAAGCTTATCAATTTGTGTCAACCTAATAATGAGATAGAATTTCTATTCTAACAGCAAGAAAGAAATAACTACGTTTAAATTAATTTTTGAAGCAATAATGTTACAGTTATACCAAAAGTTTCATACCTCACAGATGTTCTGACTTTACACAATTCTTCCTCTGAAACCAAATCTGTTTTATTGATGATTATAAGATCAGCTAATGCAACCTGCCTATGTATTAAGAAAAAAAAGAAGAGAAAAAGACAAAACGAACAAATACTTTATCTGAAAGGCAGAAATATAATCTATCCCATGCCCCAAAAGATAGGATGGACACTGTTAATAGAGAAGTGCAAGCATTAATGAAACTAAATCATGGAAAATGATTGAAGTACTACTGGCTTCTTCTCAATGTGTTCTTCTGTGCCCTTAGAGTCCAAATCAAGACTTGGTAGATTCTTTTGTTTCAGGGTTGGGTTTTTTGGTTTTTTTGGTGGGGTTTTTCTGTCATCTAATCTACAGTGCTTACTGATTTAACAACTTCACAAATCCCTATTTGTCTTGCATGTAGTACTTGTGAAGTGATACTTGAAGTCTCTTTGTTTTATGAAGACTTCAACTGTTACAATTGCCCTTAAGGATTATGGCTCCACATTTAATAAAAGGTATCTCTCTGTCTCCAGTTCTGCTCCAAACATAATAGATCCTAACATGAAATCTTCAATTCCCTCCAACACAGGTGTTTCCCATCCAATTAAATAAAATCCCATCACTCTTTAAACAGGAGAGTCAGATCCCGGCAGAAAGATCAAATGGAGCATGAAGTTACTTTTTTGTATGTTACCTCATCACACCAATTGGTTTAAGCAAAGCAGGAGGAAAAAGCCCTATAAAAGAAAAAGAAGCCATTTCCAATGAACTTCTATACAGTGCAAGTCCTAACTGTGATATATAAAATTAACTTCTACATCCATACCGAGATGCTTCATTGATAAGGCCTTCTGGTTTCTCCTCTGTCAAGTGCTAAACAAAAATTAAAATAATTGGATTAGTCATATTCAAATTAAATTTAAATTAATTTGCAATTAAAGAAAGTCAAACCCAATTCTGCTGAGGTTTGTTTTGCAACAAGGTATTGAAGAAGACGGCATCGAGAATCTTTCTGTTAAATGATGGCGAAAAAGTACATACATACACCATTACAGAGATTTATAATTACCTTAATGCACACTCTTCCAAAGAGTTGGAAAACTTTGTATTATTTATTTTAATTACTTTTCAGCTTTATAATGAAGTAAAAAAGTCACCATGACATACAGTAAACATGTAAAAATATAACCAGAAGAAAATGGAGGTTCAGTAATTTTAAAAATGAGTGTGAACTCAATTGTTAACATGGGCTAGGCTTGGAATACAGCATTTCATATATGTAACTTCACACTCTTTTTCTCTGAAAGAAGTGTACAAGACAAACTGTACTTTGATAGTAAAAAACTGGTAACTTTTTCCAGGTTTGTATGAATAAAACACTATTCTTGGGCAAGTCTGTCAAAAATCTGAAGCTGCAGGAGTTTCAGTACCATCTCCACTTGTCTGCCAAGCTAATGTTTTCACAGAAGAATTAGTGAAACGGAAGAAAATACCTGCATCCAAAGTAGCAGCATAAAGTTTAGCAACACAAAGCCTTACTTAATTTAGGCACAGCAACAGATTACACTGAAGCAGCAAAGGTCTAGCTACAAGTTATTTTCTGCCCACTCTGCCATGGATGCAGCAATCTCCAGGAGAGAAACATCACAACATCTGGAGGAAGTAAAATTTCAAATTGATGTTGTAATATTAGTAAGAACTTGCCACTTAAGCTTACATCTCTGGGAAGATTAGAGTCCTGTGCATTCCTTCATCAGCTCTAAATGTATCAGGAATATTACTTTAAAGTTTGGGTTTCAAGACACAGAAATAACAAATTAAAGTGGAATCAACTGTCATGTGAAATATATAGATTTTAAAAAACACAGAAAACTTTGTTCATTATTGGAATTACCAGGTATCGAACAGTATTTTACTAGAAAAACAAAATTAGGTTATTGCATACTGTGAGCCTGCCATGTTAAAACAAACAAAACTATTTCCTGATTGTACACAACCTAAGCAAAGCCTAACAGAAGATGACTCTCAGAAGCCTCTCCTCTGACCTTTTCTTTGTAACCATCTGTGTATTAATTCTATTCAATTAATGTTTAGGTTTGTTGCCCTGAAAAGAACAAATGTCAGTAGTCCAGATGTCAAGTCCTGGAAGCTGAGGACTTCAAGCTGTCCAATTGTTTGCCCTTGATTAAAAAAAATGAGTTTTTCAGACTGCTGTGTGACAAACCCATTACAGTGATAACCCATGGTATCAAATACCACTTCAGTTTCAATTTGGCTGACTGGTCACGGGGATGTTTGTCAGCTTTTCTTGTGATGGGCTGGGTCTCTGAAGCATCATATACTTAAATTGTTGCCTATTATCTCAATGTCATTACCTATATGGCTTTCAAAATTCTTTGAGTAACAAGCAGCTGTTGAGGCAAGTTTTGCAACCAGAGGAATTGAACAAGTCAGCAAGTTCTTTATACAAAGCAAAAGTTGTTTACTTAGTACACAACTGAGGAAGTCTGATGATCCGACTATTCTGAGTAGATGTCAGTGCTTTACAGGTTTATTGATTAGATAATGTACCTTTTCACTGAGCTGTCAAAAGTGATAGAAAAGCTGAATGTTTCAAAATATTTTTGTGGTTTTTCTGATATATTACCTGAAAGTTTAAATACTGAAAAAACTAATGTTCAAACACTAATAACTTAGTGCTGCTGTGTGCAACACAAATATATTTGATCCAAGACAGTAATTCAGCGTTGCATGAAGAAAAAGATAAACATAGCATTTTTGCAAGCAATAAAACACATCTGAATTAGTATGAGGGAACCCAGCTAAAAAGGGGCTGATCTAAAACATTATATGATTTTTTTTGTCATAGTTGAGCTGATTTAGAAGATGGCTCCTAGTTAAAAGGACCAATCACCACCTTACCCTCACTCTTCTACCAACTTCTCCACAAACGTTCTTGCAGAACACAATGAATGTAACTTGCCAAACTGGCTTGAGGTTAGATTTGTTCTGTCTGAGTGCAACACAAACTGATGAGAGGAGAGGACTGGTACCCTTTTGTTTAATCAGCTATTAGATCAGCACAAATGAGAGAAAACCAAAGTAATCCAAACAAAATTATCTTACACAGGAAGGATCACTCTTTTATCTTTAAACCATTACTCTTCAGTTCTCTGAGCATTTTGCAGCCATTGTAATTGCAGAAATATTAAAAACATTTCCAGAGCATGGAATTTTTACATGATGAAGGCATTTTTTCTAATGGTCACCTTTTTTTTAATCCTGCAAAATCAATATCGAATTAAAGCATTCACGTCCTTAAGTTAAGTTGCGAATACTTGTATTTATACCCAGCTATAACAAAAATAAACAACCCAAACCTAAACTATTTGATTTAATCACAACTTTTGCTGTTACCCAAGATCGCTGTTCTATATGCCAATTCTTACATTATACTTTATATACAGATTACTCTAATACCTGCTCTTTTTGTCTGCTTCCATGTAACATTTTCATGTGATGCAGGACCAAGACACCTGTGCTCTCATTTCTGCCCACCACAGCTGCCATTACATTAGAGCCCTTCCCAGTCTGAGCCCTAACTCAATTGTTACCACGCTGGTATAAAACATCTGTACTTACTCCTCTCCTTTCAAGCAACCCAGACCAATGATCAATTTCTCCATTGTTTTTACAGCAATCCAAATGCTGTTTGGAATAAAAGCAAGATTACTGAGGGATAGAACTAGAAGGAACCAAGTCAGACATGTTGCTGTGTCCCTAAGAATCTGAATTCCTGCAAATACCAGTACATCCTTGTCCCATTCAAAACATAGTCCTAATGAAATACAACCTCATTCAGTGTAAGAATTACAGCTATTGTAAAAATTAATTCAACCACATCAGCATTATTGCAACAGCTGTTCTAATGCTGCAGTTTTAAACCATGTAACAAATCCTGGAACTTACTTGCAATCCATGCTTTGCATCAACAACAGACACAATACCTAAAAGAAAATATTAAAATTGAATAGAAATGTGCTGAAAGCAGTTGACAACAACTTCTAAACCTCCTGGGAAAAAGTAACAATATCAGCACATTTACAACTGGTTATAATAAGCTGGAAACACTGAAAGTATCTGAACATTAGACTTGTTACCCAAATATTTTCTCATTCATTATCATTTAAAATAATCAGGTGAGAAAGTCTCACAAGTAGACGTCTCCTCTTCCACAACAGCAAATTGGCTGAGGTATGCTTTTACAGAATATTGAAGCAAATTAAGGACTGACTGAAGCATGCAGTTATTCTGATTGTAAATGACCAGGAATTTGCAAGTGTCTGGCAGAAATTTAGGAAGCTCTTTCTTATTCAACTCAATGTTTCCTTCCTTGGCTAAATAGGTATTTCACATACTGACCAAAATGTTAGTAGGGCCTTTTTTTAGGCCAAAAAGTAAATTTTTTTCCTACATTAAGTAATTGCTCTTTAACTACATATAGTGATGATTTCTCTTTCGGTAATCTCAGGTTTTATTGAAACACAGCAAATATTAAAGCCAACAAGTACAACAGGCAAAGAAAGCAAAAAACAGAAGGCAAACGTATCCAAGTGTTGACTAGTTAACAGTTCAGAGAAATAGGAAACCCTTTAGGAAACACTGCATTGCAGGAGAGGGGGGGAAGGAAGAAAGGAAAAAATAGCATGCTGCAATGTAACTCCTAAGTAAGGTTTTATAACACCTAGCTAATGAGAATTTCCCCCCCTTACATCACAATCAAGATCTGTCCATATCTGATCCCTTAGAAAAGCATTACACAAATTTTGCAGGATTTAGCAAGATGAAACACCCCACCAAGTAGATAAACAAGCATCAGAATAAGCAAGGATACCTCTGTGATCAAATCTGGTGATGTAAAAACCAAGTTCATATATTTCAAAGATTTTCTGAAACCTTGCCTTAAATACTAAGAATATATTACACTAAATCCAGATATGAAATGCCAATACACAGGAAAACAAGCTTGCACTTCTTACCATCGAGATAGATGTCACTTCCCAGCTCAGAATCAACCCAGAACATGGAGGCCACAGCTCCTAAGAAGTGAAGTATATATAGTTGCAAACTGGGATTTTTCCAGTAAACTACCAGCATTCTTGTATTTAATAGAAAAATTGTATTTGTAGTACTAGTAATAAGATCAGTAACTAAAGTCATTCCAACACCTAAAACTGTCCACCTGAAGTGATAAAATGCAGTCCTTCAAACACCACTCTGTATCAAAACCAAATACCTGTCAGCTGTTCACAGTGCTTACTCATGCAAGATATAGCAAGAGCCACAACATGTAATCGTTTTCTGGTATCTATTGATTTTTTTTTCCAAAAAGCTTAATAGTTTTCCAATTTGACTCAAACAGAATTTGTGTGTAACAGAGGTCAAATCAATGTTCTGTCTTTTGAAGAAAATTACCTTATAATGACAACTATTTAGCTTTGAGTTGGAAAGCACCAGTCTCCTAAAGGGGAAATAATTGAATTTGTGATGAGAATTTCCTTCCCTCTCCATCTACAGCACATTTTTAATGCAGATGATTTAGAGAAAATTGTTTTAGATAGTTATTACTAACATGAGCTCAAGTTTAAACACCTTTTTATAATAAATATCACTAAAGAACACGGAAGGATTTTGTAAAATCTATTATTGCTCTGTAAGAAGAATGTATTCGTCTGTTTCACAGTGTATTTTAGGACTTCACATAATACAATGCCTATCACAACCAGCGTAACAATACATCAGATGCTAACAATTTAGACTTTAAAAAGAGAAATATAGAACATCAAAAGTTTACTGAAAACTACTAGTTTCAGAGTACACTTCTCTTTGCTAAGCCCAAGTGTCTTCTCTTGGTAGAAATATATTTTAACTGGATTTCTGCTAAGCTTTAGATTCAATTTAGATTCAACAGAACTCAACCAAACAACCCATCCACAACCCCATATTTGCACCTTAACCAATTCATTGCAGTCTACACAACAATCAAAGCATAGCTGCCTGACAACTCTCCACTTTATATTACAATTGTTGAAGTGAACTAACTGGTGAGCAAATAAGCACTTCATAAAAACAGAATAATTATCATGGTTATGAAAATCATAATGTGAACTACCTGGATCTGCCAAACCAGTTGTTTCTAACAGTATATAGTCAAATTTTCCTCTTCTTTGCATCAGGTTCTCAATTGCTTTCACACCATTGTCCCTGAAAGCAGAAACAATTAAACCTGAGAGCAAAGAAAACAAGCTAAAGCATCTATTTAAATGTGTCTTCTGAAGCAGAACACATTGTCAGCACCATCAAAGCAAATGTTCTGAGTCAGGCCATTTGCAGACTTATAGTCTGCTCTAATATTAGGCAAATTTTAGTTTTCTGTTTCATTTTAGTCTGAAAATAGTATTCACCTACTCCCACCAGGTGACTTAAAGATTTGTTTTCAAACACTGACCAACCTGTAAAGGACAGTAGGGCTGTGTAGATACGTAACTATTTGTTTTGGCAGCTGAAATTACAGAAAGAAGGGGTGAGGTAGAAGTGAAGCATGTTGTTCTGCTTTTCTATCTCACCTACAATGAGATTAAGATGTGCCATTTACTTAAATTAGTGCTGATGAAGTCAGCCTGAAGCAGAAACATATAGCATTTATATAAGAAACCAATATAAATAAAACATAGCAGCATTCCTTACGCAGTATTACAATGCAAGACTGCATTTCTTACACCCCAGAACAACAACAGGATCTTCAGTTTTCCAATTACTGCCTATTACTATTCAAGGCATAAGACTAGTTCTCCCAGATTTTCCGGAAATACAAGCCATGACCTTTATTTACAAAATTAGCACAAACAATCCAGCATTCAAGCAAATGGGGTAAAACACATGACAAAGAAACAAATACTCTCTTGCTTTTTAACATGACCATCAACTTACAGTTTTTGATATTGTGTTTCATTACGTCACAAAAGGTTTTCCATTCACCCTTTCTGATGTATACAATACTGAAGAAGTAACCAATGTACAAAGAAAGAAGATTAAGTATTTAATGTAGAAATTGGGAAACCCAAGTCCTAGTTCCAGCCTACCTGAATCTTCAGCTCTCTACCTGGAAGTATATAATACTAATGGAAGAAGGATAGCTCCCTATTCTACAACACCCCAGTGGTGTGTACGTTGGTATTTAGATCACTTTTCTTAAAGACACCAAGTCTGAATCCAGTAAGGCAGCAACAGGAAATAAATTTCTATCTCCCGAATTCCCATCCTTGTTTCATCTGACAAAAGAAGTCTCAATAAATTCTACCATCAGTTTCAAGAATCAAATCCTGGATGTCTTCTTCCTTCCTCAGTTCCCCACAATATTCACTATAAGAACGTGTACAACAGTCTTTTCCTTACTTTACTGAACAGCACAAGCAGCCATTTCTGAGCTCCAGCCATTCTTCATAGAGTTCTCCCCCTTGACTAATAGCCAGCGATTTCTCCAAGGCACTTCCTGAAAATACAAGCAGTGCTATATTTTTAATCTACAATCCCACATGACAACGCCTGTAAGAGAGAGATACTTTGATTACATTCTTTTCTTCTGAGACCATGTTTCTGACATGTTCTTTCAGAAAAGTTGGTTCTACAAAGAGCAAACCCCACAGGATTATGGTACATAATAAGTGCCACAAACTTTGCCAAAAGAAAGGGATGCCAGCCTGTGCCTCCATATCAAATAAGGGCTCTGTCTGTGCATTTTATTTTAGGCTCCCCATCCAGAAAAGTGACATGCATCTTTGTTGATGAAAACAAACAAACAAAAAGTCCCCCACCAACACACTGCAAACTGTAAGCAGTGCTGACTATGGCTACAGATATGAACTTATAGCCAGAGCAATTAAAAATCCTGAAAGCAAGGAGTTCAAAGAAACACAGTCATCAAGCACACATCCCCCTGTTTTCTTGTTCTAGGATAATTTGTGATCTGCAAATGGCTAAGGGGAAGGGAAATAAAAGAAAATATTATCAACCAACACATTATTTTAATTTCCATTTGCTTGAAACTGAATAGGACAAATGGAGGTATAGCACTCCCAACAGGATGATATGTTCATTTACTTTACTCTGAGGGCCTAAATTTATGTGCAAAACAGATTAATGCACGCTATTATCTTATGAAAGCCAGAAAAAAGACTTTCTGCCCTTCTGAAGACTATGAGGTACGTCAATAATCTCAGTACTGGATTTAAAATTACAATAGTCTCGGTTTACAGCAGTTTTATGTACTTGTCATTTTGTGGCAAAAAGAAAGGTTTCTTCAGGTTTACATACCTTCTCCGAATTCGTTCAGAATAACTGCTATTCTTTTACTATGCTGTTCTGTCAGTATGTAATTTAGAAGAGTTGTTTTTCCAGCTCCTGAAACACAGAGTGTATTTCTATTAAAATGTAAAAAAAAAAAGCTTAAATAAAAACCAAATACTATTATGCATACACATGCACACTTCAAGCATATCTCTTATTTGAGTTTCCATTCTAATATCCTGCATTCTATTCTAATGATGTAAAAATTAATTTGTAGAGATATTTGACTCCATGAAACTATCAGAACATTAAATCTCAGTCTTAAGTGACTCACAGTTTTTCCACTCATTAAGTATCAGTGCTTGATAAACTCACACGTTCTCTTACTAGCTGGGCAGTCTTTTCCTACAAAACTAATTTTTATGCTTCTCTTCACAAAAGGCACACTTAATCTTCTCCCTCTCACAGCCTTTTCTCACCAGTTCTGCTGTCAGTAACCACGGATGTGCTAGTAACTGCCTTTAAAGTGGGAATTGTTAAAGGTGTTCGCAACCTCTGCAGTACCACCTTAGGAGCAGTTTCATCCCATGCATAAGATCACAGGATTCTCAGGGTTGGAAGGGATCTCTAGAAATCATCTAGTCCAAAACAGGTGATCACTACAACTAGGGAACCTTCCCCATCTGTCCTTAAAAGTTTTTTCTGAAACAGTGTGATGCAGTACAAAGCTACAACTTTCAAAACAGTGCCGGCGATCCTAAATTTAATCAGATCCCTACTGTCCATAACAGTAACTACAGTGGTAGAGGGTATGGGAAGGACGGCGAACCTCACGTTTGTCAGACTGCAATTCAGCCTGCATTTAACTGAGACAATATGCTGTATTATTCTGACGGGAAGTGGCCAAAAGCCGTTTGTCAATCGTGACCTGAACGAAGCGATCTCTGAAAACCGGGTGGTAAAAGCACTAGCGGGAGCTTACGCAGCTGCTCCAAGTGGTCCTGCAAATCCACATGGAGCGGCCGGAGGGCCCGCGCTGCTCACCGGGCCCGTGGGGCGGAGGCCACCATCGGCCCCCCTGCTCCGCACGGCGCCGAGCGGGCCGCGCTGCAGCTCCGGCCCCGCGGCAGCCCGGCCGCTCGCCCAGGCCTGCCCTACCTGCACGCAGGCCGTGCCGCGCGCTCCTCACCTAAGTACCCCGTGATGATCGTCACGGGGATCTTCCTGCCGGGGCTGGCATCGGTCTCCGCCGCGCCGCCCGCGCCTATCGGGACCAAGTCGGGGCAGTCTTCGTCCTCCATAAGAGCGCGGACAGCCCCGGCCCAGCCAGTCCCTGCCACCGGCGCCCACCTGACGTCACACGCCTGACGTCGCTCGGGTGGTTCACTCGGCTGACGTAATCTGATGACGTCACGCCACGCCGCGCCTCGGCCCCACCGGCACCTCCCCCGCGCGGGGTCCTGCGCAGGCGCAGCACGGGGCGGGGCGGGGCGGTCGCAATGAGGGAAACGTTGGCTCACGGAGGCGTGGGTGGGTGCGGCTGCAGGGGAGCGGGGTGCCTTATGGGGCCCAATCCCCATGCTCCAGCAGGGACATCCGAGAGCACATGGCACAGCATTGTGTCCGGACGGTTCTGAACTGTCTCTAGTGAGGGAGACTCGACAGCCTCTCTGGGCAGAGTATTGCAGTGCAAGGTCACCTGCACAGTAAAGTTCTTCTTCATGTTCAGGTGCATTTCCGGTGCATCAGTTTCTGCCCCTTGCTTCTTGTCCTGTTGCCGGGCACTACTGAGAGGAGCCTGGCTCCGCCCCCGTGGACACTCTCGCCTCAGGTACTGATAGACATTGATCAGATACCCTCTTCTCGAGGGGTTGTCACTGCTTGAGGCTGAACATGCCCAGCTCTCTCAGCCTTTCCTCGTGAGAAAGATGCCCGCCTTTAATCACCTCTCTTGCTCTCTCTTGGACCTGCTCCAGGAGCTCTGTGTCTCTCTTGTTCTGAAGAGTCCAGAACTGGGCACAGCGCTCCAGATGTGCCTCACCAGGGCTGAGCAGAGGGACAGGATCACCTCCCTCGCCTGCTGGCAATGCTCTTCCTGATGAACCCCAGGTACCATTGGCCATCTTGGCCACAAGGACACACTGCTTCCTCTTGTCCACTAGCACCCTCATGTCCTTCTCCACAGAGCTACTTTCCAGCAGATTGGCCCCAAGCCTGGTTCAGACACACCGGGAGCACTGAAGGAGCCCCGGTGTGATTAGCAAACCCGATGCAGGGTGCATGTGCTGTCATCTATCTGTAATCAAATAAAGATAAATCAACAACATTAATGTTGGCTTTCTCTGCTCTCCATTAGGGACCATGAGAGGGCACATACAAGTCTAAGACATAGCTTTGGTTAATTTTAACAGCATTGTGTGCTTCCCAGCTTTTTGTGGGCCATAGGTTTAGCAAATGGGTAACACATTTCTTCATGTCAGAAGGTGTAAATGTAACAGCATTGAGGGGGCACAGAGAAGAGATTAGCCTGATGCATGCTGATACACACACACGCTCAAAACCCTGGTGGGCTCTCAAAATAAGGTCCAGTAGCACCAGTCTGAGTACTGTTGTGGTAAAGTATGCTGGGCTTCATCTTGTACATATATTGACTTGTATGGTAATGAATGTACTTGGTGTTTATCCTTGACTCTTCCTATACTTGTGCTGGCTCAAATATTTAATACCGGTAATATTTGATGATATTCCATGCTAAATAGTTGGCTTCTGCTTTAGTTATTTTAATTATAATAAGCATATGAAAGTCTGGTTTAAGAATTGTTAAAATAATTTATTTAATCCATTGGTTCAGCTTCACCTTGGAGATAC
Source organism: Origma solitaria (assembly GCA_013397895.1). Taxonomy (NCBI): domain Eukaryota; kingdom Metazoa; phylum Chordata; class Aves; order Passeriformes; family Acanthizidae; genus Origma; species Origma solitaria. The sequence goes on from VZRL01006365.1 coordinate 777,089, forward strand.
AACCGTATTTATTACAGCAGAAATACCTACAGTATACAGGTTGTTGATCGCTAGAGTTTTAGAACCAATGCATGATAAAATGCATCTTTTTGCGTTCTTGTTTCAGCCACTCAGGTCATCCCCTTGTATGACGCATCTTATTGTAAAGGAAAAATCAGATCAGCTTTTCAAAGCTGTACCTGCTAGAACCCTGTCTGATGGTAGATGTTTTTGCTGTCCTGGGACTGCACAACTTCCTATAATTCTGGTTTTGAGGGGTTAATTTTAAAAAATTACAAGAAGGCTATGGGCTAAAAGAGGAAAAAGTCAGAAAGGCATTGGGAATGAGCAGTTTTGCATTGCAGAACATATTTTTAAAAGGGTGTAAGTTGTCTTTCAAAATGAGACTATTTGTAATACTGAAATTTCAGTTACATGTCAGTGAGACATCTGGTATTGGGAAAGACAGGTGATTAAACCAGTGTTGTAGTTCTTTAAGTGGTTCTGCTTTTCATAAGCTCACATAACACTGCTCATTATTTTTTCTTTTGAAGAAAATTACCTTAACTAAATACTATGGTTTCTGCATTTTCTTTTGGTTTCTTTAAAGTTTATATTCAAATCCTACAATTCTGCTGTTAGTGTTAGCTGTCCTTTAATTTCTGCTGGAGCATGTAATAAAGCTTACTTTGTAAAGATAGATGTAAAACCTGCATATTTTAATGTGGTGGCGGCTAAATGAGCATAGCAAACTTAAATCTGAGTGGCACAGTTGAAGTGTTTTATTCCAAGGTATTTGTAGACAAGACATACAACATCAGAAATCAGTAAAGTGTTGATGGGTACCAGGAAGTTGTATTTAATTATTACTTTAGTTGGCTGCACTTGAAATAACTTAGTCGTTTCCCGAATACTGAAGATCTCAGTGCAAGCAAAGCTGTTTGCTTCAGACTGATTTTAATGATGGAATAAAGTGTTAAAGGCTTTAGAGGAGAACTGGGGAAGAAGACTGTAAAAGGAAAATAAGGAAGATCATTGCAACTTGCTGATTCCTGATAGAGTTGCAAGGGGTGCATGATCTGATCAAAGCAGCAGGAGAAGAAAATCATTGGCATTTCAATATTATGTGGGATATGAGTCTTAAAGCATAACAGCCCTGTGGGAAGGAGGTTCCTGTATGGTACTACTAGTCAGTACAGTACAATGCAGTTCAGCATCTCAGAGAAAGGAATTGCAAATTCATACAGTGATACCAGTTAACCTGCAAAACAATGTGGAAACAGATACTAAGTTCAGTTTTGTGATCTCAAGATACAAGCTGGTGAGCAGATGCATAACTTCAGTCTGCATGGTTTGCATACTCCCAGGGTATATTTACTTCTTTCTTGTTTATTATGTGTTTAACTAGTCTTATATTAAATTATTTCTACTTTCTTGTCTGTAATTGCATTGACAGTTTCTCCTGACAACTGGACTTCTTTTTCTTTGAAAAATGCAGATTATTCACATCATTTAAGAGAAGGAAGATCTTACTTCACCAGTGCACCTGCTTTTTAATGCTGCTACTTTTTATGGTTTATGTTCTCAATATGCTGTTATAATGTAAAATTTAGTGAAACTAAGAACATTAGAAAAAAGGTATGGCTTTCTGTCAGGATTTAAATATCAGACCTCATCTAGCAAGTTGCCTTGTTGTATGTAATAAGATGATGTCAGAAAGGGAAAATTTTGTCAGTGTTGTCTCTGCTTGAATTTTGTTCACTGGGAAGGTGAACAAAGAAACATTTCTGTTTGAAAAACTCTGATGTGAATCTGGCCGTTAGCATTTGTATTCCTCCAGAAAATTTGCACAGACAAGTGGAAAAAGAAGATATGCTTTCACATAGACTGTTTTTCTTCTTTTAGACTCAAACGTTTTATAAAAAACAAAAGGCTGCAAAGTGATCTAAGTTCCCTTTCTTCTGTTTCGCGAACACAAAAATGAAACTTAAACCTAAGAGTGACTTTATTTTTTTTTAAGGGAGGTTCAGTATTTCATTGCCAATCTATTTAATACAGTAATAGGAATAATGGAAAATTACACTTATTTTTCTGAGATTTAGCCTACTAAATTTCATATAACATTTTTTCTTCAAAACAGTTTTGACTAAGTCACTTAGATTTTACTGGATACAGTTGAGATCTGTGCCAGCAAAAGCACTGAACTTGATGTCATGTCGACTTCCTCTGAGGAAAACTTGTCTAGTTGTACTGGCTACATTACACTCCTCTAGTCGGTGATGTGGTAGGAAGGTGGACTATGCGCAAATATTGACAGGCATTGTTCCTGGCAGGTATTGCAAACTGAGATCATCACAGTTTTCCTCTTGGTGTGAGCCTCCAGATATTCTTACGGCATAATCAAATAATATTTATGCGTTACTGAAGTTACGTAGCCCTGGTGTTTTTTGCCAAGGATGCATACTTAACATTATAAAAGATACTGAGGAAACTCCCATGGACCTAACTCAGTTTCTGGTAATAATCAAAGGTGCATCCTGTACAAACATGCAGGTGACAGTTCAAACTTAAGCAGAGCTTTTATGAGATGCGGGCTATGACTGGGCTGAAATACGAAGTTGTGTCAACGTCCATGGTGCCTTGATACTCTATCAAGTAGTAGCATTCCCACAGGGATGCCAATGCCAGCAAAGAAGAAAAAAGATGTTTGGAAATGTGTGCTTTAAAAGAAAAAAAAAATTTTCCCTGGCAGATGACATGTAGACATACCAGTCATTGCCTCTTTCAGTGTTTCCTTAATCCCAGTCTGCAAATTCCTTCAAAACTACATGCGGCAGTATCCATTCTGCCCACACACCCGTACAGAACCTGTGCTGTCATTACCACCACTCAGCTGCTCTTTGTGGCTGGGCCTGCAGCTCCTTATCCTGCCCAGGCACAGCATCCAACTGGTCGTGGACTCAACACCTCCCAGTCAGGTGCAGGAGGAACACCAACGTATGGTGAGAGCATTTGAAGCCCAAGAGAAATTACAGGGAAGCATGGCTTTATGGCTGATTGTAGGGCTGAGGTGGTGAAGGAATGATTGGGACTACCATTTGGGATGTGTATGTGTGTGACAGGAGGATGGGGATAAGGAAATGGGGAATGCAAGCATGGTTTCCACTGGATCTCATACAATGCCTAATAGCAGCTACTGACATCCAAGAAGGCTAGATTTGGAAAACTGCAGTCTGTTCTGAACTATACTGTTTTCTTTAATTTTTATTTTTTTGATGCCTTCATCAAAACCTGGAACCTGGTGTGATACAATTTTTTTAATCCTCTGACTGGAAAAATCTTGTTCTACTTGTTATAAAGGAGTGTTTAGACTTCATTACCTTGTATTTAGTAGGTTGGTTTGTTGCAGGGATTCAAACAACAGTGTTTGCTTAGCAAAATACTGGAGCACTCATATTGACAATATTTAATTGGAAAAAATAGCTTTAAAAAATCACTTCACCAAGTTCTCATCTGGTAGTATTCTAATGAGCTAACACCATGTAAACTTTCTTGATAGAAGTCCATTTTCTTCCTTTTTTTTCCCTTCAAAAAAGGCAATGTAAGTACTGACATAGTAGATGAAAAGGAGTATTTGATGTGTTTTGCTGCTCAGATGCTGAAGTAGGCTTCTGATAATTCAGTCCATCCAAAAAGATTAGCATTTAAAATTATCTAAGTGTTTGTTCTTTATCTGCTGAATATATGTGGTGGTTTTGGCTGGTTTGGCTAGGTTTTGGTAGAATAAATTTTCTTCATGGTAGTTGGTATGGGGCGGTGCTTTGCATTTGTGCTGGGGAATGTGTTGATAACACAGGGATGTTCTTGTTATTGCTGAGCAGCACTTGCAAAGCATCAAGGCCTTTTCTGCTTCTCAAGCCCAAACCACCAGTGAGGAAGCTGGGGGTACACATGGAGCTGTGATGGGACTCAGCCAGGACAGATGACCCCAACTGACCACAGGGATATCCCAGATCATATGGCATCATACTCAGCGTAGAAAGCTGGGGGGAAGATGTAAGAAGGGAGGCCTTTCAGAGTGATGACATTTGCGTTCCCAAGTCACATTACATGTGTTGGAGACCTGCTTTCCTGGGGATGGCTGAACATCCACCTGCCTTGGGAAGCAGTGACTGAACTTGTTTTGTTTTGCTTGTGTGTGCAGCTTTTGCTTTCCCTATTAATGTCTCTGTCTTTACCCACAGGTTTTCTCACCTTTATCCTTCTGATTCTCTCTTCCCCATCCCATGGGGTCAGAGTGTGAGACATAGTTGCCTGCTGGGGTTAAACCATGGCAGTAACCTCTTTCTCTCTTTCTCTCTGTCTCTGTCTCTCTCTCTATATATATACTAGCCGAAACGATAAAGTTTTGAAAATTTTACTTTTGTGTGTCTCTTCAGTTATTTTTTCCTGCATGTGGCAAAATATTTTTGAGCAATCCTTTTGTCCATGTCCATGTATGAAGCTGCAAAATAAACAGTTGTATCATTCATAAAATGATGTTTTTGTGCATGATGGTATGTTATCTGTGTTTCTGCTAGCTGTCTTTTTATGGCAAGATTTAGCAATCAAGAAAGGTCCTATTTCATGCCACATGAGCTATTAAAAAGAAGCCTGGACTCCTTTTCATTGCTTCAATTAAAAATGAGGTAGTGTCCTGCCAGAGCCAGTATATATGACATTCAGAATTTTTTCTTGTCGTCAATACACATGTCACAGCTACGTATCAGTGATTTGTAATAAAGTGATATTTAAGTTCAAATTACATTTAGGTAAGTGGCCTTGGTTTTATCTTGGTGACGTAACAACAGGATGGGTGTGGTAGGTAAGTTCCATCCAATAAAGTGTCTAATTTATTCTTCCCAAAGCAAATATTTCTTAGGTAACAACATCCTGTTAATAGCAGATTTTAATATTTTCTTTCATCGGTTTCTCTGAACTATTTCAGGTTTTGTTCTGCTGCAGATTCTTGTGGGTTTTTACCAAAAAGATACCCATATTTGTGTCAATTTTCAACTTCTTTTATTTACCTCTGGGGTTTTTTTTCTTAAATCTCTCACCTCTTCAGCCTCTCTACATTTCCCTAAGGGCCCTTAGCCAGATGTTAACCTAAAGGTTAATATTCATATTTGAGACCACACATACTTAACAGTACTCTGAAGAATGGTGAATCCTACAGAGAAAAAGGTAATTGTTAGTAGAACAATTTTAGGCCTTCACTGTTTGACAGTCCTCTGTTCCTTGCCTCATATCCGGCTGTTTTCCCCTAAATACCCTCCAGCTTACTGGGAGAGATAAGCTATGACTGCCTTCCAATAATGAATCCTAATGTTGTTGCCATGAAAGTGCAGATTTAATAAAAACAAGACAACCTAAAACTGAATTGCTTCTACTACCTCAGAATTCATCTGTAGAAACCATGTTTGGCTTCTGTTTCCCTTTTGAAATGAAGACTGAGTTCTCCTTATCTGCAGAAGCAGAAAACTGCATCAAGGCAGAAAGAAAAAAACCAGTCAGGAAAAATTATTTTGTAACACAACCACAAGGTACTTAATAAAAAATGGCCTTTTAAAAAGCTGAGCAGTAAATGCTGGTGAATAGAGCAGCAGTGAGACCTGCCAAGGTGAGCTGGGATCTGTTGTTGGTACCTGGTAGTATTCTAATGAGCTAACACCATGTAAACTTTCTTACACACACAGTTTAGGTGTAAGAGGAACATAGATCCTGGGTACACATGTGTATTGGCAAAACATTGTCCCAGGCAAAGCGCTGACGTCTCACACCTTGCTGTCCCTACCTGTCCAGACAGCTGCATCCCTGTGCTAGTGGGGCCGAAGGAAGGTCCCTGGCTATCTCTGTGCCTGAAGGGCAGTGGGCACCGTTCTGCCCTGCTCCGAGCAGCCCTACTCAGCCTGCCCCGCCCGATCCTGCCCGGCCCGGGCCGGCGGCCGCCCCTGCTCCGGCTGGCAGGACGGGCTGTATCCTCGGCACCCGGGGCCGGTCCGGCTACGGCGGTGGCCGGCGGTGCGCAGCGGTGCCCGCTGCTTCCTCGCCCGCCCCCGCAGAGCAGCGCTTGACCCCCGGCAGGTGTGTGTAGGCGTGTGGGGTGTGGTGGGGCGGAGACGGAGGTGTCTGACACCCGCACTGCGGTTTCCAAAAGAAAAAGGGTTGTGAGGGATGCGCCAGAATTCCCGCAAACTGTGCGCGTTCAGATGTACAATGTGCCTTCCCTTCCTGTCCATGCCTAAGCGCTTGGTTTCCCGGCTGCTTCCCTCCAAAATGCCCACGGGCGACTCGGGGTTCGCCTCTGTAAAAGCGGGAGGGGAAGTTCCTGCTGTGCCCCAGGGCCGTGGGCGCCCTGGCCGCGGCGGGCAGCCGGTGGAAGCCGCCGGGAGGGAGCGGGACACCGGGCTGGGCGCTGCCGGCCGTGGGGCAGACGGGAGGGTGAGCAGCCTGCAGTGCACCAGGGCAGATCCCTCCCACTCCGGCCAATTTCGGTGAGGAAGGTGAAATGCGGAAGTTGCCACCCAGAACTGTCAGCGGATCGTCGGGTTTTTAGCCCGGAGCATGCAATTAAGAAAAATAAATAAATTAAATAAAGCCGCCCTTCGTGCGTACAGCCAGTCTCGGTCCTCGTCGGCAGCCGACACCCGCGGCTGCTCGCCCGTATGGCGACGTTACCTGCCGCAGACAGGAGAGCGTTCGCCCTGAAAATCAACAGGTAAGCGGCTTTCCTCGTACCGGCAACTGTCCCTGGCCAGCCTTAGCCCGGCCAAGGCGAGCGGTCGGGCGGCGGGAGCAGGGGCGGGACGGCTCCTCCCCTGGAGACCCCCGGGGCGGAGAGCCGTCTGACAGCTCCAGATAGCCAGGCTAGCTCGCCTTCGACGGGCACCCGTCTGCCGCCCGGCTGCACTTCTGCAGTAAGGTTTGCTCTGAAAGAAGGGTCCGTGTCCTTAGGCAGGGAGGTGACGTCCAGTCTGACCCCAGGAGTTTGTTCCCTATCTGTTCTGTCCGAAGAAGTGCCCAGGTCGTTGGAGGGGCCGCTCACTGCCGACGGGGCTCCCCTTCACAAGAAGTGGCAAAATTATCTGATCCCTCTAAATTAATGCTCCTGGAAAAAGAGGAGTTTATGTAGGGCATCAATACTGCAATGACATATATCTCTGGGAATTTTTTTCAGTCTTTCATCTATGAAAAGGAAAAATCCCCCAATGACTGAAAATATATCTACCTCCCACATTCCCACCCTAAACCAAATAAATTAGAGTTCAACTGTTGTAACACCACATTCTGGAGACTAAACTTGCTGTTTGATAAACTTTGGTGTTTTTTCCCAGGGAAGTGCTGACTCTCAGATGGTCTGTATTCTGTGGTGGCAGTAAGAAACCAAAACAATTATTTTCATATTGTTAGGTTAAAGGAAAAATCAGGCCTCCTTTTCAAGAGTCTTGTCATCTGAGACAAAAACTGTGCTTCCAGGGTGTTGATGTAAGTACCAGGTATCCGAGTTTGCTGACACATAAAAGAACAAATACCATAATGGCAATATAAACTGAGGATAAGTCTCTCTGCCAGAGAGAAAAGTATGCAGAGAAACTCCACCTCCTCAGCAACTTTTTGGAAGACATGGGGTTTGCAGTCAGGGAGGATAAAATTAGCTCCTCTGTGATGTGCCTTTCTCATGGCAGAATATGCATCAGTGTACCTTTCTGTATCCTTTGGGAATTTATTTTAAATTTATGGTGGAATATTCTCAAGAGTGAGACACCATATTTGGAAGCCATCAGATGAGCAGCTCCTGAGAGGATCATGCCACAATTCCTGATCATTTGGAGACTTGCTTGAACAGAAGTCATAACTAGCTGATATTTACAGGGTTTGAGCTATTTTCTTTCTTCCTATTTTTAGGGTCAGCTTTCTGGCAGCTTTCCCTAGCTGTGGTGATGGTCACTGTTCAACTCTATGACTAAAGCCTTACAAAGTAGTGGAGTCGTAACAATTAGTTCAGCTTCATTTCTTGAAGGTTCACAAAAGTTCTGCTAGTAAGAACTGTTGTGAAATCAAATTGCTGTTATAATTTTTTCAATTTCTTTTTCTTTTGAATCAATAGTAAAATATTCTGTATTTTTCATAGCAAGTTAAATGTTGAAATATAAATGTATTCTGAATATGATTATGATTTAACAATGTGCCTTTTTATTTTGTGAGCATGAATATTCTCTTTTAGACAGAAGGATATTTTGTCTCCCTTTCTTCAAAAGGAGCAGGACATTTTTACGTGACTCCAATGCAGTTCATTCTGCTGACAGAAGAGTGATACATCTTCACAAGAAGCATTTTTAGTGTGGTGGTTTGGATTTTTTTTAAGTAATTTTCAAAATCAGAGGAATAATAGGTCAATGTGTTAGCTTTCTTGACTGTAAGGCTAATTTACAGCTGTAAAAATTTGTTTCTTTCTCTTCAGAGTTCCTGAGTTCTTCAAAATGCAACTTGTAGGGAAAGTTTGGCATTATTGACAAGGCATCATTTACAGGATCTAGCACATTACCTGTATAATTACTTTGCATTCACTACGAATTTACATGGAAAACTGCACTTTTTTTTCTCACTCTTTCTCTTGCCAGTGATATATGTAAGCTATATACTGTTTCAATAAGGACCAGCAGAATTTTAGGCTCTGTTCTGCCTAAACATCAGCCACCTCCCTGTTAATAACATAAGGTGTACCCTGGTGTGTTTGGTGAGCCATGACAGAAATCTGACCAAGCCATGAATGCTGTTCTGTCAAAAGTTAGCAATAACATGATACAAAATGTGTTAGTGATCTCATAATGATTTAAATTAAGTGTGAGTTCATGAGCACTGGAGTTGCAGATGTTTCAGGAACAGCTGTTACATGACAAGCAACACATTTGTTTAGAGCTAGGTCAAACTTTAAAAACAGGTCTTCAAATTACTTCAAACTCATGTATGCAACCTGCCCACGTAACCATGTTTTCCTATCACTTTATTCTTCCTTTCACCCATCTGGTGTCTGTTGCCCCAACCTGTTGCTTCCTGCCTATTTTAATCCTGCAAAGACTTGCATATATGTTTTTAATGCATGTGTGTGAGTAGTTCCTTCTGGTTTAATAGGATAGGTTTTATGAATAATGATGTTCATTTCATATGTAGCAGTGAAGAAACAAATTTTTAGTGTCCATCAAGCTAGGCAGCTGAAAGTCAGCATGTGACACAAAAAGCCAGATCATCCTTGCTGAGTTTAGTTCAAGATAATAATTAGAAGATATCTGGATTGTGCAATGTAAATGTGTTTACTTTCAATCACAGTGTTCATATCCAGGAATCAAGGACATTGAAAAATAATTTTGTAAACTACTGAGGGAAAAACAATTCATCATTGCTAGAAATGTGGGCTCTAAGATGTACCAGTTGAGCAGTGTAAGTTTGAGTGGCCAGAAAAGCTGAATAATCAGTTTGTCTCAGCAATGTGTTATGATAAACACAGTGTTAACAGGAGAGATTTTCTATTTTTAGTATTTTCATTTAGTGCAATTTACTATCTTACCTTTCACATAGGTCCTGCAGTAGTAGTTACTTGTTTTGACTTCAAGTGAAGAAAATTGTTCTTTAAGCACCTAGCTGGGGCCCTGGTCACCAATGCTATGCATTCAAAACATTTCAACATATAAATTACAAAACAGAAAGTTATTAAGAACAGTAATAAAGGTCTCTAACATATCACTTAACTTTCAGTCATGTTACTCTTGTAATTAAAATCCTCCCAGTAGCATACTCCTCAACTGCCTCTACAGACAACGGTTGTCTGAATTTCATAAGTGTTATGTAAGAAATTTTCAACATTCATTTCTGTAATTTCATTTCCTTGTCCCTGAAATTGCCCAGTTGTGAAACAAAGTTTTCTTTTCCTGTTCTCGTTTTAAGACATGTACTTAAGGAAACGTTTACATGCATAAACTTACATTAAAAAGAACAAGAAACCCACACCACCAATATTAAAGGATACATTTAGCTAAAGATTTCAATTTTTTGTTAGCCTACATTAATAGTCATACTCACATGAAATTCTCAAATTGTACCAGTAATTCCATTTTCCATTAATGATGAATATACATTTAAATTATTTTTACCTTAAATGAAAATGCCAGCTTAAATCTTATGTTGTGCAGAGTTTCAGAAGATTCACAAGAATTTACCCTAAATGACAAGGGTTGTTGTGGAGGAGTCAAATGCAGTGCAAAAATTGTCTTAGTGGCATAATAGACAACTTCATATATGCTCTGATAACAGACTTCTGTTCAGTGCAACCCTTTAACGGGGCTGAGGCTATCATTTTTTGATTGAATTTCAATAAAACCCTTGTTATATGGATATAATAAGATGTTAATTGCTTAAAAGCATTGACCATACTCCACTGTAAACACTAAGTTATTTCTTTTCAAACTTTAAATATATGAAATAAGCTGCAGAGAGAACCTCAGTCTTTTTATATACAATATATTTATGTAGTAAATATAAAAATCTAGTGTACACATGCATACATGTGTGAAATGGTAATGGTTTTGTATTTCATACACAGAATATTAAATATAACAGATAAAAGAGAAAAAAGCAAGATGTATGTGTTTCATATGTTACGTATAGCAATGTTAGTAATAGTTTATAGTAAATAGGCATTTTTCTAAGATTTCCACAAAAATAAATGAGATAATTTTTTAAATTCCTTTGGAGAATTACATGGAGTTCATGTGCATGGAATATAAAGATTGGGTTTGCATCTTAGATCTCTTTACTCCAGGCTGTTTTCTCCTTCCTTGTTGTGGCATCATTGTGTTGGTGCCTTCTGGATTTGTGTTCAGCATAAGGAAAAGATTGTACATGTCTCTAAAGCAGGCGAAGAAAGGGAGGGAACACAGGGTGCTCTGCTACTTCATGTGCTATTCTTAAAGGCCAGTCCCCACTGCAGCCTCTGCACATAGATGCTTTACCTTCCACCTGCCCAGTGTTTGAAATCAAGTCTGTTTGAGGGAGCAGAAAAGATAAGGACTTAATATCATGATTTTATCCCTGCTCTACCAGTTACAAGGGCTCACAGCATGTGAACAGCTAAATAACCATTAAAAGCCTCAGATGGCTCTTTCCCTTGGTGTATTGACCTGTCTTTCATCTTTTGGGATGTTTTTACAGGTACTCCTCTACTCCAAAGGAGAGATGTAAACTGTGGAAATAATGTTCTTCTAAATCTACCACAAAGTCAAGAATATTAAAGGATTACAATCTATAGTAAATAGCTCTAAGGTTAATAAAGGTAACTTCCCAATGCCTGTGAAGTTATCTTTTTGTCTACCCTGAAGATAATTAATTTGCCTTTTCTAGGGTGTTTCCAGTGAGCAGTCAAATTTAGATGAAATCTGTGTCAGTGCAGTGCTTCTAAAAATGTTTTACAACCACATTTGAGCAAATGACAAATTTATGCAGTAAATTTGGCTGGTCACTGAGTGTAATTCAAACAGCTATCAGCTGATTTGCATTTTACGTTCTGCCATTAGTAATTATTGCATTTAAGATCAGCTGTATCAAAACCTGTCTACATCCACAGAGCCTGTTGAATGGCACCTGGGAGTAAGCCATGCCATATGAACCAGAGTGTGTCTGGAGGCCATAAGATAGACAATTGCATGAAAGGAGAAACTCTGCTGCAGATTTTGTTATGGATTGGACTTGGATTGCAAGCCGTCATGTTTTATTCAAGCACAAAAATTGAAATGAAAAGCAAGCAATGTGCAAAGTCATGTTTCTCTGTCTGAAGCTGTATGCATGTCCTTTAGAAGTTTCTAATTCTGATGGGGAACTGTGTGAATATTGCTTCCTCCTCTAGCAGAAGTGGACTGTAAATCAGTTACAGGAGTAAGCCGGAGAAGAAAGCAACTTCATGTGTCTAGAAGATTGTGCCATAGGGTGTTATTTGATATTGTTTTTAGAGATTCCTGTAAGTATCACCTCATTTTTCAAAGGCAAGATTATTCAGGATGATGCTCTTACTACATTTGGCATCCAAGTGTTCATCACAAAGACTAAAAGCCCTTTCCTCTGGCATGCTCTGCAAAAGATTGCAACATTTCGTGCCTAAAATACAGTTAACTTTTAGGAAGTAGAAATGAAACAGCAAGAAAATGCCCTCTTAACTACTTTTCAGTGTGTTCTAGAGCCTTTGGTTATTCACAGTGTCTTACTTTTTGTTTTTATTGATTACCCTTTCTGGAATAGTCTGCCTGCCATACAATCAAGGTGATAGTAGCCACTTAAGTAGGAGGTTGATGACAAACACAGGCCCACCCAGCCATATCTCTGTGAAAAATTACAAGGGCAGGAAAGATAGGCTTCATAATACAAGTGTACACTTTATCAGCTGGTAGGCAGCTGTAGAAAACAGAGTCTTTAGAGAACGGTCAGTCATGCGAGCAGAATACTGTTGTTACAGTTGAGACAGATGTTATTGAGAGCTAGGAAGCTCTCTAACTGCATACTCAAATAGTATTCAAAATATAACCATCTATTTTCTCTTACAGTTGTTTAAGACTAGTATTATACAGCACTTTCATATCTGTGCAATCACAGAACATAGGTTACATGATTTCTGTTACATGATTAGAGTAATGGGATTTTGGCTTTCTCTCTAGAAGATGGCTGCTGAGCTTGAAGTAGACTTTAGGCTCTGAGCAGAAAAGCTCAGAAAAGCATTTTAAAATAATTTTTTAAGATCTTATGTCCCTCCAGACTTCAGACATCTATGTGCATGGTGAAGTCTATGCTGCAATTTATTATGAGGTATTTTTTTTTATATATAGTCGGGGAAATCCTAAGCTTACCAAAGGAAAATGTAGATTCTTAAGCAAATAAGAAACATTTTTATGTCCACCAGGTCCTGTGTATGAGTATTTCTTATTCATTGTTCCAAATGGTTTTCATTTTCAAACATGAAGTGAAAATCAGCAAGAAAGAAACATTTAATGCTGAATTTTATACCTACTACCATTTTCAGGTCTTAGGGTCATTAAAAATTACAGGTCATAAGCACAAGCCTGCATTACTTTCCTTTTTTTCTATTCTGATTTGACTTTCTTTTTTTTTTTTTTTTCATTTGAGAAATTCATACTAGGCTATACTGTTGTCTGTAGCAGTAGGAAAAAGGGTTGTGTGTGAACATCCTTATCTGAGGATGCAATTACACTAAATGTTTCCCAACATAAATGGAGTTACAGAAAAATAGGCTGAGGCCTAATTAGCCAGTGGGCCAAGTTCATGCAAAAAGTCCATAATATCTTTCCTCATGAATTTTAGAATGTAGTATTATATTTGCACATGATGAATCACAGTTTTCTGAGCTTTGGTAATAATGCAGACCTTTTATAAGGGAGTCAGCACACCTGGACCTAATATTAGTATTTTTCCCTAAAGTCATGGAAACTGAATTAAATAAGAGCATATATTATTTCAGTTGTCACATGATCTGAGCCTTACAAATATAGTAGTATCAAGACCTCATGTTTAGAACATTGAATAAAATGTAACATTTTTCCAAGCTTGAAAATTTCAAGATAAATCGTTAAGTGAAATTCAGTTTGTAACTTATGATATAAAATATATTACATAATCCAAATATGTTTGTGAGAGTGTGTATAATAATGAAATTTGTACATGTACAAGATAAGCAGCAGATGCAGAAATACATTATTTTCAACAATAGTTGTTAATATAGGCTTGATTCTGTGAACATTCTTGTTTTTAAGAGTGTGAGCAAAAGATCCATCTTTCAAATGTATTTTAGATACTGCTTTGGCTCCCACTGAAGTTGAATCAAAATTCCCTGCTCTAGAAATAGTGGTTCCTATTCATTGGAATTGGGCTGATTGTTTTTCAGCCGTATTGTCTGAGTAAATGATCCTACCTTTTCTAGTTCAACATATCTCTAAAAAAAAAAAAGTTGTTCTAAGAAGTGACTGGAAAAAAAGCCCCTCATGGTCTTCCCATACCAGAAAAGTCACTCTGAAGTTCCACAAATCTGTGTTCTTAGGGCTTGAAGGGCCAAAATATTAACACAACTTATTTTTCCAGTTCTGTCTCATTTATCTTATCTCCTCCTCTGGCTTTTCATGTACTCACTATCAAAGACCCTTTTGTGAATACATTATGAATTTATTTGAAGTTGACAGCCACATTTTTTCTGGTTGATAAAAATACCAACCTTGACCTTGATAAAAAAAGATAAAAACAACCCTATAGGAGCAAAAATACTTTCTCTTGAATAGCATATACATGGCCTTTATTTTAATATTATTTATTATTGTTATAAATGTCTGAGTTTTTTCAGTTAGTATCAATAATTGTTTCTTAGTAAAAAAGTGAAAACAAAGCACAAGAACTATTAAACTTGGTACAGGTTTTACAAAATTATTAGTATTACAGTAGGATTTTGTTAGTGAAGCCTTGTGGAAGCTCAGATAACACACATGAGATAGAAGTCTGTGCATTGGTTCATAATCACTCTGTTGTGAATTGCTGGAATAGTGCAGACAAAACAAAAATCTAAAAGGGTAAGCATTATGCTATTACTTTCAAACCACAATATAAAGGGAGGATGGCACATACAATCATTAATGGTTTTGAAATTGCCATTATCATTGTTATTATAGAGAATTGAAGCTTTTGGAAGACTTTTAAACACTTTAGTGAAAAGGAGGGAAGGAAGGAAGGGAGGAGGGAAGGAAGAAAGGAAGAGAGAAAGAGAGAAAGAGAGAGAAAGAAAAAGAGAGAGAGAGAAAGAGAAAAAGAGAGAGAGAAAGAGAGGAAGAAAGAAAGAAAGAAAGGAAAGAAAGGAAGAAAGGAAGAAAGGAAAGAAAGGAAAGAAAGGAAGGAAAGGAAGGAAAGGAAGGAAGGAAGAAAGAAAGAAAGAAAAGAGCTAGACCCTAACCCTAAAGTTTTGCAATGGAATACAGACCTGTCTCCTGGAGACTTTAGGGGCATATTTGTTAAAAAGCATTTCTTCAGACATCTCAACTGAAAGAAAACAATGAGGCACCAATGTGAGCTTTAGTACGTCAATCAGAGACTGTTCTGAGCCAAACACAGAAAATTGTGCTTAGATGAATTGAGGTTAATCCATTCAGAATGAAAGATTTGTTTATATGTTGCCATGTGCTGATAGATTTTAAGGCTATGGAGACAACAAATGAATTCTAGTGTTTTAACACATATTTATCTTCTGTTAGCATCATTAATTAGCATCATATGAGATATTAATTTCAAATTTTCTATTGCATATATAAACGATCATGATCAGTCTAAGTCTGTAACAGGACGACAGATGAGGTTGATTTATGGTCTCTGCTTTCCAGGAGATACCAGTAAACTATGGTAGTTTATATATAAAACATTAAACATTTACATATAAACATATAACATTTACATATAAAATATTATACCTAAAACCACTTTCATTGCAAGAGCCAGCCAGTCAATGATGCATACACATTGTCTTCTCAAATGTTATGTCATAGCTATTCCATATTACCCACACAGTGATTAAAAAGTGCATAAAAGTGTTGTTTATCAGGACCAGATCATAAGTCTTTGGTTTCTTTGCATGGCCAGGATTAGAAAATTAATTTTTATCTGTGCTCATGTCTCTTCCCAAGGGGGAAGCAGCAAAACAGAAAGGCAGAGAAAAATCTTCACTGAATAAATACCAAACATGACCTGGGACAAAAATAAAAATTGAGTTCTTGCCCATTTTACTTTTTAACAAGCTGACAGTATAATGAAGTCAACGATTTCCTCTTCTAGATTTTTTTCTTTGTTCCCACACCATCCCTTGTAAGAATATTGTTGTTTAATTTCATCCGTCTTGAATAGGATCTTTATTGCTTTAGCTGATACAGAGTCTTAATGTGGTAGACCCCAAAGTGGGTGTGTGCCAGAGGGTGTACAGCCTACCTGAGCCAAGAAGGAAACAGCAGCAGTTCAGATCGACCACTGCTGTAAACAGTGACTAACGAAGCAGAGCTCTGGTGCCTTAAGGACTAATTAGAAACTTAGAAGAAAAACAGGCAGTTCCACTGGCAGTAAGAAAAGAAGATCTAAGCGAGATTCCCATATTTGCTAGTTAAAGATCTGGATCATTGCCCAAAACTTTGTGTGTGTTTGTCTGTGGGAGTGAAGGAGAGCGGTAGGTAATTGTTACATTTTTTTCTTCTAGAGCTTTTTAGTTGCTTGTTTTCAGTTATAATTAGAAAAGTTTCATTTTAGGCTCAGAAAAGCTCAAAAGCTACTTGCAAATTTTCTTTGTCAGTGTCAGATGAAAGGGATTACTCCTCAGAGTAATGAAGACTGAATATTTTACGTGTTAAGTAAAAGTTTTTACTATTTTTTATGATTCTGCCATCTGTTTAAATGTACGTTTAAATGTGAATGTTCCTCTGTCTTTGGGGATAGTTCTTGTACTCTCTTTGTATTTTTTTTTCATCTTTGCTTGCTGTCTAATTGTGTATGCAGCTCTTGCAGAAGACAACTCATTGTTCCTCAGTCTGCTGGAAGGGATTGTAAGGTTGTTAAGGATTACTGTTTCTGCCTCCCTTCTAATATTAAGTAACTTTGGAGAACTTCATTCAGTAGGCGTGTGAAGCGTATTTTGAAATTATGTTTTTTTCTTATGAAGTTTTTGATTTTCACTTAATAGGTGATCTTTAAAGCTGTTCTCTTTCTGTTTTATTTTGAAATTGTTGTTCTCTGTTTAAATTTTCATATTCTATACGTACTAACAAAATACCCATTGTGCCTGCTTTTAAATGACATATTTCAAAGACCTATATCATTGAACAATGAAACTGCAGAACCAGCTTTATGCATTGTAAGCATTCATGTAATTTTAATAATAGAACCAGCAGTGTTCTGCCACAGTTCTAACGTATGTTAGAGGGAGAAAATTAATGGCTGTTTTATCTTCTTTTCCTGATACCTCATCTGGGTCCAACCAATAACCCAAATCTCAAGGCTTCTGATCCTTCAATGAGCTGTGCCCTGAGAACCATTCCAGAATTTGACCTACAAGATGATTTAAATTTTAAGAACCTCCAGGTGTAGTCTGTTACTCTGGTTACACTGTTCTAATACGTTATGCAAACTGTACACTTTGCATTGGAGAGTGTTTGTGAAATACAGACTGTGTCTCAACTGTTTGTTAGCAATTGCTGGAGGTTTATGTCTACCTGTGGGACAGACATTGGTGAAATTCAAATTGAGCAGCACCAGTTTTGGGTTTGGGTTTTATTTTGGCTGGTTATTTGGCTACCCTCCATCCTATCTGAGTGGATCAGGAAGTCTGGTGAGTTCCAGCTTTTTCGAGAATTGCATCAGAGAAGTATATTATCATCATTCAGGGGCCAAGACATCACAGAGTGGAACAATGAGTTCCAGTCTGCGTAATTCTGTTCCAACACTGTGGTTCAGCCAAGGATCTCAAATCCAGAAAATCCTTAGGTTGCTGTCATCTGCCATCTCTCTAAAGGTTTACGCTATCTTTCTACATGCCATGTGAATGCTTACAAACTGTGAATTCAGCAGTGATCTTCATGGAAAAGTCTGCACCAAATCTACACCTTTTTATTTTCAGCTAGTGAAAAGGAACAGCTGTCAATGTAAGGGATCAGTACAGCTATTAACACTGCTGAGTCCCATTGATGGTATTTGAAAGGCTTGCAGTTGCCCAAATGCTGTTCTCCAGATAGTTCAGGGACACTGCCAGTGTTCTCTTGTCACTATGCAATCACCATATGTCTACTTAGAATCACAGAATGGTTTGGGTCATAAAGTATCTTATAGGTCATCTAGATCCAACCCTCCCCTTCATGGGCAGGGACACCTTTCACTAGGCCAGGTTGCTCAAACACCCATCCAGTGTGTCCTTGAATGCTTCCAAGGTTGAAGCATCCACAACTTCTCTGGGCAGCCTGTTCCAGTGCCTCATTTCCCTCTGTGTAAAGAATTTCTTCCTAACATCTAATATAAATCTCTCCTCTATCAACTTACAACTATTTCCCCTTTGTCCTAGCCCTATTTGCCTGTAAAAAAAGTCTCACTCCCTCTTTTTGACATGCTCCATTTAAGTAGTAAAAGGCTGTGATGAGGTCTCCTCAGAGACTTCTCCAGGCCAAACAACCCCAAGTCTCTTAGCCTGTCTTCGCAGGAGAGCTGCTGCAGTCCTCTGATCATCGTCATGACCCTCCTTTCGACCTGCTGCAACAGGTCCATGTTTTTCTTGTGCTAAGGACCCCAGACCAGGCCCAGGCAGGTTGCACAAGGGCAGAGTAGAGAGGCAAAATCCCTCTCCCTCACCCTGCTGGCCATAGTTCTCTGGGGGCAGCCCAGGATGTGGTTGGCCTTACAGGCCATGAGCACACACTGCTGGGTCAGGTCCAGCTTTTCATTCAGGAGGAGACCCAGGCCCTTCACCACAGGGCTGCTCTCAGTGAGTTCTTCTCCCAGTCTGTACTCAAATCTGGGACTGTCCTGACCCAGGGACAGCACTTTGCATCTGGATTTGTTGAACACCACAAGGTTCTTGTGGACCCACTTCTCAAGCCTGTCCAGGTCCCTCTGGGTGGCATCCCTTCCTTCTGTTGTGTCAGCTACACTGCTCAGCTTTTTGTCATCGCTAAACCTGCTGAGGGTGCACTCGATGTGACTGTAGATGACATTGAGGAAGGTATTGAAGAGCACCAGTCCCCAGACAGAGCCCTGAGAAACACCACTCCTCACCAGCCTCCACCTAGAGGCTCCTCAAGAGCCACTGACTGCAACTTGCTGGCTGTATACGTTCAGCCAATTCCTTGTCCACTGAGTAGTCCGTCCATCATAGCCAAGGTTCTCCAATTTGGAGATAAGCTGTCATGTGGGACAGTGTCGAAGACCTTACAGAAACCCAGGTATATGACATCAGTAGGTCTTCCATTTTTCATCATTGCAGACACTCCATCATAAAAAGCCACCAGGCTGGTCAGGCCCCATGTAAAGCTGGGCTGGCTGCCTTGGGTCACCTCCTTGTCTTGCATGTGCCTTAACACTGCTTCCATGAGGATCTGCCCCATGATATCCCTGGGCACAGAGGTGGGGTTCACCAGTCTGTAGTTGCCGCTGTGTTCTTTTCTACCTTTTTTTAAAATGAGAGCAATGTGTTCCTTTTTTCAGTCAACCAGGATTTCACCTCACCACCATATATTCAAATATAATGGAGAATGGTTTGGCCACAATGCTGGCCAGTTTCCTCAGGGCACTTTTAGTGTCCTGCTGCTGTTGGAGTGGGAACTTTTTCCTAATACCTTACTAGAGCTTTCCTGCTTCAATTTAATCACATTACTTCATCTTCCCTCTGTGGACATGAACCACTCACCATTTTCTTTACATATTGTTATCTTTTACTTAGTCAAGGACAACCTCTCCTGTCAGTCTTTCCTTCTTGTGACAGATCTGGTTTTTTCAGTCTTTCCTTCTGGGTCATCCTTCCCAAGATTTTGAGCCTTCTGACTGCTGTCTTTTGAAGCCTTCTAAATTTGATTGCATATTACTGTGTGGTGTTATAAGTGCATACATCAGCCTAAGCATGTCTCATTGGCTTAAATGAACAGAAATAGCATCCCTTTTTCCTCACTTGTGGTACTTAATTGGCAAGTGTCCCAGTATACCCTCTCAATGTCTCTTCTGTGACATGGCTATTTCTTTCGACAATTAATTTCACCTTCTGTATTTTTGCAGTTGATTTTTTTTTCTTCCTAAGTTTAGGGGTTTACATTCATTTTTTATTGAATCTAGATGTGCTGATTTCAGACTCTTTCTAAAATACTCACAATTCCTCCTAGGCTGATGTGGTACCCAGATTTTAGTCCTATGTTATGTCTGTCATCCATGCTGTAAAATAAAGAATGGACTGGAAATAGGTTGAGGAAAAAATTAAGTTGCTTCCCACAGTAAAATTTCCTTGCAATCTTCTTTTGAACTGTTGATGACTATGCCTTGAATATGTTTTATTAACCACTTTTGGAACCAGCTGTGATGATTTCATCAACCACTCTCTCTGCTTTGCTTATAAGAATATCATGAGGGACAGTATCAAGAGCCTCACTGAGCCAGTTAAACTACCACAGAAAAGCATTAGATTGTTTTTATGTGACTGCCCTTAGATAAATCCATATTGGCTGTTCATCATCTCCTTGACTGACAATAATATAGCAATAATTCTGAAACCTTTTGGACCAGAATTTACTGCAGTCCCCATTTTATAATTGCCCAACATACACTTCATCATCAGACTATTAATAAACAAGTATATCTAAGGTGATGTACATTTTAATGTTAAGTGCAATTTCATGGTCCTCTTGTTTCAAGTGAACGGAAACCATAGGATTTTTTCTCAGATTTTTCAGTGACTGCTTTGCATTCATCCTTAACCACTTGCGTTCTTTCCTTGTTTTTTAGCACATGGATTGACCATTGTTGCAGCTAAGGGTGACCGTAAAGCTCTCCTCAGAATCAGAGAGGCCCTTTGTACAGAGAAGGAGGGTAAAAGTTTAGTCAGGCCCAGATGGGCTGCAGCCTCCATGAAAGCTAAGACATGACATGCACTAAATGAATGTGAATTACCATTTTCCTGAAGGTGCAGCAACAGTTCCCAAGGCAGATGTTTGATCAGAAAACAGGCAAGTCACAGACAGCAGCCATTCTGACTTTATCAGAGAGCCATCTAGAAGGAGCTCTATTTCCACCTTAGTTCTCAAGGTTTCAAAAGTTTCCATGGTGAGTGTTACACCCACCTTTTCTCCATGTTGGTGTGGTTAACTTTTGTCTTTGGTTTAGTGTCTTTCAGCAGTTGCAACTTTCCTTTATGTAATCCTACTAGAGCTAGGCAATAATTTCTGGTTTGGTTCAAACAAATTTTGCTGTCTTCTGTTATCCTTACTGTACTTTTTTCTTCAGTCATAGCAAAACTACGAAGTTAGTAAACTGAACTATCCTTAACTGAAAGTCACCGTTACAGGTTACAAGGTTTGGCATCCATTGGACTGATTTAGTTTGCACGTTCTGTCTTTCTGTTGGTGAGACACTGGAACTGATGTCAGTGCCCTTGAGAACTGTATTTGCTCTCCATTAGCTGAGTTTGCCCAGGCTTTTAACGGACAGCAAATTTAGTCCTTCATCTGTATGTGTGCTTCATCTTTCATATTGAAAAGTCATTCAATTTCCTCTTTAAAGCATCTGATATTGGATATAATTTAAAGATGTCTTATATAATGGTTTACAGCAGCAACTTCTACAATAGAATGGAACACAGTTTTTACATAAATTTAGCCAACATCTGCTGGTACCTCTACTATTTCCATCAGTAACAGATACTTCTGCACAGGGTAGAAACTGACTGAGTTTGCAGTAAAACAATAATTTGAATAATGTGAATTTTGTACATGCATTCATTATCAGAGATTATTTGTGGTGGGAAATTGAGTAACAATAACCCTGATATACAAGCATATTTTTGTTTTAAAATAGGTCAAAGATAATCTAAAGAATGCACAGACTTTGTTGCTTTCCCTACATGGATTCTTGCTTATGTAATCACTGAATAACCTTTAAAAGATCTCATTTCTGATTTTTTGAATACCACTGATAAGTAGGAAATTCTCTTCCAAATAGATCTCTTTACTTTCTCTATAATTCTGGCTTTGTTCAGTCTGCAATTGCTGCTGCCTTCTGATTGGAGCCATGTCACAGTAACACCTGGCATGGCCTTTTGACCTAAAAGCAACTACTCTCATTTATGCAGCTTTTATTTTCTAAATCAGGCCTATTACCTCTAATACTTTCAATACCTTCTGTGAGGTGCCTGTCTCTTAACATGAACAGAAATGTATTAAGTGAAATTTCGTCATGCTCGTTAAGAAAAGCAGTAGTGTCACATAATAGGTACAGGAGTCATAAGAATCAAGAGACCACCAAGAGTCAAGACCATTATGAAAATACATTCCTAAACACTGGGACAGGAGACTAAATTGGCTAAACTCTGGCATTTGGACTTCATATGGGGAAAATTGTAACTATAAGATTTTTTCTCTGCTTAATTAAAGGCATTCCTCTGCAGAAATAAGAAAGCAATTTACTCTCCAACCAGGCTTTGCACAGTTCTGTCAACGAAGCTTAAGTACTCCTGGCTTTTCCACACTTCATGTGGTAAGTTCTGGGTTTATCTTCTTTACACATGTTTGGCATCTACATTGCTTAATGGTTTTAGGGTAAATTAAATTATCTTCTTAAGCTGTTTTACTTTCCACTGGCTTCTACCTGAAACTATTAAAAATGCTCCCTGGTGAGCTGAGGAAATAGTGTGTTTGAGAAACATGAGAATATTCCTTGGAGCCTGAAACAGACAGTCTCTCTGCATATTACTATGAATCAAAGTTAACTAGTAAGTGTTGGAGTATATTACATTCTTTCCCTGATGGAAACATTCAGCTTCTTCAAGTAAATGCTTTGTGTGGTGGTCCTTGTTCTTCCCCCAGTTTTATACAGCAGGCATGACTCCATATGGTCTGCAATAGCCTGTGGTCAGCTGGGGTCACCTGTCCCAGCTGTGTCCACTCCCAGCTTCTTGTGCATCCCTTGTCTCCTCGCTGGTGGGACAGTGTGAGGAGCAGAAAAGACCTTGGCTCTTTATAAGCACTACTCAGCAATAATGAAAACATTGTTTTCTTATCAACACTGTTTCCAGAACAAATCCAAAACATAGTCCCGTAATATTTATTATGAAGGAAATCGACTTTATCCCTGCCAAGACCAGCACAGATCAATGAATAAAGAGAAAAAAAAAGAAAGGTAGAGGCTCAACAAGCTTGACTTAATACACAGTTTCCAGAGTTAGCAACAGGGACAGCATGGTGAGTGTGCTCCAGTACTGTTGAGTTTGCTTGTTTAGTGAGAAATGCCAAAGTATGTCCCGATTGGCTTAGATATAATTGAGTCAACTGTTGTGCGTCCCAATTCATCTTTGCCTTCCGAGTGTAAGCACCCCCTAAAGAAGTCAGATCACATGATAATGCCTTTATGACAAAGGGAAAAAATGTCATATCTTTTTACTGCCTTTTAATAGAATAGGAATTCTACAAACACAGCATGCCATAAATGAAACTGACTATGATTTTGGAACTCTCCCTCTCCCTACCCTTTTAATTTTTAATTATTTTTGTGAGACGTGATAAGTAGAAGCAGGAAGAGTCTTTTTGCACCAGTGATTGTGAAAAATGTAGAAAACTGTGGTTTGTAGAAATGTAGAAAAGCAAGTGGCTGCTTTTCAGCGCCTCCCACCACTACTCACTTCCTTAATCTGAAGGGTGTGGTTTTGTGATTACTCAGCCTGAGGAGGCCAGGTCGCTACTTCTGCACGCAGACAGCCGCTTGTTCTAGCATAAAACTTGCTCACACTTGATTTACCAAGTATTACGCTGTAGCTGCCATTTTCTGCCATAGATTGCGGTCACAATCTACATGCCTCTAATTAATCATCCTTAAAAAGGTATGTTTGCAGTAATGATTTGTGGCATTTTCTGTAGGAAATTGTTTTGCACATTTTTATGATGTGTGAAAAGGAATGCTGGCTTTTTACTTAAACTATTATCTCTGTTTCCTTTGAAAAGTTGCACCAGTTGTTAAGGACACTATTACCCTCCACCTGCATTTACTTTTTACACTATCTTTTTTACATTTGTGTCTAATTTACAGTGGTCAAAAGCACATATTTCTAGTGATTAGAGATTATGGTTAACACGTGAACTAGAAAAAGAAGACACAATGATTTGCAATGGATTTGACTTGTCAGTATGCAAAGTGTGACTTCTGACAGGAAGCGCAATGCTCAAGCAACAATTAGTTTGCATTAAGCAAAATTATTTTGTGCACAAAACATTGAATCTTCAGCAACTGAAAATACGTAGTATGCCTTTTTATACTTCAAGCTGTGTTTTACTTTAATCTTCTGTGAATTACTCTTTTTAGTAGATCTAAATATATGTATATATATTTATAGTTATAGTTATAGTTTAGTTATAGTTTATAGTTATAGTTATTATATATTATTTTTATTCTATATTTTATATATATTTAGATCTACAAATCTCTGTATAGACCTATTTGCATATCTATATACTAACATGCAATATTTTACCCACTGGTGCAGTACAGTAAGCGAGCTTCAAGGATATTATGCTGATAATTAATAAAAAAAAATAGCAAAGTTACAAAAAATAAAGTTACTGTTTACTCATAACTATTGGTCTGGCATGTTCAGCACTACACTAGGTGTAAACCAGAGATAGTGCTTAAACTAAAAACTAACACAGTATATTTCTTTAGCTGATTGTCTCATGATTTGATGGACTTGCTTGTATTGTTAGGTTTTCCCTTTGGCTAAAAAGAGCAATGAATGGCAAAGATTTTTCCCAAAGACATTTTTGATAATTCAGTTGATGTCTAAAATGTACAGGCAGAGGGGTGGGCTCAGGGACTGTATTTATGCAGAGACCAATATAGTTTCCCTATAAAAGGGGAACCAGGGGTGGGGGGTGGTACTTGTTTGTGTTCAAAGGTCTCTACTACATTATTTGCAGGAGTATTTAGCACATCAGGATTTTTTTTTTTCCCGAATTTTAAATTGGTTTGCTTCTCCTCGATGTTTCCAGCACATTTCTTCTAAATATGCTTCATTTTCTTCAAGACGTTTCTATATATTTGTTGCCTGAAAAACTTCCTCATCTATATTTCCAGAATGCTAAAAAGCTTCCAAAGCTTGTATTTACCACTAATCATTTTGAACACATCTTCTTACATACTGCGGCTGATGTGGCATATTAAATGTGAGCCATTTAATTCAGTTACTGAAGCTTTGCCACTGTTGAGTCCCTTTGCATGTTTTATGAATTGAGAAGTTTCTCCTTGTCCTGTTGAGCTAAAATTCCTGATGTTG
Organism: Origma solitaria; assembly: GCA_013397895.1. NCBI lineage: Eukaryota > Metazoa > Chordata > Aves > Passeriformes > Acanthizidae > Origma > Origma solitaria. The sequence continues at coordinate 802,185 of VZRL01006365.1, forward strand.
TAGATAAAACAGTGGTATGCACTGCTGTCACTTAATGCTCAGGCGAAACTCTTGTCGACTTCCATGAGAGCCTTGCACGAGCAGGACTCAATATTAATGAGGGAAAACTTGCTGATTTTGACCCACAGATATTTTTCTGTGCAGAAGAACACTGGAGCATAAGGAGGATAGCTTAAGAACACATTGGCAGTAGGCAGAATAACATTGAATATAAAGGCGTGTTGATACCAGGGACATGAGGTACCTTCTTTTGCCCACAACACATCAACAGCATCACAGAGGTATTCTTTGTTGGCAGCTTCAGAAGACAGCCTTGTGAAAGGTATCTGGGCTAAGCAGTGCAATGCAATCCTTGCTCTTTACAGAAAAGGATGATTTGATAGCTGGTTTTTGCTAGAATTCTTACTTCTAGTAAAGAAGTTATTCCAGTGTTATTATTCAAATGCTGCGACTAATTTTCTTCACTCTTACTGTGATGAGGAATCATCAGCCTTTCTGGTACTCACAAAACAAAAACTGTAGGTTTTCTAAAGCTGTAGTTTTTAGATCTGGTTTTTACTTGTCAAGAAAAATCAATAAGAGAATCTAGTCTCTGTACTCAACCGGACAAGTGTTATATTTCCTAAAGATATACAAGGTATTTTCATTGGCTACATAGCAAATAAAATAATTTTCAGTTTTATCTATACATAGAAGAACATACACTTTTAACAGATGAAGGCAAATTTATTTGCATGTAGAACATCTCTGGGTATCAAATCAAACAAGAGTTTCTGCCTCTGTTTTTGACACTAAACAGATAAAAAGAAGCAGACAGCTTAATGGCGTGTATGAGTTGTAGAGCTTGTGCTTGTTTAACTTAGTTCTGATTGGACTTTCTGTTTAAGACTGGCTGATTACATATAACGAGATACAACTTCTGTCTATCAAAGTGCAATGCCATGTACTGTAGAAATGGGGAATATCTAAGGCTTGCAGTAATAACTTTAGTAGTTCCATGTAATCTTTTGCAAAAGTACTATACAAACCCTTGACAAATACAATAAATTAAGAACTCCAACAATATGCAAACCAGTAACATTCAGAGATGAAAAATAGTAATTTCTTCTGATTTTGAGTGTATATTGCCCTCAACTTTGTTTGTAGTTGAAAGTGCGGAGCATTTCTAATAATGTCTTTCAGGCACAGCCCCTCAAATGAGTGCATCTTCCTGATGGCAGCAGCCATGGGGCTATAGTTGGTCCTTATCTCTGTAACTGCGAGTAACTTTGAACACTTGGCCTTCTTATTCCTAGTGTGTTTTGTCTGCTTTCTCCTATCCATCAGTACTATCATTTTGGTAACCTCCCTTATATCCTTTCTTGTTCCTAGGTTAGAAGGTTAGACATTTGATTCCGACAGATAGTAAATAATGGGACAATTAAAATAATTAAATAAATAAGCCTAAATTACACTATCAAGAATAATCTTCTGTTGCTAAAATAAAGGCCTTTTTATTTCTCACCAGCCTTCCTTTTATGATGCAGTAGACCCAGTAGATTTTGAAGGCTTCCTCATGACACAGCTGAATAACTCGGACTCAGAACTAGCACGAGAACTTGGGGACTTTCCTGAAGATGATCTGGATGTTGTCTTTACACCTAAAGAGTGTAGGACTTTGCAACCTTCTATGCCAGAAGATGGGTAAGGAGAGTTTCTGTCCCTCTGAAATGCTGCAGGTTTAAAAATAGTTTTGAAGATGTTGATCCAAACTCCTCACTCTGCCACCCGTTCAGCCATTGCACAGTTGCTGAATTTCAAATGTTTGAACTTTGCCACTGATTCTGTTAGGCCTGTTTGCTCACTGAAAATTATGCAAGTGTTTACACGACTTCCTAAGCCTGTTGGTAGTGGCAGAAGTGAGGTAGACATAGACCAGGAGAGTAAAGAAGGGCAAGAGGATAGTATGAAAAATAATTTTTGCAGCTGTGATACCGGAGATGAAAGTTGATTCTAATCATGTAACAAGCACCGTACTGCGGTCTGGGGTTTTTTTTGGTTGGTCGTTTTTTTGCTGTTTTTTTTTTTTTTTTTTTTGCCAGCTGTGTGTTACACGGTATTGATCAGATCACTAAGATTCTCTTTCTCAGTACCTGTCATGCTTAAATGGGAGGAAACTGCTCATACTTCACAAGGTCAGAGAAGGGGATTGAGTGTTAATTTCTAGTGTAGAAGTCACTTGTGGTTTCAGACTGACATTGATGAAATAATTACACTGTTTTCAACAGCTTAAAATAAATAGGTAGCATGTGCTGACACTGGTGCTCAATGGTCCTGCAAATATTTAAGCTGCTTTGGAAAACAGGCACACTATAAGCAAAAAGAATTTTTCAGAATGAGAAAATCCATAGGAGAATTTTCTGATGTGGTTCAAGAGAGTCTATGCATTGTATACAAAATACACTTCAAGGACTGTTTCACGGTACCTCTAAGTGGAACTCCAAAGGCCTGTTGAGTTTTGCAAGCAGTAGAAGTGAGATAAATTTGAAGTCAGTACCAGTTAGCCCCAAACTGCTGTGTCTGCAGAAATGGCTAACTGGGCAATGTGTTTGGGATGAGGACTGACTCCTTCCAGTATATTCAGGAAATGGACAGCACAGGCTGTATTTTGTGCTGTGCTGAACCCCAGCGCTGAAGGGACAAATAGGCTTAGTTTGTGGTGCCCTGGCTTACAGTGTAGACCTGCATCCCCCTCTGTTCCTGCAAAAGTTCCTACAGGCTGCTCTAATTTATACTAGCCAACTGTTCAAACTAGAGCTCTATATTACAGCAGAATTTTTTCAGTGTTTTCTGCCCAACATACCAAACACAATAAGGCTAAGCAGGAAACACAACTTGTGTGATTTTGCCAGCTGTAGTCTAGCTGGAAACCCCTCTCTCTAAGCAAGGTTTCGGTCTGCAAGTTTCTGTGTTGGTTTTGCTTGGCCCAGTTTTTACTAGTGAGTAGGGGTGGGGCACAAAGATGGCTGTTGTGTATCCTGTGTGAAGATTCTAGAAGTTTTTCACCATGTCCAGCAGAACCAATCTCTGATGGCTCTGAAGATGATGGACATACTGCTGGACCAGCCTGGGCCAATTAGAGATGTTAGTTACGCCTTTGTGAAAACATATTTAAGAAGAAATCAAAACAATGTGAGCACGCACTTCTTTTTAGCCAGAGGAGGAGGAGGAGGTAAAAATATGTGAGGGAAAACAACATGGAAGCACCAAGGTCAGTGGAGAAGGTGGGGGAGGAGGTGCTCCAGGCGCCAGACCTGCTAACCCTCTGCCGGCTGTGGTGCAGACCGTGGGGGAGCAGGTGGTCCCCCTGCAGCCCACGGAGCCCAGGGGATGCAGAGAACCCCCCACAGCCTGTGGGGAGGTGCCTACACCAGAGGAGCAGGTGATGCCTGCAGGAAGCTGTGATCCAGTGGGAGTCCCAGAGACTGAGAGTTGCAAAGGCCTTGCAGGAGAGAGAAAGGCCTTGCTCCCGGGATGGAACCAGCCTGGCCTCGGCNGGGAGGGTCCCCCATGGCTGAGTAGAGAACTCTTCTCCCTGATGGACTGACCCTGACCAAAGGAAACCCCCATACCCTGCCCCCACCCCGGAGCTGTTGGTTAGAAGGAAGGAGGGAAGGAGTGAGCTGAGAAATGGTGTCTTAATAGGAAGGGGGGTGAGTAGAGAAACAGCGTTTGTAGCAGAAGAATTGTGGTGATGGACTGACTAAGAGAAAAAACCCACACCCTGCCCCTGTCCCGGAGTTGTTGGTTGGAAGGAGGGAGGAGGATGAGCCGAGAAGCGGTGCCTTAAGAGGGAAGGGGGTAAGTGAAGAAATGATGTCTTAAGAGCTTATTTTTATCTCTGATTTATCCTCCGACTCTGTTAGGTTAATAAATCACTTTGCAACTTTAAGTTCTGCGACCTACTTTGCCCTGCGTCTGTGCATCCTCCCACCAGTGGTTTATCTCAACTCATGAGTCCAATGTGTTTGTGTTAGTTTTTTTTCTCTCCTCTGCGTAGCTGCAGCAGGAGAGAGCATAGAGAGCAAACATCGTAGGTGCCTGGCATTTAGCCAGGGTCAAACCTTCACTGTTTCTTCTTGGCCCAGAGCTTCTCTCAAGAAGGTCAGGAGAGCAAAGGCAGTAGAGATGAGATGCCATGCTAGGTCACCTGAGAACTCTTTGAATTACATAGCTCCTCAGGGATCTTCTAATATTTGCACAAAAGGTGATTTTCACTTGAAGTTACTCACAGAAAAAGTTCCAATCTTTACAATTAATTCTTGTTTTCCTGTGTATTTGAAAGAGAGAATGCATGGGGGACACAATGCATGTTTTGTTGCTTGATGTTCCCATTTATTTAAATGAGGGACAAAAATATTGAAGTAATTATTCAACTTTTGAAATTACATCTAAAATACGACCATTTCCTCCCTATTTCCAAGGTTACTTCCCACCATGCTTGATTTTTAAAACAGCAGTAATCTGTTTGGTTTTCCAGTAAGAGACCATGCAGGCTCATGCTGTACAATCAGCTTTAAGCCTGATTTGCATCACAAAAATTTCAAGGGTTTTATAAAGATTCTGTGACAAAGCTCAAATAGTCAATACCAAAAATCAGCTTTCAGCGTATTTTTCTACACAGCGCTTGCCATTTAGCCATTTACATTGCTATCATTGATATTCTGTGTTTTCATGGGAAGTCCTGGTCAAGGATGACAGGATGTGTTAAAGATGAGAGCACAGCAGGGGCATGCACCAAGGATTGGCCTGCAGGCAATGCAGTCTTTGATGTCTTTGTGCACCGAGAGCAGGGAACAGGTACCACGGACCAAACTGGGTTAACGTGCTGCCTGCCAGCAAACACACCTCCCAACTGCACCAGGAACCTCCAGAGGCAGAGGCACACGGCAGCCTGGCTTCAGCTAAGGCTCTGTCCCACTGTATACACACAGGCCCAAATCAGCTGTCACCCAGCCTTGGTCACAGCTGCAAATCTGTTAAGAGTTCTACACAGAAAGTACTAAAAATTACCATACCTTTCACCCATCACTGTATTGAATGTGTATCCTACCTACTACTTTACTCACTTGGATTGGAGAATGACATAAATAATTTTGGAACGGGACATTAAAAACTTTAAGAAGAGGGGTAGGGGAATTCTGCTACAGCATGATTACATGAAATTCATGGACATTGACTTTGAATAGATAGAGTTGCAACTGATAAGAGTTGCAGTTCCAAACACTATCCAGCCTATTAGGCAGCACTGACAACCCCCTACATTAAAGGCAATTTATTCGAAAAACAGAAAATTAAATTATAACATATTGTTAGACCTTGAAGTTTTGCTATGCTATCTGATTAAAAGCTTAGGGTCCCTTTTCACATTTTTCTTCATTTCTGTGAGAAAGAGAAAATTGCACATACATAAAAACTATGTATTTTCAAGAGCCCAGGAGCTGAAGCCTCTATAAAAATATGTCTATGTCTTGAGACTTGTTATCAAGGTTTAAAGATCACAAGGTTGGGTATGCTATATAATTTATTTAATTTTATTATAGTTTATAGCAACATCACTCTTACATGTATACATAAATATTGTGGCAAATGGTTACCTCTGTTAAAAGTGTGTTTGTAAATTTATCAGCACAGTAACAAAAACCTGCATCAGGGAACTCATGCAATACACAGGATTTTTTAAACCTCAATCAATAGTTTAGCAGTAATATTAATTTTCAGGAGAGGACTAATAGAGAGGCCTTTATCTGATTAGCATGTTTAGACAAATGTCTTGAAAGTATGATGTAGGTGCTAAAATATTTACAATATGTTGCTTCTTCCACAGAGTTGAACTGGACTCACATGTTAAAGACTGTGTTCAGACTTACATCCGTGAGTGGCTGATTGTGAATCGAAAGTAAGCTACATAAAACTAAATAAAATTGAAAATACTTTGCATCTTACTTATCAGAGAGGAGGTGTTCACTGTTCTAAGTTATCCTAAATAATAATGATTTTAATCCGTGATTGAAGATAAGAACTGACTTTTCAGTAGTATAAAAAACCATATTGTTTTGTTTGAGATGGTGAGAGTTGCTAAATACTGTTGCATCTGCTTCTTAATTATCAGGAACTCTGGGAATGGATTGGAAGTTGATGGGAAGAAATTCACATCAAGTTTCTGTAATGATGATTTATTTTAATCAGGAATGCTAGTACTTTTAGTACACTAAAAGGAAAGATAACAGAGATAAAGGTTGCATTTGCATCCTGTTCTCCTATTCATGCCCTGAAAATTGAACATTATCTGATTTCTAAGGGTGTCTGAAAACGCAAGGATTATGGGCTTTCCGAGCAGTGATTGAGTGTATTCATGGAATTATCAGTGTTGCACCCCAACTTACTATTTTACACCAGTAAACAATTTCTGCATTTGAGGTCAGTGTAACTCAACACACAGACTTGTCCCTGTAGTCATTATAAATTACTTAATTTCCTTTAGTTATTATATTTTTATTTTATTTTATTTTATTCTGTTCTATTCCGTTTCATATGTTAAATGTGAAGGAAACTCTCAGTGCTCTCTGTTTGTGGGTGTCTGTCCCTGGAATCTCAGGGGAGTCTGTAGAATGTCTCACCTCCTTCCCCATCACCTCATCCTGTTCTCCAGAAAGAGGTTTTCGGAGCTCTGTTTTTCTGACCACTTCCTCTTTGTCGTGCACTCATGCCCGGTTCTTGAGAAGCAGCAGAAAGCAGCCGGTGGTTGAGTGCTGACATGTTTGCTGCCATTTCATTGTGCCCCTTCACTCACCCTTGTTACTCTGTGTTTGTCTGACACGATGTACTTCAGCAGTCTTTACAATTGTAAAGGAATTGCATTGTTTAACTATGCAGCTTGTGCTCCCCACCAGAGCAGCTCCTGGGGGTTATTAAGAGGCTTTCTCCAGGGACGCTGATGAAATCAGTTGAATTCTCAGAACTGTTCCACAGTGAGTCACTGAAAATGGGCTAGTGGGTTTTGTGGTTCCTCCACCTGCACCACTCAGAGCAGCAGCACTAGCTCTTTCCCATAGTGCTGTTCTGAGCATGCTGTAAAGAGCCAGTGTGCAGCTTCGTTTGTGCACAGGAGCAGGGAGTGAGCAGTAAAGCAGGGGAGGTGAAAAATAGAACATAGCTATTTTTGCATTGAGGTGTGCTGGTAGAAATGTGAATGGAACCATAGAAATACACATCCGTAGAAAGTTTTGCTGTGTGCTTTACTATTTCATTCATTCAGGTGAGGTTTGCATTCCAAGTCTTTATTGAGCACTTGACTCTGTGGTAAATGTGATGATGGAATTTGCCAGAGAGCTGAGCTTTGGCAGCTGTGGCTAACATGTCAAACAAGTTACTAAAAATCACAAAGAACAAGACAGTACCAAATATGCTGCAGTGTCACATAAACCAGTGATAGATTTTTATTGGGAATCCCATGTTATGCTTGGACACTTTTCTCAAAACAGGCATGAGAGGAAGAAAAGATATCAACAGAGAAGTGAGAAAAAAGTAAATGTAGAAGGCTTTCCATTGTTTTGAGAAAGGCTGGAAAAACTGTAGTTGCTGACTTGAGAGATATTATAGGACAAGGTTGCTGAATATATGGTCTGGTGAGCTATGGGTAAGTGTGTAAGCGACTTTGATCCATTCACAACTGTGAAGGTTCAGAACAGGAGACTGAGGAGTCGTCAGTGGGTGGCATGAGCAGAGCTTACTCTCAGGCCCCAGGGCAGAGAGGTATGTGACAGAGAAGCTGGGCACAGCTGGTGTCCATGCGGTTTCACAGGAGGCTGAATGGGAAGATTTGCCAGTCTGTTTCTCCCTTCAGTTGTCCCTTGTCCTTTTTCCTCATCTCATTTTCCTAATTAAGTGTGTGCCTGTTAAATTTACATGTGTGCTAAAAGCACAGTTTGCCACTTATTGAGTTTTAATTGCTATTATGCTTTTCAAAATAAGTAAACAATATACATAAATTTTCCAGGAATATTTTAGGGGAAAGGCATCTCTAGTGTAGCTTTTACAACACAGGGAAAACATGAGCTCAGGTACATAAATTTTCCCATTAATCATTTGCCACCAGAGGCAGTGATAAAAATAATCTATACAACCTCTTTCGGATTCTTAAATGTCTTAAAATCATGCAGAATTTCTGTCTTCCATTCTGGATGATTACGGTGGTTGCAAAACAAGGTCACATCCAAGGAGAGCTGGGATTGTCTTTTTATGACCAGTTTTCATTGCAGTGAACTGGCAAACAATTAAAATGCAAACAATTAAAATTAAAACACATCAGAGCATATAATTCAGTTACTCCCAAAATGTAATAAAAAGTTGTCTCCCTGATCAATAATTGCTTATTGTATCTTCTTTATGAAAGTACTCAGATGTTCAGTCATTGCTTTGGGAGTGTTATGGAAAGGAAAATGAATGAAGCAGCATGTTGTAAATAAGGAGGCTGATTGCAAAAAGACTACCACAGGATTTTGCAAATTGCATAATAAAGTGAAAGAAAACAGGGCTCTGGATGCATCTAAGACTTTTTTTTCAGGGTACCTGCTGGTTTTTCCATCTGTCTCAAAACCATAACTTGAAGTTGCAGGTAAATTTTTCAAAGTTGCCAGCATGGAGAGTTACCTTGTGGCATAGAAATAGCCCTCTTCAAAACCAGGCATTGTTTGGAAGGTATAGGTAGTTGCATGTGATTAACTTGGAATACTATCTAGGTCCAGGATAAGAGCAATAAGCGCTTTGATGTATATAATTGAAGGAGCCAGCCAAGAGATAAGTGATCCTCATTGATGTTCTTAAGGTCACTGAAATAATCACCGTGTCTGATAAGGAGATCAGAACAGAATTTGTACCTAGGTCAGGCTTTCCTGCTGTCTCAGGCTTATAGTCTATAGAAAAGTCATCTGAATTAATTATTTTCCTTTTAAAACTGTTCTTAATATACATGATAGAGTTGCAATGATGTGTTAAAACAAGATAAAGTTGTGAAATGTCACATTTTTGCGTAAAAGCTGTGCTATGCTGCTTTTTGCAGAACAATCATTCCAGTTCTTAAATAATTTTTTGTCTTGTGTGTTTTATTTTCCCTAAATGCTTCCTCGTGTTATCTTGACTTTCTCGCACTTCTCCGTGAAAGGAACCAAGGGAATTCAGATATTTGTAGCCTGAAAAACAAGGGATCCCGAAAAGATTTTCACAAAATGCTTCAAAAACAAACATTTGAATCAGAAACATTGGATTCTGGTGATGCAACTTTTCAGGTACATTTTCTTCACTTTGGGAAAAGTGATCAAATACAGCAGTTTCCCTCAAAAGAGTCATCTGGTGTGACATCCCCTTGAATGTTGTGTGCGTTTTTGGTCACCGCGATATAAAAGAGATATAAAGCTATTGGAAAGTGTCAAAGGAGGGCAACAAGGATGGTGAAGAGCCTTGAGATGAAGCTGTATGAGGAGCAGCTGAGGTCACTTGGTCTGTTCAGCCTGGGGGAGACTGAAGGGAGACCTCATTGCAGTTACAATGTCCTTGTGACGGGAGGGGAGGGGCAGGCCCTGATTTCTTCTCTGTGGTGACCAGTGACAGGACCCGAGGGAATGGCCTGGAGTTGTGTCAGGAGAGGTTTAGGTTGGATATTAGGGGAAGGTTTTTCACCCAGAGGGTGGCTGGGGACTGCCACAGGCTTCCCAGGGAAGTGGTCACAGCACATCGTGGCAGAGTTCAGGAAGTGCTTGGATGATGCCCTCAGGTGCAAGGTGAGATTCTTGGGGATGATCTGGTGCAGTGCCAGGAATTGGACTCTGTGATCCTGGTGGGTCAGTTCCAGCTCAGCATATTCTTTGGTTCCGTGATCTCTGTGATTGCATCAAGCGGAGCTCCGTGCTCTCCTTTAGGCTTCATGGCAGAGGCGGCGTTAAGATCCTCTCTGCCGGACCACCAAGAGCCATTGCATGACACACCGGCGCCCAAGCCACAGCTTGCCATTTTCGTTTTTTTCCAACAGGTGGGAGCCCAAGATGTGCATGCTGTCCCGGAGGAGGCCTCCAGGAGCAGCCTGGCGTGCTCCGACCTGGAGCTGCGCAGCCTGCAGCCGGACCCTCGCCTGGAGCAGCTGCTGCCGCACGTCAGCGCCGAGGAGTTCGAGAAGCTGAACGAGGAGGCACGCCGCACCAACAGGCACCCCGAGCTGCTCGCCCTCTACCCCTCCGTGGATGAGGTGAGCGGAGGCGGCTGTCCGACGGTCTGCCGCAGCTGGCTGTCCCAGCACGCCTGAGGTTAATGCTGCGCCACAGCAGAAAAACATTACACTGCTCTCAGTGTGGGCCAAGCCACACGATGGTGATATGGCTTTGTCAGGGTGTCACCTTTCATGGTAGCTCATACTTGGGGGCCAGAACTGTAAATATTTGGTGTAAATGCCAGATAAGGGTCAGGCACATAAATATTCAGAAATAATAAATCTGTTTTCTTTCATCTCTGGAGAGATTAAATGCCCACTGAGTGGGGGAAGATGCTAGTCTGTATCAATGGCCCAGCTACTGTCACGTAAAGGTTTTATGTAAGTGTATACATTTACAATTGTTCTAATTGAGTATGACTGTATAATGATAGGAAGATGCAGTGGAGATACGGCCAGTGCCAGATCGCCCAAAGGAGCATCTGGGCAACAGGATTTTGGTGAAGCTGCAGACTCTGAAGTAAGTATCCTTTACAAGCCTCGTTCTCCATTTCTCAGTTCACAACAGCATACAGCCACCCACCCCATTATGCCACTGCAGGTGTCTGGTACAGCAGCATTCACTGTTCAAATGTTCTTTCTTAGTGTAGCAGAGGATTATTTCTGTCTATATTTTCAGAAGTCTTTAACTTGCCAAGTAAGGAAGTGGGAGTTAACCCAAATTATGTATTAAAAAAAAAAAAAAAGATTGGTGTCCTACACAATACTGAACTTTTCTTGTGGTTTAACCCCAGACAGCAACCAAGCCCAACACAGCCATTGGCTCACTCCCCCACCAAAAGAAATCAGGGAGAGGAACGGAAGAGTAAATCTGTAGAACTCGTGGGTTGAGACATAGAAAGTTTAATAGGGAAAACGAGTGGCACACAGACAAGCAAAAGGAAAACAAGGAATTAATTCACTGCTTCCCATGGGCAGGCAGGTGTTCAGCCATTGCCAGGAAAGCAGGGCCTCATCACACGTAATGGTTACTTGGGAAGACAAACACCATCACTCCAAACATTCCTCCTTCTTCCCCCACTTTGTACACTGAGCATGATGCCACATGGTCTGGAATATCCTTTTGGTCAGTTGGGGTCACTTGTCCCAGCTGTGTCTCCTCCCAAGCACCCCCAGTACCCTCACCAGTGTGGCAGTACCAAAAGCAGGAAAGGCCTTGGCTCTGTGCAAGCCCTGCTCAGCAATGACAAAAACAGCTCTGTATTATCAACTCTGTGTTCAGCACAAACCCAAAACACTAGCCCCTAGACTCTGAAGAAAATAAATTGTGCTCCAGCCAAAACCAGCACAACTTCCTAAACAGAATAAAAGATCAATATACAATGATTTTTAACTGATCTCTGAGACTACCTTCCTGTCAAATTTAGAAAATACATTGCATGCAGTTTAGTATCCTCCTTTTCCTCTTGAAATCATCTAATATTGATGCACTAATAAAAAAATTCCTCAAGACTTTGAGGGAGCCGAGGTCTGGAACTAAGTATTCATCTGTACTTTTTAATGAAAATGCCCATCAAAATATTACCATTCCATTTTTTCTGTTATGCATAGCTGTATGAGTGCACTATCAATCAGTGTCTTGCGTGTCTTTCCCTAACAGGTTTGATATAGAGATAGAACCTCTGTTTGCCTGCATAGCTCTCTATGACATAAAGGAAAGAAAAAAGGTAACTCTGCATACAACATTTTTGTTCAGTTGGCCTGGGTTTTTTTCTCTGGAGTAATAATTTAGGAAAACTTACAAAAAGCTTGTAACTTCTTTACACATGCAGTCTGATTGAGGATTCTTTTTATTAAGTCAAAGTCACAGGCTTGCAGTTGTTAATTTTGTAGTTCTAGTTACAACTTTTGACTTGTTTTAAAAGAAAATTTGAAGCCTTTTTGCTTTGCAATATATTTTAATGCTTTTTTTCTTTTCAAGATCTCTGAAAATTTTCATTGTGACCTCAATCCTGATTCATTAAGAGGATTCTTGCGTTCTCATACGCCCTCCATTGACTTGTCTACTCAGGCAAGATCAGCAGTGTTTTCTGTCACTTATCCCTCATCAGATATATACCTGGTAATAAAGGTATGTTACAGTGCTACTTTGACACCATTCTGCCTGTTCCCATCTGTTCCTGTTATCTAAGTTCATGGAACTGACAAACATGGCTTTTGTCTCAATGAGAACAATTCTGATAATTTTTAATAGTAGCATGTGGTCCAATAGTATATCTCATTCTCAAGCCAAGACATTTGATTAATATCCTGTATACTAGTTCTACTAAGTACTTAGAATTTCCTATCTCTGCCTAAGGGAAATTAAAAATACAGTGAAATAATGCACTTCCAAAAATTTTATTTACATTCTGTGGAAGTTTTTTAGCTTTGGTTTAGTACATTTCACGTAATTGTGTTTGCTTAATTCTGAAACTGAGTTAGCTTGAACTACTTCATTTGGAATATGTTACTTTTCCTGATTTCAGTGAAAATGCAGTAGTAACTGATTGATGGTGTTGTCACATATAGGTTTTCCATTTTCTAAGAGATGGAAAACTAGGAGGTTTACTATTGGTTAGTCCATAAAGACAGTTTTAAGGTGTTACGTACTACTATATATGTAGGCAGGTGTTTTCAAATTTCTAGAGAAACAAGATATTACTATTTGGGTGATATTTTTCCTTTGTGAGTATCTTATTTTACTGGTTTTTGTAGATAGAAAAAGTGCTTCAGCAAGGAGAAATCGGAGACTGTGCAGAACCCTACATGGTTCTTAAAGAAAGCGAGGCTGGCAAAGTAAGTAAATAACTGTAAAGAATCAAAAAATGCATGCTCAAGAAAAGAAAAAGAAAAAAACAGAAAAAGAGCAGACCCTTTGAAACAGAATGAAATACCAAAAACACTGGAGGGAAAGCCAGTTAGAGCATCCATGGTGCAAGCAGTTTGATGTCTGTGGCTGACAGAAAGAAATGAGGAGAAAGCAAGGTGCATTTTCATTACTGACCCCTTTGGAAATCAATACTGATGAAGCCTTGAGTCATGAAGCAGATAGGGGTGAGAAAAGGAGATGATTGAAATGTAGAATTAGCAGAAATATTTGCGTCCCAGAGACATATTATTGATTTGGATGGGCAGACAGCCTGTTGTAGTGTGCAGCTGGCCAGCTCGGTGCTGTTGACCATAGATAATGTGACTTCTGTTCAAGGAATTCATGGCCATTCACCTTCCTGGAGCAGACTGACAGTGTTTGCTGGACTTCCACATGTCTCACCTTTAGAATATTGTTTTCAGAAGAATTTTTTTTCTGTATCTGATGAAAGAAGTAGAACCTGCTAACATTTCATTGTGATTGTTCATTTTGGATTTGAAGATTACTACAAAAAGGTTGGCCTTCTGCATTTCTATGATGCAACTGAACTCTTTGAAAAGAAATTGAAGTGAATGTACAAATCATAACAGCTACAGTTCCATCAGTGATGTAGCAAGAAAATATGAGACGATAACAATGCAGAATATTTATTGAACTGTAAATATATAACTTGCATTTTTATCTATGGTAGCAGTACAATAACTGATTGCTTTTTAAACAGTCATTATTTTCTTTGTCTCAGACAAAAGAAAAGATTGAAAAACTGAAAGCACAAGCTGAATCCTTTTGTCAGAGGTTGGGGAAGTACAGAATGCCATTTGCGTGGATTCCCATAAGCCTGTCTAATTTCTTCAACCTTTCAACACTTGAACGAGAAATACCTGAAGCTGAAGGTTTAAACGGTATTTGTCTAACTTTTCTAAGTAAGGCAAAATGACTCTTTAGTAGGACTGAGTATAGGAAACAATGTCATTCACTCTGGCATCAAAGATGCATCACCGATTCAAAGTCATGGCTTGTCAGCTTTCCTTTTCAATCCTACAAATGCTTACAAATTAATTTTGCTCAACGTGTCATCTCTGCATATTCATTTTTATGTCTGCTAAATATTCTTTCATGATTAAAGCCAAATTTCCATTGAACACTGGCTTTGTAGACATAAAACTCCCTTTCCCCCATGGATTTAGCAGCAATATTGAGCAATCAAAATACCAAACATCTCAGTTTGGTAGGCAGACCGTTGTCCAACTGACCAGTGCTCTTTATAACCCATGAACTAAAAATTTAAATAAACTTTTTCTCTGCAGCAGATATAATGTCACTTCAATAAGTGTGCCCTGGAATTCCACTCTTTCACATAGCCTGAAATAAAAGAAGTGGAATGTTTTAGGTACTCTATCCTGTGATATTGGTGAAATGTTGCTGTGGTTTTCTATTGTATTCTGAGAATCTTTGTGCTGTAGCAAAAAGCAAAAAACAAGATGATAATTAATTTAATTTCCCTTCAAAGGGAAGGGATCCACTAGTGACAAGAGGGCAACATTGCTGCAGGCAAGAAGGTTTTCTGACAGAAGTTTCAACTCAGAGGACAACTATCCAGCATCAAACTTCAAAACAACTCCTCTGACCCTTGGCACCTTCTTTAAACAGGTAAGGGATTCTCTTTACTTCTGATTTCCTAAGACTTTTTCATCTAGACAATGTGAATTGTGTTAGAAAAAGCTACAGTGATATTTGTGTGAGGATAGAGGATAATCACAGTCAAGAAAATAGTGACCCACTTGCTTTGTATGCCTCAAGGACATGGTTCACTCACAAACATTTTCTCAGTGTTATAGGGTATTGTTTTAAAGGTACTGATTATTGTCTTTCTCTTGGTAGGAAGGAGACAGGCTCAGTGATGAAGATCTGTTTAAATTTTTAGCTGATTTCAAAAGATCATCTTCCTTGCAAAGAAGAATTAAGACTTTACCAGGTACAATTTAATTTTGGATGGAAGATGTTATATGTATTTTTCTCTCCTAACTGTCCTGTATATTCCAGTGCCAAAATATATTTGACTTGGGTTCAAAGCCTAAAATATGTGCCGTTATGGAACTTCCTGGGTTCCTGGTGTCTACCTGAACACAGATGCTTTTAATTTTTTAAATTTTTTTCCGCATGAATGAGTATGGAGATTCAGATTTAGCTTGGTATTTTTTAATTATTTGCTTTTCTGACTGATTTTCAGTGTATCTACTGGATATCTTTTGTTATTATTCAAACTGTTTGAAGAGAGTGATTTAAAGCAAATTTGTAGGATCCTTGCTATTTCCCTGCAATGCTTTGAAATGGTTCATATTTTATAGAGAAAGATTAAAAACACATTTCATCTTGGCTTGGTGTTAGGGTCAGTGTTAGTTATTAAAGTAGAGAAGCACTGGCAGTGTTTAGCTACTGTCAAAACCCTGACCAGCTTAATTTTTCTTTTTAAGTAAATTACAGTTTGACTTCTTCTGTGTTGTGGAGGAACCTTAAAAAATATGAACTGAAGGCAAAGCTGTTTTTCCTTTCTAGCTGATTGCCAGAAATCACAAGTCTGAGCTCCACAAACGGTTTTCACTTATGCAGCAGAGAGTATAAAGTCTGTTTACACTGGGGTAAATGTTACCAGTATTAACTGTTTAACTGCTCACCACAGCACGCCTAGCTTTCCTGGTGGGTGGTGCCTCCTTTGGCAGAGATTAATCAGCAGAATCTGAGGGGGAGGGGGAGGAAGAGGGAACTGTATTAGACAGCGCCCCTTTTGTTTGTCTGCCATACAGATGTTTTATTACATGGGTGTGAAAGACACTAGAACATCAGCCAGCATACAATACTCCTTCCTTTCTCTTTCCTTTGAAATAGTGCAGGGTAGATGTAAAGAGCTATGTGTTGCCCTGATATGAAGGGATGTGTGTAGGCTACTTCCTCTGTACCTTTCTGTACCTATGCTTTCCTCCTCATGCAGCCCAAGATCCAGTTTGTATTTCTGTACTGTTACTATGTAACCTTAGATAATTGTTTTAATTTTTCTTTTATTACACACTGATTATTTTTTATATTTTTACTAAGATTTTCTGATTTAATTTTAAAGGAACACTTAAACTGGAGATTTCCCCAGCTCCAGAAAACCTTGGTTATTGTCTGACACCAGAACTACTCCCAGTAAAGCCATTTCCAGAAAACCGTAATCGTCCTCACAAAGAGATTTTGGAATTCCCAGTTAGAGAAGTGTATGTTCCCCACACCATTTATAGGTAAGAAATAACATATATTTTTAACATTTCTTAAAAATATGTGATTCAGATTTCTTTCAGAAATAGAAACTAAAAATATTTTTTTTAAAGGCTAAAGGCTATGTGTTGGGTTGATATTTTAATCTTCCTAACCATTACAAGATGGAATTCCTGCAGGATATTTCATAATGTGTTTACTAATCTAATTGTGTTGTCTTTTGCAAAATTTTCTATAACATAAAAAAATCTCTTCGACTTTCATTGACTTGGCCTCTATCTATCTATCTGTCTGTCTATCTATCTTTCCTCTTCTGTGTTCGTTTGGGGTTTTTTTTTCCAGTAGATTTTATTATCATTTTTAAAACCTCTGGTAAATGTTTTTGCTCAGTGTTTTCTGTTGTTAATTTAATCATTGGAGTATCTGAGGAAATAATGTGTTGCTCTGTGAACTTTTTAGCTATGAATGAGCACTCACTACATGCTCAACTACATACTCTAGGCTATGTAATTTAATTTCTTTAAATCTGTTCTGTTCTGGTTGTTTCAAGGTGATCACAGTGTTCAGTAGTATGCAACTGAGTAATTCCCATCATTTATTTCTTAGTAGTCCGGAACATCTGAGTGTCCTATAGGAAATTAGCATCAGAAGAATGTGTTTCAAGAGATTTGTGCATTATTTCACTGCTAATGAGCGGTGCTACAGTAATAGCTAACAGTAATTCTGATGTGGTGTATCACAGAAATACTGACTTTCATGTGACCATTGTGGTAGTCAAGATACAGGAGCAAAGCACAGTGCTTTGAATAATAGTGTTAGGTGACACTGTTCTAAGGAGGGTTTCTGATCCCTAAACAGTAGCTAGATACTGTGTTGTGTTAGGTGCAAAAAATGTGACTACCAATAAGGAATCACAGAATGAAGGAGCTGAATAAAGGGATGTAAAGCTTATTAATTTCTTGCAGTGGAGATTAGCAAAGAGCCAGCTCTCCCACCCACTCACCTGACCCAGTCCAGGAGGGGAGAAGGGCAAGACTTACAGTTCAGTACAGCTCAGAAGTGCACCATGGCAAACTAATTTATTCCAGTGAGGTGATCCTTCATGGAAATCCTTCAGGGAAAACTGGAGATCTGTTTGGCTGTTGGCGACACCTGGATTTGGGTCTCAGCTTTTAAGGAAAGCAAAAATGGGAAGTGGCAAATCTTATCTTACAATAACAACTTGCAGTGTGGTGTCAGCAGGGAAAAAAGTAAGTCAGCTTGGTTATAGCCTCATTAGAAGTTTTGGAGGAGTTATTCTTGGGCTTTGCCACAATTCAGTGGTATTCAAACTCCTGAGGGCAGCTCACAGCACCAGTACACTAAAATGCAGAGAGTTATGGTACTTCTGTTTTCTCTGTATATCAGAGTTAGAATTGGATGGTGGTAGAACTTTAATGCAGGCGTTTCTATAGGGAAAACAGTTTTTATAGAATTAAAAATGGAAATATAAATGAACATGAGAAAAGAGGCCTTTTTGTTCGTTTAATGAAAAACTAAGACAGAGTTTTAACTTTCTTCCTCGTTGTCTGGCCCCAGTAAGTGTCAACTCCAATGTGCAGCTTCATAGGGTGTAAAGGTCTGCTTTTGACTAAAAACCATTAGCAACTTCTGTGTTGCTGATCTGGAACAACAGTTGAGTCTGCACAGCATGTTCTCTCTTTAGTTCTCACCAAGTTCTCACTTCTGCAGCCAGACACGAGTATCAAAGCCATCATGCCAAAAATTAATTTGTGCTTCTCCTAAAGCAAGTTTGGGTGTCTGCACACCATCCTTCCATTGCCAGGGTGTCTGTATTGAATACATACACCCACATCAGAGGAAATGCTTGTTATCACTCAACAGTACCACTCTTTCAGCAGCAGCTCACACCCAGCATGCTTAACATTTCAGGCTTTTAGGTCTCTGTGTTGATTTTCACCCTAAGTAAAAGTCATGGCAACAAAACAAAGTAGGATCTGTCCATCCTAACTTGTAATAATGAAGGGAACACCTATAAAGAATAGTTGCCTTCATTAATCTTTACCTTAATTAGTGAATCAATGGTAATGACACTGCTGGCATGCCATAAGTAAGTGTTATGCTCTAAAATGGGAATTCAGTCAGGTAATATCCAAATAAAACTCTAAAGGCAATTAGTTAGAAATTTTTAAAATGCAGAAATGCTAAGTTATACTTTGACCACCTTGTGACAATAAACATATTTGAACTGAGAAAGTGGAGTTGTGAACTGAAAGTGTTCATGAACTCCAGCAAGAATTTCCGGGTAAGTCGGATGAGGAAGCTTTGTAAACATTCTGAAAGAGCAGAGTCTGGAACTTGGTGGGGCCAGGAAATAACACTTGTGTTTGTGCAGTGCCACTGGAGATACCTCTTTCCCCACAAACCGGAATCACCTAATTGCACACATCTGAGATGATTTTGCATCACAATCATGCCAGTGCTCTGTTTGGTCAGCAAAAGCATAGTTAGGTGATGTAGGCCAATGAACATCAGGCCCAATTGTAAACCTGGCACTGCCAAGTCCACCACTAAACCATGTTCCTTAAGCAGTGCATCTACATGTGACTTCACAACTTCCCTGGAAAGCCTGCCAATGCTTGATAACCATTTTGGTGAATAAATATTTCCTGATATCCAATTTAAACCTGCCCTGGAACAACTTGAGGCCATTCCTCCTTTCATATCACTTGTCACCTGGGAGAAGAGGCAAATCCCCACCTGGCTACAATCTCCTTTCAGGCAGTTGTAGAGAATGATGTGTTCCCCCTTGAGCTTCCTTTTCTCCAGGCTAAACACCCCCAGCTCCCTCAGTCACTCATTACAGGACTTGTGCTCCCGACTCTTCACAGCTCTGTTGCCCTTCTCTGGACACTCTCCAGCAGCTCCATGGCCTTCTTTTACTGAGGGGCCCAGAACTGATTGCAGGATTTGAGGTGTGGCCTCACCAGTGCCGAGCACAGGGGACAATCCCTGCCCTGGCCCTGCTGGCCACACCATGGCTGATCCAGGCCAGGATGCCATTGGCCTTCTTGGCCACCTGGGCACAGCCTGGCTCATGTTCAGCTGCTGTCACAGCACCCCCAGGGCCTTTTCCCCTGGGCACTTTCCAGCCACTCTGCCCCAGCCTGTGGCACTGCCCGGGGCTGTTGTGACCCCAGGGCAGGACCAGCCCTGGGCCTTGTTGAACCTCACCCCCTTGGCCTTGGCCCATGGTCCAGCCTGTCTAGACCCCTACATTAAGCCTTATGACCCTTTGCTTAATTTAACTGTTGTGCAATTCTCATTGCTTAGTTCTCCACATGGTGAATATCATTTTGAGTCTGAGATTGAACTAGCCCCTGACGAGTAACTCTGAATTTTAATAGAGCCAAATATGTAGTATTTCATGTTATTTTATTTCCTTTCCTCTGATCTGAAAAGTAGAATGATCCTGTCCCATTTAAGCAATTTGATAGCATTTAGTCATAGATGTGTGTCATGGCTTGTTAGGGTGTTAGAAGTGGTTTAAAGTTTTCTAATTTTTGATTATAAGTCTGCAAACCATTTTTTTTCACCAGGGCTATCCATGTAGACATTGAGGGAGAGTGGTTGTCAAAGGTATTTCAGAGGGAAGAAGTCTTCTTCTTTTTTTTCTTTTTTTTTTATAATAGCTTTTTTCTTTGTGATAGGAAAAGTGGAGCCTTCTGTTATAGTCTTTGAACTTGGGTCTTGCAAGGTTTTTTTTTACTGGTGTAATGCCATTATTTTAAATGATGCTAGTTCTGATTTATGTCAGAGAGATCAGCCAGCCCACTTTCTTTGTGCACTGTGAAATTGAGCACTTCTTTTTGTTGTGTACTTACATTTCTTTAATAAAAATATTTCCCTGAAAATGTCAAAACACTCCAAGATTTATTTCTTTCATACCCCTCTATTTTTAATAGGAAAAATCATATAATTTAAAGTTTGTTTATCATTTTATTTTCTCATTAAATATAAATGAAAATGATGCTGTGTACTGCCACTATGAAATGTTGGTGCTGAGGAAGAGGGATTTGTCACATCACTTCAGCAGTAACTCAGCTTAACCAGGCACAGGAAATCCTGTCTATGATAGGGGCAGTACCTAATGCTTAGGGGATTTTTGGAGGAAAAGGGAAAAAAACCCCTTTTCTTTGCCACTTCATTTCGTTTAATTGCAAACCACTTAGCTAGTTCTCAGACTTTCTGTAGTCTGCAGTGTGAGCTGGAGGCCTTCTGCTTTGGTGGTAATGATTCTGTTCCATCCTTGACTAGTTTTGGGTGAGGGAAGATTATTGATGGATAATGATCCACTCCTGTAATTCCTGTCACAGCGTTATCTACTCCACCCTGCCTCTCTGCCCATGGAATCCAGAGAGAGCCTGTCTATTACATGTGAGACTTCTATGGGCACTTTGGTCTAGTTTTAGATCTGCCCACCAAAGCTCCAGATGACTCAAAATTTTAGCAACATGGGAGAAATCATTCAAACTATTGTCCAAATTATCCGTCTCAAGATACGGAATGTATGACACATACACATCCTCTTGAATGTGACATGCTGAAGTTCTGTCACTGTGCTATTTTCCTAGGCAGTGGCTGATTAGAACAGCTTTTCATGTTTGGCTAAGCATTTGTGATGTGCATTTTAATTTTTACCCAGTTTTTTCCTGAAGACTCCCCATCAAAATTGTGAAAGAATCAAGAAAGATTGAAAAATATAACTAATGGGTATGTCATGTCTTTTTTCTAGCACCATGAGTTTTAAATGTCAGTGTTGACTCATCTATCACTGCTCACCTGCAGAACATTTCTGGTTTGTATCAGTAGGGACTATTTGCACATATGTTGAGTTTTTCTGTGTATGGAATTCTCATCACAGTCACTAATGAAGATGCCTAATATTCATAAGAACTTTGAGATGCACTTGTTGACACCTCACACAATGTGTAATCTAGCAAGGAGAAGGATTCTTTTATGCGCACATATGTGCAAGCAATATTTACAAACATTCAATAAGAATGGTCACAGACTCAAAACTCTGAATATATTTTATTTTGGCAGAGGACAGGTCTGTGTTGCTTTGCTCATGGTAAGTTACTAAATTACTGCAAAGCCACATGAAAACGTAGGAAGGTCAGCAAATTTGCATGAGAATTGCCATGTGGTGTCCTATGCCAAGCTAGGCGGACCCTTAGCTTTCCCAGCAGGTAATATTCTGAAATAGTCTCTTATCTTGCCGTCACTCTCTTGGGTGATGCTCTCTGACCCACAGAAGCTGTCTGGATCTGTGCGTCACCCAGGACTCTGCGGCCTTTGAGGCTCTGTTCTCAATGATGTTCGGTGTTCTGCCATGGCTTTTATAGACTCATGCTGTCCCCTGAATAGCCCTTTTACTTTTTAAGGCCATTTGACTGTATTTGGAGGTAGAGCCCTGCACTTTCTGCAGGGGGAGTAAGGGCAGAAATTCAATCACACTGACCAGAAGTATTTGCTGTGACATGTTGCTATAATTTTCTGCTCAGTGCAGAACCTTGGGGGAGATGCAATGCCTCCTGGAGCCCATCACATCCCTATGGGCATCCTAGCTGTGCTGTTATTTAAAAGACATCAGTATTTGCTGCCCCAGTACTCCCGCTAACTGCCACATGGAAATGTTCCTTGCCTTTGCCGCCTCTCAGGCTTTTGGAGTCTGTGGATGGAGTGCAGGCAGTAGCACTTAGGCGGTGGTCAGCAATGGGTCTACAATTCATGCCTGTGTGATGGAACATCTTTTGATCGTCTTCTCACCTTCTTGCTTTAGACTTCAGACATCACTTTCATCTTGGCAGAATATCCGGAGTCATCATTTGCCTCTGTTCTTCCTCAGTGCTGATGGGTTTAATACACATGTAAGCAAGATCCCTAAAACTGCTTGAGCATAAACGGCACACGCTTTACCTTTTCAGTACAGTACTTGCTGGAATAATGCTTCCTCGGTTGTGTAGTCAGCAGAGAGCTCTCTGTGTTCCTACATATCTTTCATCTCAAGTCACATCTAAAAGTAAAATCCAGTGCTCAGGTACATTATATAGATTTGTGACATCTTGGCCTAGGCTGCAGATTAATGAAGCAATGACTGTATTATTCAGCCTTCCCTACATGTATTTCTTCACTTCTGGCAGATGTAGTATTGACAATATCCTTCATTTAGTATGTCAGTCCCCCAAGTATAATTCAGTAGAGGTTACTGATATATTTCTCTATTTCACTTAGCTTTCCTTAACATCATCTGGGGGAGAATTTGGCAGAGCAAAAAATTGCACTTCAGATAGTAAGGGAGAGAATGCATTAGTGTGACAGGCAGGAGTACGATTCTGAATGAAGGGAAAGGCAAGTTACATGCTAGTTTTTTTGCTAAGGCATGCCATGTCCCATGTAGAGCTTGTGGGTTAGAAAAAAGTAGCTTGGGCTGTGTTGGTGAAGAGTACTGTCATGTTGTGACACGTGGCAATCAGGAGAATAAACCACAGTTTTCCAGGTCCTCCGATACAATAAATGGAAGATGGACTGTCTGACTCCATGACGATATTCTCCAAGGATGCTTGACTTTGTCGGCTGACAGTGGTACTGAGGAGATATCTGTGATAAGGACAGTGCAATTCTGTGTGCAGCTTCTGACTGCCACAGACAGAAAGCAAGCATGAAAGTCCATGAGTAGTCTTTATTGTTTCTCACTGAAAGCCGGTATGTTTCCACCCTCCAAGTGTAAGTCTTACTCCTTACACTCAGAGGAAAAACTATGAGAATCCTATACCAGGCTGGGAAAACAAGACACTATATACACATAATTATTATTCCAGAGTGTATGTATAATCCAGGCCTAGCAGAAATTTCAGATTTGCTATAAACTTCATCAGAGAAAAATCTTTCTATTAATATTTTGACTCTTCTGTTAGAACTGTGTGTGAGAAAACCATCTATGCTGCCGAATTCCCCACAGAAATTAAAGGTGCTTTTTTAAGTTTAGTGATATGCTCATGTACAGAAGCTAGTAAACAGCAAGTTTTGCTGTATTTCAAAGAATTATTCATATTCATTACTAATAAAACATAGCATCTAGAATTATCATTTCAAATTTTCTTATTTGTATTTACTCAGTTTCGTTGATACTACTTTTTAATTTGTAGAAGTTAAACATATATGCCCTTTTTTTGGCTATAAACTGTGAATGTATGAACTTCAGTAGTTGGCTTCTTTGGTTTTGTCACCTCTGAGTAATTCCTTCCCTCTTCCAAAATCTGTTTATTCACACCTGAGAAAGGAGCTGCTTTCTCAAGAGATACCTGATTTTCATTACATCAAGCAAAGATAATGGTTTGTTTTTAACAGGACGTAGCTTATTGTAGGTGAAACCTTAAGCATAAGATGTTCTATGTGTCAAACCAAGAAATTACCTTTTCTTTGTGACCTTTTGAAATTGAGTTCTGACAAATCTTCCGCAGTGTAGGTGGAATTGAAGGACAGGGAGAGGAATCAGCAAGATGCTGGTTTGTGCACTTAATTTTCAAAGGTGTGCTTGCCATTTACCCATTTTATTCTTTCTTATCTTTCTTTCAGAAATCTCCTCTACGTTTACCCTCAGAGGCTGAATTTTGCTAACCGACTGGCTTCTGCAAGAAACATTACCATCAAGATCCAGTTTATGTGTGGTGAAGACCCATCCTGTGCACTGCCGGTAATAAATGCTGAGATTTCTTAGCAGACTTTTGTTTACATGCATTCCTGAGAAACCTCTGAAGAGATAAGTAATTTTTTACTTCCCATGACCACAGTTTCTAGTGGGGTCTCAGGAAGCCTAACATCAAAGAGCTTGTGAAGCTTTCATTGTCATCCTAAAGCAGGGCCATACTCCTTACCCACAACAAGAAAGACTTGTCATTCTAGTGGAACCAGAAGCATATTACTCTATCTCATCTAAATCTTCCTACCCTATTTTTGGAAGAATGGCATAATATAACATCAGTATCATGTTGGAATTTCTGAGGGTAAAATTCACAGAGCCTCAGAGACCTTTTGAGTCTATTTTCCAGAGTAACTCCTCTGCATGCACTGTGTTTACATGTATGCTCAGGTGTTATTCTGGAAGATAAAATTTGGGATCTTCATTGCCTGAACAGTAATGGATGCATGATCATGCAGTGTAGATAGAGCTTTCCATGTTTGAAACACACTGTGTGTTAGGGCATACATGTACGCTACTAGCAGAGCAGACAGTCCTATCTGTGTTCAGGTTATTCAGTATCTCTCACTGTAAGCTCCTCTGTTCAACTTGACCAAGCTTCAGTTGTTCAGTTTGAAGTGTTCTAACCCAGATGTCCGCTTCAGCCTGAACTTTTTTGCTGTTTTCAGACAGTGTTGTTGGCTATTTGAGAATGATATTGTGATACAAATCTTCTATGATTTTAGGTTTTAGAAAAAGACATTAGTGGAAATACTACTTTCAGGAAACTTTAGTCCAACAATCTGTTGGACCAAGGACTATCACTCAGCCAGCCTTTATCAGTGTGCTGACATTGTACAGTACATACTTTACTGCCTTACTCCCACATAGGCTGTGGAACTGAAATGAGAGCATCAGTATAGTGTTTTCCAAGCCACAGTTCTTCCAGAGCTGGAGCTGTGCCATGTGAATGTAACACCTTCTTTTATACAACACTGCATTTTGGATTCCTTAAGCTCTGCCTGGGCAATGATAAGGTTTTGACAAGTGCTTAGGACAGACACAGTTCATCTGGCTTTCATCTCCACTGGAAGTGACCTTCCTCTCAACACATATATGTGTAGACTTGCACGGTGCAGAGATTCTTGCCTAAGCTCATGTCCCAAGGCTCCCTTTAAATTACTGGATTTCAAGACCTTACCATGGGCCTGGTGTCTTAGGGAAGCAAATCTAGCATCAGAAATGACTAATTCTCTTCACTGATTGTATAAAGGGACTTTGGACCCCTAAGGCAAGGTGAGATGTATCTCACTGTGAATGAACAGGCTACAACTGAAAAACAAAACTTCTAAAAATACCTGTAATTTAACTTTTTGGTACATAGATAAAGGCAGTGTGGCAATATGGAAGTGGCTTACCATGAGTTTTTCCTGTGATTCCTAAGTTTTTAGTTCATGACTAAAGAACGTGATATGAGGTAGTCAGTGACGCTAGAAATAACTCTGCTCCATTTTCCTGGTGTTTTACCCTGAATGGAGTGTGGGGAAGGTGCTTGGTAATAGGACATTTATTACCAATGAGCTAAGATAAAATTGAGGAGTCATTATAAGTCTTCACATATTGTCTTAAATTTTATACTCAGTGACGACAAATAAAGGCTGTAGTCCTGATTGCTGTTACTTTTCTTTTCTTCTTAATGTAGGTAATTTTTGGGAAATCTTCAGGTCCAGAGTTTGTCCAGGAAATATACACAGCTATCACATATCACAATAAGTAAGTGTTGTTACTATTCATATGGCATGAGAATTATTAATCATGATCTCTTCGCATAATTGTTATCCTACATAGTTCATCAAGGAATGCCATTTTAAATATTTATATTTTATGCAATTTATCATATCTAATTTGGATGGCTACATGCATTTGCATAAATGACCATTGCATAAGCAATCATTGCTTTTGTTGTTTTAAGCATTTTAGTAGTTGAGAATATTCCTACTATGAAGATTAAGGAGCAGGAACAGGAAGCAGCACAACTTTTAACATCATTCACTTCAATAAATTCACAGATCCTAAAGAGCTGAAGGGACATTCTCATTCTCATGAATGAGAATTTGGGATTTAGGATTTGCGCAATACTTATGCTGTAATCCAAAACTGAGATTGAATGTTTATTAAGTATAGACATAGGTGGAAGCTGAAACTGTCCAGCTGATGCTGTCTGTTTTCTTCCTATTCAAAGCTGTAGATTGTTGATAAATGTAACTATATATGTGTGTGTAAATATGTGCATACTTTATTTAAGGATTTATATTTTTTCAGGATTTATATTGTTTTATAACCATAGCATCTAAAAGACTACTGGCAAATTTGCCTCTTGCTCAGTCTCATTATTTGCATTGGGAGCATGCTTGGTGTTTTTTTTTAAACAGATCCCCTGACTTTTATGAAGAAGTGAAAATTAAACTGCCAGCAAAACTCACAGAGAGACACCATCTATTGTTCACATTCTATCACATCAGCTGCCAGCCAAAGCAAGGAGCATCTGTGGAAACCATCCTAGGGTATTCAGTAAGTTTCATGCAATACATAAGCATATGTGTATGTGTGTCCTATGCAAACAGACTCTTTGCTTGTCAAGAATTTTGTCATTTATTCCCTTTCTGGTTATGGCAATACATTGAAATCAGTGGGAGGTCTTAGTGTGAATTCAAAGAAACTAGATGCAGCCTGAGATATGTTACATCCTCATCCTATAATTTTACAGCGTTAAACGTCTTTGAACTTAACGAATTCACCTGATTCAACTGAAACATGCACGTAAACATTTACAACAAAAATGCTTTATAGCACATAATCTCATTCTGTTAGATTTAATTTATTGCAAAAACCCCCCCTAAAACAAATGCAATTTCAATTATCATTGTTACCATGTTCATACATGAGATAACAGCTAATGTAATATTTTCATTTAGGTTTCCCATGGTGCATAATTTCTGTTCTAAATTGTATTTTATCCCCATAAAAATTAAAAACCAGAAAGAACCTAAAAGCTAAAATGTAATTCTCTTGCATACTTTATCTTCAGGATGAGACTAGCATGTTTTAGATTAAGAAATACATGTTGTAACATGGACTCTCTGATGTTTTTCTTTATCAATATTTTAACTGGAGATTTTTTAATAATAAAAGGAAAGCATTAAAGATGATAATGCTTCAGATTTGAAAATGTCCTAGAGCTGTGGTCAGCAATTGAGCTGTTGGACCAGACAATGCTTTCCATGTGTTCTTGCTATGAAGTTTGGGGGGGGTTGTGTTTATGTATTTTTGTTGATTTTCTTGTTTGTTTGTTTGTTTGTTTGTTGGCTTTTGGGTTTTTTTAATCCCAGTACTGAGCATCCTTTCATATGGGCTTTTTTTTGTGGACAGTTATAGTCCCACCAATGCCAGTGGGATTATTAAGAAATAAATTAGTTCAGGATCAAGACCTGACATAGGTGAGAACTTAATTTTCAAGTTTCTGTGCACCTGAATACAAAATGTTTCTGCCCTGTGATATTCAAATGCACATCCTCTTTCAGACTTGAACAACAAATTAATTGCATCCAAATATCAATGCAGGGTTATGACAAATCAGTCTGGCGTGGTGACCACAAGGAAGATGTTCAATTTATCCCCAACAAAACTTTAGCTGTAGATTTACTTCAGTACCAAGGATCAGTGTATTCAAGACACATCACTTTTTAAATAGAAACATGGACTTCACTAAATCCTTCTGATAAGATTTATTAGAAAAATATATGTCACACATGAGAAGCTCTGTGTTTGTTTTCTTCAAAAGAGATGGTGTGTAAAGCACTCTTGTACATTTTTCTACAGTAGCTATCAGCTATCTTTGAATTTAAAATACAAAGAAATTACTGTTGAATGGGTTAGAGCAGAGAAGTTTGGGTCAATATCTCATTTGTTGTTTTGTTGACTGTATCTAACAAATTAGATAAATAGCTCTAACCATATATCATCATTAATATTGCTGTGTTTTCTCTTCATTTGTTTCAGTGGCTGCCAATTCTATTAAATTATCGTCTCCAAACTGGACATTATAGTCTTCCTGTTGCATTGGATAAACTGCCTTTACACTATTCCATTCACTCTCCTGAGGTAACAAACAAAATTATTAAAAGATAATATTTTCCTAATGTAGGAAAAATAAGTTTAAGTGTTTTACAAACTAACATTACTGGCTGCTGGTAGGCAGTGCCTCGTTTTTGTTCTTTAAAAGGGAAAGGGTCTGGAGAAAAATGTTCTTATTATTGTCACTGGTGTTATTATTTTACATCGTTTTACTGTTTTTTTAAAAGATAGTTATTCAAACAAATTCTTGTAAATTGTCTAATCAAGAATACATTTGTTTAGAGAATGTCAAATCAATAGTTCAATTTCTTCCATAGGATAATTTGTTCTTTTTTTCTGTGGCTTTGTGGGAGAGGGAGTAGAAACTGTGCCCTCTCAGTAAACATGGCTTGTAGGAAACTTGTCCAGAGGATTTAAACTGCACCACCGCTCCACGGAGTGCATTTGGTAGTGCCTTGGCCAGAAAGCTTTTGCCTTAACAATATCTCATTGGAAGATGTATATTCACATGGTCTGTGCAAGACATCCAGCTGAAATTTTCTAAATTTCCCTGTTCAGTGCATCAGCTTCTGTCCAAATGTCTATGAGAACAAGGAGATGCATAGCTGTCATCCTCTCTGTGGCATGGAATTCAGATTTCTAAAATTAAGTGAATAGTGTTAATACCCTAGGGACTCTCATGTAAACAGACTTTCTGTTTGATCAATAAGAGGAAGATGATTCCCATATTTTTTTCCATCACAGAAAATTCCATCTCAGCAACCACCTATAAAGTGGGTTGAAGGACACAAGGGCGTTTTCATTGTTGAAGTTCAAGCTGTGTCATCTGTCCACACTCAGGTAATGCTTGAGTTCTTACTCCACCAGAAGTAACACAGAGCTGTAGTTTCATTTCAAAGACAATTCAGATGTCCAGGCCAATTCAGCAGGTTTATGAAACTGAGATGTTTAATCCTACACAGGTTTAAAAAAAAAAAAATTAGGAACTATGGAAATAACCTGATATCCTTAGTGAATGAAATCCTTTGGTGAAATTAAATCTATTGGTAGAAATGAACAAATGAACACCCTTGGCAGCAAGTCACAACCAGCAATAGGGAGCCTGGTGTCCTCTCATCTCAGCAGGAGTCTGCTCAGGCTGTGGCTGAAAGACACTGGCAGGGCACAGTGCCAGTTTCTGTAGTCTGCATCTTCCATTCTTCAAGGCTAGTACAGACAATGTGTCCACATCTCCAAAGGCCTCCCTGCCTCCATGGACAGGTTATACATTGCCAGTACATGTTAAGCAGCTCACTTGTCAATGCCATGTGCTCTCAGGACAGAAGCTTAGTGCTGGGTGAGAATTCAGTGATTCTGGTCATTTAAATGTGATAGGAAATTGGATCTTTGCCCATCTTATTGAGATAATGGTTTGAGGCAGATTGGCTATGTTTTGCTTCTGCTGCTTTTCAGTGTCTCTTACCCCTTATGCCATTCCAGTTAATCCTGGTAAATATGTCCTAACAGCTGAAGGCCCTGTGTCTGAAGCAGGTCCATCACCCTTTTGCAGCACACTTTTTAAATACAAGTAGGGTGCACTCACAGGGCACATGAATTGTATGTAGCTGGAACTCAGGTGTGAGTGGCAGAGGGACTACAGACGTACAATGTGACAGAGTTTTATCAGAGAGAAGGAACAGTCTTTTCATTAAATGGAGCATTCAGTTTAGTGAAGGCAGTAACTTTTCTGCCTTTAAGCTGATCTAACTGCAGTTTGAATTTGAACCAGATGAATAGGAGCAAATGAAATATTGTGACAGCTGCTTTACAAGTTGATCACTCAGAGCAGCCACTACTGAAAGCCAGAAGGGTGGAAATCTCTTCTTTCATCCCATCAGGTGGTACAATCAGGCTTTGCTTAGTTAGCAGTTGCCTGAACTATATCGACTTCATTAACTGTGAGCACACTGTATTTGCAGGATAACCACCTGGAGAAGTTCTTCACTTTGTGCCATTCTCTGGAAAGCCAGGTGACATTCCCCATTCGACTGCTGGATCAGAAGATTACAGAGGCTTCACTGGAGCATGAATTGAAACTCAGCATTATCTGTTTGAATTCTTCACGCCTTGAACCTCTTGTCTTATTTCTGCATTTGGTACTAGACAAACTTTTCCAGCTGGCTATACAGCCTATGGTCATAGCTGGACAGACAGGTATTTACTGGTTCATGACCTTCAAGAGGCTTTGCAAGCAACCTAGAAATGTGGGGGAAATGGTTGCTGAATATCTAAGTTCAGATTTACTATGAAGGGTAGTCCATTTCAGAAAGGGCTGTGCTTCTCAAGACAAGAGATTCACTGCACAATTTAAACAGATTTAACTGAGTTCCTTCCTCCTCTCCCCCTACATATAAGATTCTTACTCTCTGGTTGGGAGGTATATTAAACTGTAGTCACCTACTTATCTGAAAATATAGGTCAGAAAGTGGGTTGTGGTCCAACTTTGTTTTGAATTTGTTTGTTTTGCAAGTAAAACACCAGCAAAATGCTTATCCTACAACTGACACTCCTGTCTGCACCATATCCTCTGCCCAAATATCTTTAGAGAGAGTTGAGTGAGCACAAAACCAGAGAGTATAATTGTGAACACTGATTTTTGTGCTACTGAGGGTGCCAGTTGCCCATAACATATGTTAACTCTGGAAGAATGGCATACTTGGAGACAGTGGTGTAATTCACTTCCTATCTCATTTAGATAATCAACACTTATTATCCGCTACACTATTTATGCAAAAGCCTGCTAGCTTGTATTTGTCTATCAGCTGGAGAGTAAGGAGGCTTAGTATTCTGCAAGAAGAGAGTTTTCTGAAGGCTGCTAGAAATGGTAATTAACAGTTACAGCCTGTTTTTATGTAGCACAAAGTGACAGAACAGCAGTGGTTGGATTCAAAGTCAGTGGGTCTGCTGATGAGTGTTATTGTCCTGTGTAGACTTTGGGTCTGGCCAGACAGAGCAGTTGTTGTCTAGAGCTCTGAATTTGTTAAGGACTGAATTGAACCTTGTAAGATTAGCTGTTGGCACAAAGAATGCCCTCACCTAATTACGCTAGATCCTTCAGTGCTGACTCTAATTCTTACCTTTGTTTCACAGCCAACTTCTCACAGTTTGCCTTTGAATCTGTGGTTGCAATAGTGAACAGTCTCCACAACAGCAAAGAGCTGAGCAAGGATCAGCATGGGAGGAACTGCCTCCTGGCATCTTATGTGTACTATGTATTTCGTCTGCCAGACCCTCAAAGAGAAGGGGTCAAACAAGGTATTATTGGGGCAAGGGTTGCAAAATGAAGACTGGGTGTGTTCAGCCTGGAGAAAATGAGGCTCAGGGATGATCTTCAGCATATAGAAAGAGCTGAAGGGAGAGAGCAAAGAAGACAGAGCCTGGCTGTTTCCAGTGGCACCCAGTGACCAGATCAGGGGCAATGGGCACACACTGAAATACTGTGAATGTGAGGGAACACTTCCTCTAAGCGTGACTGAGCACTGGCACGGGTTGGCCGGAGAGGTGGTCTGAGTCTCTCTCCTTGGAGATAGTAGAAAGCCACCTGGATGTATCCCAGGCAGCTGACTCAAGGTGACCCTGCTTGAGCAGAGGGCTTGGAGCAGATGGTCTTCAAAGGGCCCTTCCAACCTCAACCGTTCTGGTATTCTGCTGCAATCATTGTCCTGAAGCCAATAAGATTAATTTGATTAATTAGTATATATTAAATTACTAACCACAGGCAGCTGAGCTGTGGGAGCTAAAGATATGTAGTCCTTTTTCTCTTCTGAATATTAACTTAAATGCCCCTTGAGGGACATTTAGAATGGTGCTAGGATATGCTAAAATCTCTGAGTCCATATACACTTGGGAATTCTTTAATCTGGAAAAATAAAGTCCATGCTGAACCTGAAAACTAGATAATCGTTTAGTGAAATTCATGATTGCAGTGGTCCCTGCTTCCTTGGATAGTTCAAACATGATGTTAAATCATATGTGTCGAAGGTGCTATTTTGTGTTTAGGCCTGTGAATATTGTCTTAATCTACAGCAAATTAAAAAGAGCTGAAGGGAAGAAAGAACTATTGTAATAGTGCTGCTACTCAGGTAGCCCTATTAATCTTTGGTTACTGCTTGTGTAATCACCCTGTGAGCTGTTGACTGGGATAATATCTGCACCTTGTTATTCAATGATTATGTTGATTGTTGATGAAGCAGTTGGTAGTGGGTTTTTCAGAACCTTTATGCTTTTCAAAACACTGATGTTATAACAGCACTGAGCAAAACCGGCTTGAGCCTCATGTTTGTCTCACATACAATGTCCTTTAGTCTTAATTCAAGCATCTTGCTGTGGCAGGTGGATGCAGCAGTGCCATTTTGACGGAGTCTCATTATTACACCTTTGGACGCACTTCTGCAGTGTCTGTGGGAAGTAAACTCCTGCAGAGCCGAGTGATAAGCTGCAGCAATCCTGACATCACTGTTACACAAGCTGCTACTGATGAGAAGGTCAAAAACATCATGCCATCCAAGGTAAGAGAACAAAGTCAAGTACCTGAAGAATGATATGGCCCAAAACCTAATAATCTAGATTTTGTGTTTGATAGTTGGATTTGCTCCTTGTAAATGCACTGTATGTATCATCAGAAGCATTTGCTGTTTGGCATATCTGATTTGGCACAGGTGAAGGTTAAATCCCATTGCTAAATTCTGATATATCTTACCGGTGGAGAGCAAGGGGTAAGAGCTCTGTCTCTTGTTTGTGGCTTAGATGCTCCACAGAGGCATTTTCTTTTTTGGATGTTCCTCACTCTCCTGTTATTCCAGACATTTAGGTTCTGTTCACATCTGGTGACCTGGTCGGGTCCAAATTACACAGGATCAGTCACAGCGGTCACAGAGTTTTCTTCCTTTTTTTTGTTTGGTGTTAAGTAGTTTCCTGTTTTAAAAAAAAACAAAAGTAGCCAATTTTATGACAGCAGCCCCATAGTTTTATACTGGCTACAGTGCAGATGCCACGTGCATAATTTGTTCATGTGTCTTTCCAAATACTTCATTCAACCACACAGTGAAATATAAGCCTTCTCTGTGCCCTTGTCCATGGCTACATATGCCTCCAGTGGCTTGGAGGACAGAAAGGCTGATGACATCCAAGAGGAAGGATTTTGTTTCCCTGATTGGCACCGGGTGCTTGCTGGTCTACAGCATCCCAGCCCATCTCAGAGCTTTAGAGGGTGGTTGTGCACAGCTGTCTGGGAAAACCAAAGTCTAGAGTTCGCCATTCAGCTGGAGCTGGGAAGCTGTGCCTCTGACAAAAGTAGGATTTTCTCCCCTGGGCAAGCAGTGTACTGCTGGTTGCAGCCCTGGCAGAGCTCTGCAAGCAGCATGTCTGATGAGCTCTGAACCGTATCCCACTCACTTTTCTTTCAGTGTTATATATGTAAAATACTGCTACTCAGGTAGGTTATTTTCAGAAATATTTTGAAGTCTTTTCTCTGTTGAAAGACCATGTGTCTCTCCAGTTAAAATGAATAGGTACTTGTCTTCAGCAAATTAAACCAGAACTAGTAAGATACACAGGCTTTGGCAATTTATTTGATTTGTTCATATACACATATGTATTCACCCATAGCAATTTTTAATAATGTAGATTTGAATTTAATAGCTTTATGACTTTTACTCCTAATGTATTATGTCCTAAGGGGAAAAGGCAAAACAAAGAGCTCAAGGCATTTTTCCAAATTAATACAAAATTACAATGTGTGACATTACAGCTTAATCACATTGACAAATGTAGCAATTTACAATTGGTTACTGCCGTTTCACTGCCTTTTAAATTGGCTATACTTCCAATGGAAGGAAGGCTTCAAGGGGCTAATTAATTTCGGATGTAGAGCCGGAGGATAAATTTTCACCGTTTAAAGGGTGAATCGTATCCTCCAAAGTGCAGCTGCAGTGCTGCCATTGGGCGCGCGATGGCAGTGCTGGCACTTGCACCCTCCCACTGCTGCAGCTGCTGCCAGGTGCTCTCCGGCCTCCTCTGGGAAGGGGGATGGGGAGAGGCAAAGAGAAGAGTTGTGTAGATGACCGTCTGTGCATACCGTTTAAAAAAAACCCAAAAAACAAAAAACCACAAAAAACCAAACAAAAAACCCCCAAAAAACCAAAAAAACAGCCCCCCCAAAAAAAAATTACACACAAAAAAACCCCAACTAACCGTCCCCACCACCACTGTGAGTGATTTCTTCTCTGTTAATTAGATTAAGTTGCTAGTTAATTTACTATTATATATTTATTCTTCCGTTTGCGTCCTCCAGCCCCTGGATCACAGCTCCAGTCGGATGTCTTACTGCGTTGAAGGAACAAATGACGTGTCAGGCCTCTGTGCAAGCACAAGACCATCCAATAAAAAGGTAGGCTTGAGGGACCTCCTTTCAGAATCTGGAGCATTCTGAAGTAGTGCGGCAAATTAGCACTTCTAAATGAGGAGAGAAAAGTGACTGAACAAAACATCAACCAGTTTTATCAAACAAGGAATTTGTGATGAAATATTAAATCAGTGGGTAAACATTACTCAAACTTTTCTGCTTCTGCTCCAGAGTCTTTAAATTCTTTTTCCAGGACAGATTTCAACAAGTAGAAGCCCGTCTGGATCCTCCCTTTGCTCTGTTTCTCAAGGTCTTAGAGCCTCAGTCATTTTCCACTGCTGTTTACCCTTGGATACATGTCTTTACATGTTACAGTAAACTCCATTCAGAAATATTTGCCTCCTCTGTCTTCTGTAAAGGATTGTTTTCTTTGTCCCTTTTTGTAGCTTTTAGAACCAAGCTTTTTGTAGTCCAGATTTGAATTCCCTAAAAATTTAGATAATTGGGACTGTGTGTCTTGTGTTCAGGTCTCACTGTAAAAAGTATTGTCTCCAACTACAAATGTCTTTAGAAGGTCTGCTGTGGTTATTGCTCTGTCCTTCTCTCCCACCACAGACTCAATCTTACTTCTAGCTTCTCTCAGCAAAATATGGATGTGCTAAACAAAAACACTTAGCAGGTAGTGGGAAACATGACTGCTCCCTGTCACACATGCAGACAATGACCTGAGGATAGTCCAATGGCATTTCCCTGTTCAGTTACACACAGTTCTGGATCCACAGAAAAATGGGTCTAAAAGTCTGTTTGCCAACAATATTCTTTAAATGTCATTTTGGTCAAATCTGCCTTCTGGTCCTACAAAGACGCCTACACATCCCCACCCAGCTGCTCACCCTCTATTATGGCGAAGTTTACCACAGGGAAGATGGGGGATGTTGAAAATGAAAGATGAGTTGGTTAAAAAGCCATTTTCCAACAGTCTGTGTTTATTATGTAGCATTTCCATGAAGAACTGGCATTGCAGATGGTGGTCAGTACGGGCATGGTGAGAGAATCAGTCTTCAAGTATGCCTGGTTCTTCTTTGAGCTCCTGGTAAGATTTGACAGTGCTATTTTATAATTAGTTAATGGTGGCATGTAATAGGTACTCCAGACACAGATTCAGTTGAGTGGTGATCCTTTCAGTTTTTCAGCCCCACTGTGTAAAGGAGAGGTCTAAAATAATGAAAGTACATCTAAAGAATTCTTCATATTCATCTCTATTCCTCACCATGGCAGTGATGGCAAAGTTCTGCATGAACTACATGAGCAGTAGTCCACAGCTTGCAAAAGACTGAGAGACATTCCTCAACCCAGCCCTTCCTTCCCTGTGAATACCTGTTCCTGTCTTTTCCATTTTGTTAACAACATAGGAGCAGTGGAAAAACTCCACAAACTCACAGTTCTACAGAGTCCTGAGGTGATGTATGTCAGTGGAAAAAATACACTGATTCCCACTCTCAGCATACAAGTAATGCAACATAAGGTCAAGAAATAAGAATTCCACAAGTGTTATTCCCTGACTGTCATCATGAAGGGCAAAAGTTGCAAGCAGCCGCCTTTCAGAACTGCAAGGGGTTGGGGGAGAGTGATTCTGATTTCAGGTGCTGAGAGTAGCCAACTGCATGAATATGAACAGGAATCAATATCTGTATTTGAGTCTTAGACTCTCTGTTGTTGTTGCCACTACCTGTGGGATTTATCACAGCCGCTCTGAGAAAATGAGTAATTACTTCTAGGCGGAAAAGAAATAGGAAATCTTAATCTCACAAAGAAAGCAGTATTTTACCTCCAGTGTGGCCATTGTTTTAGTGTTCTTTCTTCTGCCTTGCAGATAAAGAGTATGGCTCAGTATGTCCACAACCTAGAGAAGCAAGATAACCCACGAAGAAGCCGGTTCTCTGATCGTTTCAGAGATGATATTACCACTATAGTTAGTGTCATTACTTCAGAGATTGCTGCACTTGTAGTCAAACCACCAAAGGTAAGTGTATGAAATAAGCATCATGGATCCTTGCTACTCATCTTGTGTTACACTGAGCTACATTTAATCTCGTTTCAACATCAAGAGTGTTGCTAGAATTCTGCCGATATTCTCACAGGGACCTTAGCGAGCGTTGTGGCAGTGTAAATTGCAGCCTTGCACTCCCTTGGCAGATGGTTTGGTTTTTTTCAGCTCAGTTCCCCTGCCTGCTTCTTAGTGTGGCTGCAGTGTGCAAGAAGAGAATTCCCATTCCTGTCGACAGGAAAGGCTGAACATCCATTTTCATTTGCAGTGATGGTTTGTGACAGGTTAGCTAGCAAATCAGACTGCAGCACCAGCAGGACTTCTTCATTTTATCCCCTTTTGCAGTCACCCTCAATCCTACTGCATTGTGTTTAATTCCTCTTTTGACTTCTCTGTAGCAGTGGGATATACCACAGGAAGGCAGTGCGCCTCGTGGTGTTGCAAAAACCAGCCACAAGTGTTCTAGCCCTTGATCTCTTTATTTAAAGAATCACTGGACACTTAAAAATTAAAGACAAGAAATAAGCCCTAAATCCCATGAAATTCTTTCTCCTTTTAACAAGTTGCATGGATACAACAGATTTTAAAGTTGAAAGGATCACAAATCATTATTTATATTTTAACATTGTTACTGTCAGTTTATATCACTGGTACCACTCTGGACTGGTCAGTAGACAAAGCTAAGGCCACAGATTGGCACTTGAGTGACTGTTGTTCGTTCAGTTGTTGAGCCAGCTTCTTTTCGTGCCCCACAGCTGCCAAATGCACCATACTAGCCCAGCAGAGTGCTCTGCTGCAGGGCAGGGCAGGGCAGGCTGCGGAGGTGGCCTGCTAGGTCACTTTTCAACCAGCACAGTTTCCTAATCCACTTCTCCAAGTGCTGTTGAGGAGTAGAAACTGGGAAAAGGCAAGACCAGAAAATTGGGGGCAGAGAACAGCAGATGGGATTGTCACTGTCCACTGAAACATTCTTGAAGCTTTACCTTGAAGTTCAATCCTTTGGTGTGCATCTGTGATAGCCACATGCAGAGAAATAATTTCTGCATTAATGTTTACTTAGGGCCTCAGTGACTTTTCTTTTAAATATGTTGTGGAATAAAAAATTTTTGCACTAAAAATGCTTTAACAGAACCAAAGGCTTTGCAAAGAGATTAGTATTTATAGCTTCCTCACAAGAAATGCACAGGTTTTTGTGGGCTGTTAATTCAATTGAATTTTGATAGAATGAGTGTATAGAACCTGATTATGTGTGAAAATCCCGCTGCTGTGTTTTTCGAATTAGGGCCATTGGTTAGGTGTACAGAGTAGCAGGCAATGTGTGTCTGATTTGTAGTAGGCAATGTGTGTCTGATTTTTAAATCCAAGCAGTGATAATCAATGTTTCAATACATGGTTGAGCATGTCAGATTGCCCTGGATTTCCACAGTGATATGTCTGGCATATGCCTGCTTGCCCAATAAAGTAGTGAAAAACTAGTTTTTTGTTCACAGTAGAAAAATGTCTTCCTGTGAAAATTCCAGATTGTAGAGAATATATATGTATATATATAAAAATATATATATATATATATAATTCCGGAACAGCAACAAAAAGCTTGAAAAATGAAAGAGTGAATTGTAACCACCCTGAGGTGTTGCACACCTGTTCTCACTAGTCAGAGGTGCCAGTACAGGCAGTATTTTTCTCAGTCATCTCCTCTGACAGTTTTGAGCATTAAATATGTGCAGATCCCTCAGGCATCTCCACTAATTCCTCTTGGTGAGCTACATAGGCTACTGAGATTTTATTATTTAAATTGGTGTGTTTGAAGTAACTGCAGCCTCATTTTAGAGAGTACATGAAGTTCTTTGTGATTATTGTTTGAGGCTGTGTATCTCTGGTAATCAGGCCAATTCTAAGCTTACAAGTGCTGAATGGTGGGCCCCGCAAATTTATCTTACCAGTATTTTGTTTTACACTTAAAATTTCTAAACAAAATACTTGGCATTCCATGAGCAAAGCCAATACAGGTTTCTGTTAATATTTTATATATTTTAGGTACCGAAACCAGCATTCTCTGATGTACAATATAAAAAAGAGTCATATTCAGAACTGCAGCCAATAGAGAATTCAGAGCAGGTTTCAAACTCCATTTCATTGTTGCCAGCCCAGAGATGTGCAGAAATGAACTCTTCATTCATCCCATGACATTTCTCTGTGAAAGCTGTGAAACATTTGAAATAATTTACAGAAGTGATTCTGTGCAATTTTAAAAAGATCATGTGAACTGGAGAACTTAAACAATCTTTTCCTGTATTTTCCTTGAGATGGTTCTGGGAGCTGAGCCCTACATAATTTTTTCATTATTCTAAAAAAGTCTTCCACCTTTATGTACGTTTTATACATCATAACTATTTTCTTTCTTTTTTTAAGGAAAGTGAACAAGCAGAAAAAATTAATATCAGCCTGGCATTTTTCTTGTATGATCTTCTTTCTTTAATGGATCGAGGATTTGTGTTTAATCTCATCAAACATTACTGTAATCAGGTAGGCACCATGCATGACTGAGATTGCGTTTGGCTTATGTGTTTTGCTCTGTTTGATTAGTTTATCCATCAAGATCCCTTGAGTTGTGTTAAAGGTCCAGGTAAATTTCCTATTTCCTATTGCATATGCAATAATTTTAAAACCTCTTTTGATTTGTGATCTGCAGGAAAAAAATAGAGTGGAGGTGAAGACTCTTTTAGAAATGTCATAGCTTGCACTACAGCATAACATCCATGGAATCACTTTTCTTTCCTTGGATTTTTACATCTCTTAGCAGTAGAGTCTGCAGGCCATACAGATCAACTTTCTGACTCCTCCAGTGCTGTGAGGACAGTATTTAGATTTTGGGGAGTTACTCAAAATTACACATCTCTGTCTTCTTCCTTTACAATTTTCTGAAAATTAAAAATAAATCATGATGCAGGATGTTGTTATGAAATTATTTGTTGCATGTAATGAGGATTATTTTCCTTCTGTTTCATGGCCTGTGTGTGTGCAGGTCCCTCAAGCATCTCCACTAAATCCTCCACTGATGTCACTGTTGATAAGAAGGGAAGTGACAAAACCACTGATGCCCTGTGATGCTTAGCAGGACATTTTATGAGTTTGCCACAGACTCAGGAAAATTCCGTTTGTTTTTCATTTTTGTCTTGTGCAAAAGACAGAAATATTGTGTATATTTGTTTTGGGAGAAAAGAAGAAATTATTTATTATCTCTTGAGAAGTTGTTAAGTCAGCTGGGGAGCAGGCAGAGAGACACCATCACTGTCAAACAAAGAGCATCTAATGTGTGGAAACTAGTTAGGTGCAACTGAGCATTTTAGTGCGTGCTAGGCTACATGTCTATTTCCTTTTCAGGGAGGATATTTCACTGAATGGTAAGTTAAATAGTAATAGCCCATCACTTGACACTTTTTTGTTTGTTTTTCCTAGCTATCAAACAAGCTGAATTCCCTCTCCACCCTGATTTCCATGAGACTGGAGTTCCTGAGAATTCTCTGCAGCCATGAGCATTACCTCAATCTGAACCTCTTCTTCATGGCATCTGCATCTGCTCCAGCATCTCCCTCTCCCTCCTTATCCTCCCAGGTAGTCGTCCATTAGATGGTATTGCAGGCATGTCACATGAAAGACATGTAGAAAAAGACATACATTGCTCTGTGTTCAGATACTTAAGTTAGAATTAGCCCCTGTTGGATCAGAGAGAAATATTGCCCTCTTGGGAAAAAAAAGGGACAGAAGACAAGCAGCAGCAGGAGTACTACTGCAAAACTGCATCTACACAAGTTAAAACTAAATGTGACACAGACATGTGCTCCCCTGGAAATACGTGCACAGAACATGCCTACAAGGTCTAAAAGAAGCACAGCTCTGAAGGCACACCTTTATCCCATCCACACACAACCACAAATATGTATTTCACTATCTGGTTTGGAGAAGTATGACATATAGCAATGCCCAGCAAATTTTCTATGTGTTTGCCTTGTAATGGAACTTCTTATTCTCCAACTGGAATTAGATGGAGATCTAAGTTAGTAACTAATCAGCATCTAAATTAGTAACTAATACACTACAATTTTTAATATCCTGGAATTGGGAATTTCTGTTGAGTCTTCATGTTGTTTAGAAAAGGATTATCATGCTTTCTTCTCCCAATAGCAGTGTTCTTTGTTCTGGATTTCTCTCCACTGTCCACACTACAGATCGTGCTATGTCTTTGTTCATGATTTCTCTGTGGTTTTTTGGACAGTGTTCTCCTTTTTATATGAACTTTATGATTTTCCATGTGGAAACACGCACATGTCCTGAATAGACCATGCAATCTTCATCATATCTCATTTCTCCAGAATTTTTTGTAGGCTTGGCCTGATACTGACACAGCTCTAGATTTCCTGAATGTCAGGACATTCCATGATCTTCCTGAACATGGAGTTCACAAACACATCCAAAAAAGAAGTTTTTGATTGGCACACCACACATTGTTTAGCCAGTCTTGTGCTCTTCTCTGCATTCTACTGAGATGGTTTCTTGCTTTTCTGCAATGGGGCAAACCTCCTGTTGAAGGCTGCCAGCATGCCTGTTTTCCACGTCAGTGGTCAGGACTTGGATGAAGCAGAGGTCAGGACTGGGACAAAGCATTTCAGTGCAATGCTCTGTAATTGCCACAATGGTTGGAGGCAGGAGAATGGAATTGACACTAAAAATGGTTGGAGGTAAAAAACATTCTGAGTAATGGAGCAGTTCAAATTAATAGTTTCTTTTTTGAGTGTCATTGACAAAGGATTGGTTGGATGCTAAGATGTGCTACATCTCATGCCTTAATAAGGGTTGTCACAGGTCAGTAATAGCAAATAATAGTTTCTTGAAGTTTTTCCTGGTCTTAAAAGTAAGGCATGAAGGTCATAATATAGTCCGCTGATACTGATCTTGGATACCAAAGAGCTAGAAATGTGACTCTTCTGCTTATGGGGATAAAAACCATCAACCTAACATTTGTAACTAGTTCGAGCAAGCTAGAGCTTGGCAGACACCAGTTTAATCAATCTTTCCTTCAAGCGACATCATTAACTCTTTTTCTCCTTTAGGAGTAACCTATGAAGTGCAACCTGTGCAAATCAATAAGGCTTTTGTGGCCCTTGCATGATTTAATACACTGACCACCCTTGCAGTAATTTTGATCTGTCTGTATGAGTGCTGCCCAGCTTGAGTTAGACTTTCAGTAGAAATATGGCCTTGTGAATAAATCTTTTGAAATTCTTTGAGAGAAGCCAAATTCACTTAACTGGGTGCTCTACCCTTTGACATTGTTTCACCCAAACATAGCACACCCAAGGCCTGTCAGAGGTTGAATGAGAGAGGGCCTAAGTACGTGGATCCAAAATATGGGGCTGCTAAGAGACATGGGTTTAATCTGCTGGAAGCCAGCTGCCACTGTGTGGTATACTGATCCTTCGTGTTTGGGCTCTGGGACTATTCCCAGATGACTGACAGAAATATTGGGAAGGAATACTGAAGAATATAAATTAAAAGCAAAATTTGGACTCATAAAACCCATCAGCTGCAGTGGAGAGCAGAGTCTAAGACTTATGCTCACCTGCTCAGGGGACAAAAACATTTCAGGTGACCTGTGGCACACACCTATGATTGGAGAAGTTAAGAAGTTCACAACACACATATAGCAGCAACTTTCCATTCCTGGGCTGGCTGTATATCAGTCACAGCCATAAGTTACAGCAGTTTGAAGGCTGGTCTAAATTATGTCAGCTGCCAGAAAGCTCAGTCAAGGATTTCCAGGGCAAAAGGAAACACTGTTCACACATCTTTCCTGACCTTACTTCCATACTAGACATCATGGAGGCTGAAGAATGCACAGTGACGAGCTTCTGGCACCAAAGTCCCTCTTAATGTAGAGGCAGCTTCGTGCTGTGTGATAGCTAATGTCTGCTCTGCAACAATAAGAACAAGAATGGTAAACACGGAGAAGATTCTGGCTTTGCATACTGTGAAAACCAGTGAACACAGAGTAGGAATTCTTCATCTCAAAAAATGTCAAATGAGTTGCTCACACAGAATGGAAAGGATGAGATTACATCCTAGCAAGCAATTAATTTGAAATCAGATGCTTTCTATTTTCACACACAGATGTCTTCCTCCAAAATGTCCAACCTCCTTTCAAAGTCTCTGGTTTTCCTCTGGTAGAGATTTTCTGTTAGCTACATTGACTGTGACTATGTTCTCTTAAAGAAACTTCGATTTCAGTGATCCTTCTTCAACACTTCTAATATGTTTCTGCAGAACTCCAGCTCATGCTCTAGTTTCCAGGACCAGAAAATCACTGGTATGTTTGACCTCTCAGCTGAGTACCGTCAGCAGCACTTTCTGACTGGCTTACTTTTCACTGAATTGGCAGCAGCACTGGATGCAGACAGCGAGGGGTGCGTATCCCAATTTGCAGATTTTAGAATGGGATCAGGTCACACTGTTACTCTTGGCAAGGTCATAGTTTGGCTCCAGGATAATCCTGTTTCCCCCCTCTCTTTTTAGTGAGTCACTCTGTAACATAGCAATGACCCTGTCATGGTTTTATCTGCAGTATGTTGTGCCCAGTGAAAAAAAAATATTGTTTGTGATGGTAGTGTTGGCTAAATATACAAACTGAGGGCACCAAGGAAAAATTTCAGTTGCTCTTCCCTTTAAAACACCTTTGTCTTTGTCTGTACTTAAGAGTTTAGCTAAACTTTGGCCAGAGTTTGATGTTTTTCCTTAAGCGTCTCTCTTCACCACAATGAATTTTTTGGGGAAGTTTGAAAGACTTGTGTGCTCTTTGATTGTGATAAAGTGACTTGGAGATTTAAGATACCTATCATTTGCAGGGAACATGAATCTCTGCTCAGAATGAAAGAGATTATAGAATGAGTATTAGTCTATTAATTTGTTTCTTCTTAAATCTTTGATTTATATGTGATTTATTCATGATCCATGAATGGAACTCATGGATGGTTTCTGTGTTAACAGGATTAGCAAGGTGCAAAGAAAAGCTGTCAGTGCTATCCTTAGCCTGCTGAGTTCCCATGACCTAGACCCACGTTGCTCCAAAAAAGAGGTGAAGGTTAAAATTGCAGCTCTTTACCTCCCTTTGGTTGGTATCATTTTGGATTCACTACCACAACTCCATGATTTTACAAGTAAGACCTTTTTGCCTTTGAACTTTTCAACTTCTAAGAGGGACTTGTCTAAATAATTTATCAAATATAAAGGAGACTAGTCTAGTTGAATATTTCTTTACTTAGAAGTAAATTTTTAGAAGTGGATTTTTACAGACAAGAAAAGCTTCAATGTTCTCACTTCATGAGGAAGTGATAGACAGGAGATATATCTGTAAGTACATTTGTGTATCTCTTAGTGTAAATTTTATAACCCTGCAAATAAATTCTGCAAGGTCTGCAAGAAATATTTAGATC
Organism: Origma solitaria; assembly: GCA_013397895.1. Lineage (NCBI taxonomy): Eukaryota > Metazoa > Chordata > Aves > Passeriformes > Acanthizidae > Origma > Origma solitaria. The sequence goes on from VZRL01006365.1 coordinate 846,385, forward strand.
CACATATACTTAGCAGACAGCAGTGAAGATAACAAGAGTCATACTGGCATCATGTTACACCACAATTATAGAAATTGAATTGTAGTCCATCTTTTTCTATTGCTCTTTACTGCTATTAACATGATAACAAAAAAGGTATTAACTTTGAAGAATATATTTTTGTCACTGGTTCTGAAAATATTTTGCATTTAAATGTCTTAACAAAAAACTTACTAATATGAAAGTATTATACTTTCAGTTGGATAAGGTGAAAACATGTACTATACATTGGCTAATCAGATCTCACACTGTTCTTTTAATCTAAGTGTTATCTTTATACCATAGATGAAAAGAGATATTATGAGGAAGCCCAGGTGTACCAATATGTCTAGGTTTTAGAGTGCTCTTCTTTCTTTTGAGAATCTGTCACAAGAGGCTGTGACCCATTCTGAACACATGGGGTCTAGATATGGGGTCTCAGCTTCTCTGAAAAAAAGGACTTGCAAAACACAAAATGGATGCTCAGAATCAGACGAGATTTTTACAAAACTTGGGTATAAATAACTTTATTTGCTGAAAGAGATTTCAAGAACTAGCAGGGAATAGAAGTGGTTAGATGCCTAAAATAAAACTTGTTTTTAAGTCAGTAGGCAATACTGGATCTGTCAGCTGTTAGCAGACTTACATACTTTGTTGACTATCACCAAATCCATGTCTAGCTTCTGTGCTCATTCTCTTGACTGAAATGAACTGGAGCTGGATGGTTCCAAGTCTTACAACGCACTGGCTTATCTTTGAACTTCAGTGAAAACTTCATGTTTGCTATCACCTTTCATGTGTTTGAGTAATTTGGCAGTCTTTGGAGATGGCTGCAATTTCTCCTGCTAATGCTGTGCCGCTTTCACTGCGTGGTACATCAGCCAGGCAGTCTCTGGGAGGGAGGTGCCAATCTTTTTGCTAGGTTACAGACCAGTGGAAAACTCTGACACGTGAGCAGCAACAACTGGATTGCTCCTGAAGTTCCAATGGGATATTTCAAATTTAGTTTCAGATATCCGCAGTGGAAAGGGACGCACAGGAAACCCAGAAGAAGAACAAGAATCCGCTGGTGCGATCAACCAAAACGTGGCCCTTGCCATTGCCGGGAGTCAGTTCAATGTCAGGAACTCTGGAATACCTCCATCCTTGGTATGTTCACTGCTCTGACAATCTCATTTCTTTTATCTATTTTCATCTTTCTTTGTTTTTTCCTTTTATAATTTCTTGCTACAGTCATGAGAAACTGCATTTTTGTTTTCTCTAACCCCAAAGGATCATTCCTATTCCTCCTGTCATCTTCTATTCTCGTCTGGTCATTCAATTACTGCTTTACCATGCATTGTTCACTTTTTGCTTCCACATGCCTGTTTCCATTTCCACACCACACCTAGATTCATTTCCAGATCAGCAAATGCCACTGCGGCAGCCCCACATTTCCAGTCTTACCTGAATCCATGGATCTAGGATTCAGCTTTTTTTCTGTATGTATCTCTTTCCTCTTGTGTTTTTTTATCTACTATGCAATTTGGCTGACACAACTGCATGGCAGGGTGGAATAAACAAATTACAGAATCTTTTTCTACATTATTCAAAGGAAATTAAAATACAAGCATGTAGCAAAATGGTGCTTCGCTTAGTCTTTCACTTGCATTCGACTGGTCCTTTTACTAATTACACAGACATTCAAAAATACAATAACTATCACCTGGTGGAGGTCAAACTTACTGAAGTCCGGTCCTGAGATTCGATTCCACTGAAATTTAAATAGCATTACTTCACCCAAATGACCTTCCTCTCCTTTTTCTTCTTTCAATTGACATTTACTGTATCTGTTCCTAGCCCTACAGACAGAGTGCCACATTAGGTCCTGATACTACTCGCAACCTTTTGATCTGTTTCCTCTGGATCATGAAAAATGCTGATCAGAACCTAATACAGAAATGGATTGCAGACCTTCCATCCATGCAGCTGAACAGGATTTTAGACCTCCTATTCATTTGTGTTTCATGCTTTGAGTACAAGGTAAGTGAAACAAAGCGTAGTTTTGTTGTCCTGGTTTTGTTCAGTTTTTTTCCTTAAATTCCATCTGTCCAGGGTAAATTTGTTATCAGCAATGGTTAAATTATCACTTTTCCTAATCTGGACAAATTAATTCAGACAAAATAACTGACAATGGCCTTCAAGCAAAATGCAGCCAAAACCTTTGTGGGAGTCCTATGAAAGGTGTCCTAGATTGTTTAATTATTTTCTTTTACCTGGATATTTGAATGCTAATTTTGGTGGGAATTATACTGACAGCTCCTGTAAGTACTGGACAGGACAATAAGGATGATTCCTTAATTAATACCAGGGACTTAATGTCAGGACTCTCCTCTCTGAGAAGGTCTATCTGAAATGGACCAAATAATTTTCTCTCTGAACTTTAATTTCTCTCTCTGTAGCGCTGAAATTCATATTTGTTTTTATTAGCAGTATATATTCTACCTCTTTCCTCATTTGCAACATTTATTGGACTTTATAGATTATTCAGTCATATTCATTGCTTTCTGCCCCCTCTACATGTCTCTCTTGTTGTATCTCATTCTGGAGATGTAATTTGATCTCACGTTCAAAAATAGAGGCATTGGTGTTGATTGCTTTAACTTTACTTTCAGGGCAAGCAAAGCTCAGATAAAGTTAGCACCCAAGCACTCCAGAAGTCACGAGATGTGAAAGCCAGATTAGAAGAGGCTTTACTGAGAGGAGAAGGAGCCAGAGGAGAAATGATGAAGCGCTGCAGAATACCAGCCGGTACTTCACACCCCTCATCCCCCATGCCTTTTGAGAAGAACTCAAGTGGTTGTAGATATAAATGAGTTTGTTTGGTTTGTGCACACTAGTAATTTTTGTCCTGGTATTTTTCAACCACAGTTCATTCTCTTACAGACCATTCTTGGTTTTTCAGGGATGAAAGTATCATTAGCTTTCAACTATCCAAGGTATAGCTAGGACTGAGCTTTTCTTACATGAAGAATATGACGCCAAGAAAGAAATTTCAAGATATTCTAAAAAGTTGTATTAGTGTCTATCAAGTGCCAAGAAATGGTGTCAAAACTATCACTAAAAACAAATTGTTCAGAGCAAGAAACATTGTTTCATTTAATAAATGGAAAATCGGTGGGTTGGCCTTTGCAGACATTAAGGAAGTTAATGTTCTAAAAATCCTAAATGAAAGAAGTCATGGGTGTTGTCTTTTTACTAGTGCCCTGAACCTGTAAGTTGAATGGTTTTAATTCTGACAGACTGCTACAGAAATATATCTCCTTCTTTTGGTGAGCTATCAGACTTCAGATGTCCCCTTCTGTTTTAATCTCACTGACGTATGCTGCACTCTTAGGGAATGACAGATCAGCAGGGCTAAATGAAAATCTGCGCTGGAGAAAAGAGCAGACGCAGTGGCGGCAGGCAAATGAGAGACAAGATAAGTAAGTAACTTTATTAATGCATACCGCTTTTATTAGAACCAAGCTGCTTGGGGTTTTTATGTTTTGTTCTTTCTCCTAGATGTTTTATTACAAAATCAGCAGTTTCAATCCTTTCCCTCTTTTGTCAAAGAGGAAGAAAAAGAAAATGTTTATGTAACAGAAATATCCAACTGTTGCTCTGACACAACAAAGAGGTCACAAATACTTGAAGGAGAATTTTAAACAGCTATCTACACATTTTTTCCTTCTTATTGTCACTAGTTAGTGACAGAGTCATATCAAATACTCCACAGAGGCTTGCTACAACATTTATTTTGGTGTTACTCTTGTTTCCTCAGTATATACAGCACTGTAGTATATGTTTTGCCACATTAATTCTGCTAAGCTGGGTTTGATATGCTATGTTAATATCACAAAGCACTGTTAGCAAGAGTCAGGGAAGATAATGCTTTGGGATTATAGCAGCAATTATAGACTATGTGTCATGTCAGAGAAGAGCCAGTCAGCATGGTTACTGTACGAAGCTCAGTGGTTGCTGGAAGGGGTTCAAACACCTATAATTCACTAAATTTGTTCAATTCTTACTCATATTGTAATTTCTGTCCTTATTATAGCACTAAACTTCTGGCAGTCCCTTCTTGGTTTTGTTGCTTTGACTCACTGTAGTTAATAACCACATGACTTCCCAGATTTCCTTTCTTAGCCCTCCTCAGAATTATCTGTTTGTGTACTAAAAGATGACTCTTTGCCCTTCTGGTTTTATTTTTGGGTAATGAATGTAGCAGAGCAGCTACACATTTTGAAGTCACTCAGAAGCATGATTGTAAGGGTGTTGCTCCAGCCACAGAAATGCACCTTAGGAACTTTGGCCAAAGTCAGAGGATTGTTAATCTCAAACTCTAGAGAGCAGCTTCTAGCCAGGCAACAGCACCTTTTGAGTGGCTTAGGAAAAAGAAAAAAGCCTCCTCTTTGCATTTCCAGCATAGAAGGGATGTGTGAAAATGCAGGTTGTTAGTAGCTGCTCCTATGCTTATTCAGCTACAGAGGAACTGTGTTCCAGACCTTGTCCTTAAGTCTCAACTAAGAAGATATCCTGTGTTGCCTTACCACTATCTTCTGTCTTCTATAAATATTTCAGTTCTCTCTTAAATGGCCTGGGACACTGCTGTATGGACCTGTTGTCTTTTGCTGTCAACAGTCTCAGGAATCAACATTTTAAATTGCCTGCATTAAACACTGCTTCTATGCCACTGAAGCAATTTCCACTTTGGTCAAGTCTGCAATTTTTACTTTTTTTATGGAATTGTCGGACCAGCTATCCATTATTCCGTTTTGGAATTTTGTGTGCTGCTTCAGGCAATGCATTCAGAAATTATAGCATAGATTACTGAACAACTGAACATGATATTGAGTAGCCATTATGCAGATGGCTGTCAAGGAAGCAAAAGCGTATATCTGAACTGTCTAGAGGCCGAGTCTTCAAAAGCTCCCCCCTGACTGCTCTTCTGTGGGAGCAGCTTTCCTAATTTCACTCCATAGTTTCTAAGGAACACTTCTGAACACTGTTGTTGTTGTTGGCTCTTACAGGATCATTCAGAATGGTATCATTTGTATTCTGTCTTTGTTTAAAGAGTGGGTCATCTCACTCTTGGGGTACTCTCTGCATGCTGTAATTAGAAGTCCTATTTGCAGGACAAAAGCTGAGCTAGACCAAGAAGCTCTGATCAGCGGAAACCTGGCAACTGAAGCTAACCTGATCATTCTTGATATGCAAGAGAACATAATTCAGGTAAGAAACCACAGAGCTGGCTTAGTACCAATCCCTGCTCCCTCAGAAACCAGTGGAAGCAGGATTCATTTATCCTTTTGTTTCTTAGTGTAAAATATTTTGAGATATTCTGTAAACTGGTATTGTCTTGAATAGGAAAAAAAGTCATAGGGAGCAGAAAACTTCATGCTTGAAAACCTGTTATAGTAGAAAAGCATCTATTTACTAGACTTTTGTCATGCTGGACATTGTTTTCACATGACACCACTGATAGCACCTAGTCTCCCCACTATTCTGGTTGTGGGTTTGATCAGAATGTACCACTATGTCTGTTTAGCCTAGATGCTCAGGAAGTCAAGGATGCAAGGTAAAGAATGGTGCTTGTCCAGCACAGGATTTTTTCGTAATCCAAAATACATGAAGGATTGGAAAGAACAGAAACAGAACTTCAAAAATCACTGCAGAAGATGACTGAGTTTAAAATTGCATTGGAGTGTCTTCAGAACTTGAAAAATGTTTGGGACATTTTCCCCTCTGTCTTCCCGGGCACTACAAAAATGCTTTGAAATTTCTCTGAAGTGGATATTAACAAATGAAAAAACCTGCAAATTCTGAACTCCCAGATGTCTCATGGGCCAGAGAGCAGAACTTCAGTTCCTGTGTGCCAGTCATTGCTGAATTACCTCATATTGTTATTGTTTTTCTCCTTCCTATGTAGGCAAGCTTTGCAGCAGAATGCAGAGATAATCTCTTGGGAGGAGTTTTGAAGGTTCTGGTAAATTCTCTTGGCTATGATCAGAGCACCACTTACCTGACTCACTGCTTTGCTACACTCAGAGCACTCATTGCCAAGGTATACTCTTGACATACTTTTGTTTTCCTGCTTCCAATCGAGTTCATAAAGCAGCATTTCTAGAGTAGAGCTGTGTGCGTTCACTTACCACTTTTCTTTGACATTTATTAAATATATTTTGCATATGTAAATATGAATTACTATCTATAGGGTTGTTACATAATTTCTGCAGCTGTTGCAAGGTTATTTCACTGACCACACAAGACGGAATAACTGAATCTGAATAATCTTATGGGTTTAGCAGTCTACTCTTAAACATATAAGATTTACTAATAAAAAGGTCATCTAAGCCACACAGTTTAATTCAAATACATTCTGATTTAAATTAGGAATCTTAATGCCTTGGATTGCAAAATCTTGCAAAATCTTGGCATTTTCTTAATGCCAAGAACTGCACAAGAATTCCATAAAGTCAGATTTAAATTACTATATCAGCAGGGCTAGTTTCCAGTCAGATGGCAAGCAAATAAATCAAAACTCATGAGAGATTGAGGCATTCTAAGTTTCTACTTCTAAAGACAGGTTTCAAAATTCTAGTTAAATGCTAAGACGCTGACAGTTTTCATCAAAGCCAAATCCTAATCTCTCTTCCACTTCTGTATCACCCATAAAAACCTCCAGAACAAACAACAGCAAACAGAAAAACCCTAGCAAGACAACACCCCTCCCTCCCGCAAACTTCAAAATGTATACAAGGACAGAAATTGAACCAAAGTTTTGTAATAGAGGTCACAATGGGATGGGTGCTTCATAAGGACTCTAAAATCCTTTTAAGATTCATTCTCCTACAAAGAAAAGCAGCTCCGCTAAGGAAGGATCCATGAAATGTTTATTTTCCCATAAACTATTCTAAGATACAAATAAAAACCAGGGTACTCCTGTCTAATTAACGCCTGTTTGCTCTTAAATGCAGATTGGCTGACAAAGCCTAATTACAGGGTAGATACCTGAATGGTTGTGAAACTAATAATTATGTTTTCGTTTTACTTTATCTTAAAAGCTCACTTCCAATTACAGTAATGAATTTTGTGAAGCAATTGTTATTCTCATTGAAATAGATCTTCTAGTTAAGCTGGTTCTGTATTTCTGAAGAAATCATTCCAGTTATTTCTAGTACACTGTAGGCATATAGGTGTTATTTTACAAATAAAAATGATAAAGCCCTCTGCCAGCAGGCTTGTAGTATAAATTAGACACAAAACAGTGAGATAATGGACTGAAGAAAGGTTGAGAACTGGGAAATGAGTCTGCAAATTGGAAACTATATCTTGTGTCCACTCACACACCTTTATCAGTCCTGTGTATGTACATGGTACTAGTGCAACTGTGCTGTCTCTGGTCAGAGTTTTTTTGGGCAGACATCCTGCCCCCTGAGTTTATTGTCTAATATGTGCATTGTGAAGACACTGTAAAGGAGTGCATGAAAGCTTGGAAGTGGGAGTTTTGTAACGCACCATAGGAGGAAGAACAGTTTGGAGGCCTGGGGAAGGGTAGGGCATTAGTGCAGAAAGCTAAAAATTGCTCCATATACTTAAGGAACTTTTTGCACGTTTCATCAATCATTATGTATTCTGAAAATAGCAAATCTCCATGCTTCAAATAATTTTACAATATTTTATGTTTTCAAAATCTCCTGGAGCCATCATACTCTGAGTTTATTCTATCTCTTCCTCTTTTTATCCAAACACAAGGCTGTTTTCAAACCCTTCTTTCACGTAGAAAAGCTTAAAAATGGAATCTACAGCATCACAGGAATCAGAAGTCTGAATAAAAAGAAGTATAAAATGTAATTTTTTTAAACTTTAGACTTCTTCTGAATCCTGTGATTTTTATGCCTTAAGCTAATGATGTTTTAATGGCTAGAAATGAGAGTAATAAACATTTTCTTCTCTTTCCCTTAGTTTGGAGATTTGCTGTTTGAAGAGGAGGTTGAACAGTGTGCTGACCTGTGTCAAAGAGTTCTCCATCACTGCAGCAGCAGCATAGATATTACACGGACTCAAGCCTGTGCCACTCTGTACCTGCTCATGAGATACAGCTTCAGCTCTACCAGTGTAAGATTTTGAGAGCAGCAGTGTATTTTGTGCCACCTGTTTTTGATCAGTTGAAACAAAGACTGAAGTTGCGACAGCAAACAGAATGCATCTGCAGATAGTCACATGGTCTGCTATTTCATGTATTTGAACCAAGAGAAGTTCTAGAAGTGTAGGGGGAAAGTGGCTTTAATTATTGTTCATTGCTTTGATTAGGGAAATGTGACTTTTCCCTGCAACATCTGTAAATGCTGTAAATTTAAACGGAGCAGCATTAGGCTTCTGACAGCCAAGACTATACACTTCATAAGCAATACTTTTCACATTGTCTTTTTTTTTCATTCCTGTGTCAGAACTACTCAGTTTAGTTCCATTCTAATGCAATTGCAACCTCACTAGAATTCCTGTATACTTGTATTAATGGGAATTCTTCACCAGCTCCTTGGTCTTATGATTAGGCTCTGATTTTTACCACACATGGAGCAAAATATATATATTATACATGTAAATTCATAATGTTCTAGCACAAAAGGACGTGCATTAGCATTTTGGATAGCATCTGATCTTGCACAGAATTTCCTTCACTAGGTGTTACTTTAAAAGCCTTAGATATGTAAAAAGGGTAAGCTTTGCAGAAGAAAAACGTACTGCAGACACACCGTGATCATCAGGGTGTAATACTTCACCAGTTGAAGCCCCCAGAGGCCTTTTGCTTCCCAGATTTGTTTCCACAATGTTTTTCCAGTCATGCTTCCTCATCTTTTCCTTGTGTGGTCTGATCCACATACCCACTGGCCTGTGAAAGGGGGAAAGGGCTGCTTCTGGCTCTCACCTCTGTGAAGCAAGCATACATATTCCAAGGAACATTCTAACCTCGAAGTCAGAATTAGGGATCTTTGGCTTAACTGGGTAAAACATGATTAGTATTGATGTACCAGAGGCCCCTTATGTGAGCGGTGAGTCTGCTGCACTCAGTCTGGGCAGGAGAAAGTGGGTTTGGTTTATAGAGGAGACAGATATGTGAACTGCAGTGCAGCTGTCACTCTTTCTTTTTTTTTTCTTCTGGAAGAATTTTGCAAGAGTGAAGATGCAGGTTACCATGTCACTAGCTTCTCTGGTTGGAAAATCACCCGAGTTTAATGAGGAATTCCTTCGACGATCCTTGCGAACCATCCTGGCCTATGCAGAGGAAGATACAGATATGCAGGCAACTCCGTTTCCCATTCAGGTTAAATATTTTATGACATCTGTGCCTTTTATTTGGAGCTTTCGCATAGGAATGTGCCTGAAGCAAGTTCTAGATCTTACTCTTCCAAGCCAATGGAAATAAGGATGCAGAGATTATTGCATGAGTTTGTGTCTAACACAACAACATAAGTGGGCAAGAAGTAGATGACACAATTTCATAAAATAAACTCTTAAGAATTTCCCCTGAAATCACATTACAGGAGAATCATCTCTTGGTTTTGAATACAGCTTTTTCCTAGACCTCAGCAGGAGCTGTGTCCTCTAAGAGTTTCCCAAGACGGAATTTGATTAATTATGTTTTCAGACAAGTATCATCAGGGAAACTTCTCTTTGCTAACCCATGCGGTGTCAGCAACAATAAAGAAAAACATTTCAGACAACTGTCAGATGCTTTGCTAAAATTCTTACGGTAACTCAGGTTGTGCTGCAGATCAACAAAAACATCTGGTTTCAGATCAAAGACTAAATAAACTGAACTCCATTAGCATATTTGATTTTTTTTTTAAATTCAGAAATAGAAACATCACAATGAGTGTGTGTAAAATTTGCTATGTTAGCAGTCTTTGCTGCTTGCATAGAACTGAGGAAAGCATCCTGACATTTCCTTGTGTAAAAGAAGTTTAAAGAGAGTAACATCATCTGTGCAGATGCTGTTGTTTTTCCAGCAGGAAAAAATAAACACCTGAGAATTGCACATTGATCTTTGTATTACTTCAGGTCGAGGAGCTGCTGTGTAATCTAAACAGCATCCTGTCAGATACGGTGAAAATGAGGGAATTTCAGGAAGATCCAGAGATGCTGATGGACCTCATGTACAGGTGAATCCTTTTAGAATTGCTACTGAGAAAATTCTGCAGTGAGGTGAGCTGAACTATGCATTTTAGGGGCAAGCTGTGACAAACTCTGTAACTGTTCTGTTTGTGTACATTCCCTCTTTAGCACAGCTGATCTCTCACAGGGGGCCCAGGCTTCAGTGGTGAGCATATTGCAGTGGAGCCTTTGGGAGGAGAGCACAGATTTGGGCAAGGGTAAAAAGTCAGGAACATTGAAGAGTCTTGGATGCAGCAGTTTCACTCTCCTCATAGACCCTGTGTCTCCTGCCCACCACTGCCTAACCCTTCTTTTGCTTTCTGTTTAATGAATCATACAGAATAGAGATGTCTTCTTCCATTCAACCCAGGTGAAGAATTAAAAAGGTATTTTTGTTCTTTGAGAAGTGATCATTCACACCTGCTTTCTGGCCTGCGTTGTTAGAATTGCAAAAGGATACCAGACATCGCCAGACTTGAGGCTGACTTGGCTGCAGAACATGGCAGAGAAGCACACCAAGAGGAAGTGCTACACAGAGGCAGCCATGTGCCTGGTCCATGCCGCAGCGCTGGTGGCAGAGTACCTGAGCATGCTGGAGGATCGGAACTACCTTCCCGTGGGCAGTGTCAGTTTCCAGGTAAAACACTTTGACAGCACGAGGCAGTTCTGCTCTGTGCATTAGTTCTTGTGCCAAGCAAAGTAGAGGTGCACATACAGGGCGTGGGGAAGTTACTATGGCAGTCTCTATCTTCTATTTCCAGTAGTTTGATACTGTAATCTCTTACTTGCTAAGTAAAACCCGCTATTATCGCATGCCTTTTCTAGGGCTGTTACTTATCAAAGGTGACAGATGCATCTTTCAAACTTCTTTCTCATAATCTAGATGATTGGAGCTGCTCAGTTCTTTCATCATGTTCTCCAATCCTTTGCCCTCAAATTACTAACCAAACCCTTTTGACTGATGAATAACACAATCACTGCAGTCAACCCAGTACATCCAAGTCAAGTGAGAATGTCTTGTAAGTTCTTTCTGTGTGAGACGTAACTTTCAGGTTGTTTCTCTGAAGATCCACTGGTTCTTTTGGCATTGTTGAGCTCTTTACGCAGTAATACATTGATCCTTTCCAGACAGTTTTCTTGGGTTTTGTTTTTCACCTTACTCTTCTACATAACATAAAGGAAAGCATAACTTTTTGTGGTTACACATTTTTAAATGCAGAGATATATAGATAGATAGATAGATATATACTTAATTTATCAGATTATGCAGTTTTCGATACCCTTACCTGAACTGACTTCATTTGCAAATTCAATTATTTTACCTTTTCTTTCCTCCACATTGTTAAAAATAGAAATGGCCAAACCCTTAATTTGTTACCGTGTGTTGGTAATTCCTCTTTTATCATTATTCCCTGAGACCAGTGGATTGTTGGCTGCAATGATTAAAGTAAATTATAAATCATTTCAACTAATTAGTGGAAATATTTTGTAGGATCACCTTAGATGTTATATAGACATCTACCGTTTAGACATAATTTCTTGTATTAGATTGTAATCCATTTTTTTTAGAAAGGATCAGGCTTGTATAGGATGGCGTTGGTTCAGGCTAAGTACAATACCTTTAAGATTTTCTTTAGTAATTTGTATCAATATTTCCACCACTTTGTCCCAGTGCAGTCTGATAAACCTAAAACTATCTACTCATCTTGTACACTTTTAAAAAATATGTGATCACCAAAGCATATTTAATCTACTGGAACTTCCCTAGTTTTCTAAAACATATGGCAGCTCAGTATTCACTGCTTGAATACCCTTTTGCTTAGCTCTTTTGAACTGTTGAGGAGCACATTTTATTGTCAAAGTGAGTTTGAAATAACTCACACTAATATTTGGTGCATTTATCATCCCTTGAAACCTGGGGATTTTTCCCTTCAAAATAGTAAATGCAAACATGTTTGAACCACTTGGCATTTTGCATTGACTTTAGCTTGTTGAGCATTAGTATCTGCAATTCCACCTTTGGTTATGGTGATAGTAATTAGGTGATGGAAAAGTGTTTTTCTTGATTTTCTTTAATATCAAGCTAGCTGTATATACCCTTTTCAATGGTTAAACTTCTGGCCATGGATTTATACTTCTGCCATTTAGCATTCCTTTTTGGTTTTGTATACCTTCAAACTTCTAACTTCCATGCATTAATCCTATTTACTTCTTTTCTCCGTGCTTGTTAGATACTATCATCATTTAGATATAAGTGAAATCTGTGTTCCCTTCCCAATGTCATCCTACTCCCAGGCTGTCTTGAGTGCTTGTAAGCTCACACTTGACCCTAATGCAATTTCTCCCTCCATTGCTCCTAGATTATGCAAATTGCTATGAATGGATATGTTTTCATTTATTTTAAAGAATTGAAGTCTATTCTACAAGGCATTAGGCAAGCAAAAACATAGGAGTTTAAAAGCAGCAAATCAATCTCTCTCATCAAAATGCTTGTATAAATACATGTTTGCCAAAGGAACAGTTACCCCATAGGAGAGAGGTAATAAAATGCCCTAATGACAAGAACTGAATTACACAACTCTTTATCTGACAGCATAATTTTGAATTTCAGATTACTCAATAACAGTAATTAACTATAATAACCCTTTGTATTTTTACTGAGGCTTTCAAGAAAAGGTTTCCCATTCTTTACAAACAGGTTTATGTTTTGAAGCACCTGTGAAGATCTTACTCAGTTGCCCTTGTTAAACGAGGAAAACACTATGCAGACTGGCTTGGTTTTGCCTCACTGACTGACTCTTTCTGTGATCACTTCTTCATTTAGCTCAGATATGAAACCAAATAATATTGGTGATATGCATTTAGCTGTGGAATTGAGGGTGATAGTAATGTGAATAAAAATATTATTCTGGATGACCAGAAGTATTATCTCCTTTTTCCAGATGAGTAAAATAAGTCAGCAAAGGATCAAATCAGTTCTGATTTTGATCGTCTGCAGTGAGTCTGCAGTTAGCATCCAGAAAACTGTCAGAAGAGCAACTCTTTTCCTTATGTTGTACCAGACAAAATACTTCCCTCTCTGCAATCAAAACTATCCCTCGAAATCAGAATAGGGTCACTTTCAGTGAAATTCCCTTTGACTTTAATTCATGTTTACACTAAATCGCCTTTATAAGCAGTAAAGCAGTGTTAGTGAGAGTATGAAGTGCATAGGGGCTGACTTTAAAGCCACTTTATATTAACACAGACAAGTACTCAGTGTGTCTGTCTACCTGCTGAGGCACAGGGCTAATCAGTCAGCAGTAGCTCAATTTGCCAGGGCTGTTTTGGGATACAGGTCTCCGTCTACCCTGGCCATACTGAGCATGGTGATAAGGGCTGGGGATCACAGGGGTTTTTGCGTTTACACAAGTATTTCTTTTCCTTAATGAAAACTAGGCTTGTGAAATTCAAAATAATTGCTGATAAAATACATGGTGATTTATGTATTGCCTTTGTTGTACAAGGGATATGTAAAAGTCTTCAATATATAAGGGTAGATCAAGGTTAAATTTTGGTGAGGCATGTCCATCTTGATCAAAAGATCACACAAGCCCCAGGAGTATGTTAGGCAGGCTCTCTCCTACTAGAGTGCATGGACTGTAAAACATGGGAATACATTCCTGACATTAATTATTAGAGGCTTAAAGGTGGAGAAGGGGTAATTGGTGTTCTTGATTTTCTCATTACTTTCATATGTAAATCACTTCTCTGGACTCCTTCCTCTTTGCTACAAAAGGAAAGAAAAAAAATCCACCAGAGTCCCATGAAAACAGCCCTTAATGGCTACTGTTACAGAAAAGGAAAACCAGAAATTTAGCTGCATGGCTTGTGAGTTTCTGCAGGTATGTGCCAGTGGACCTGAGTCTGGTTGAAGTCACTCTTCTCTATGAGACTGGTCAGTAAAAAGTGGCATAGGTGCGCTAAATGTGCTGTACTTTTCCCACTGGCAAAATTCAAATGTATTCTTAACTCCTGTGAATGCTGTTCTGAGGTTGTGCTCATCTTTTCAGTGGAGCTGACACAATGTGCAGACTAGGCAGTGTGATGGCAGCATGGTTGGAGTAAATTTCACCCATGGAGAAATAAATACATCTACAAAACCCAGGGGGGAAAGTCCAATGCTGCTAGTGGTGTGTGGTGCCAATTCTTTATCTGAAATCTGATCAATAGTAACGGCCCTCAGTGTCTCTGCTCTTTTATAAAGATGCCTTTAAGGACTCAGCTAGCTAGCCAGCTGGCATCCATCCTGCACTCAGACAGATTGTCATTGCCAGTTTCTGCTGAAGTGAGACACTATGACACTAATTTAACTCCTTTTAATTAATAGAAAATCGAAGCTTAGCCTTTCTGCTGCTGTTGAAAGTTACATATGCCAGTCCTATACTGTATGTACACATATTTTGCTGTTATTTTGCATGTCTTTCTATATATTATAAAATGGTTGAGGTTGATGCCACCCAGTGTCATTTATTCAAAGGAATCCTGAAGAACTGTAGACATATTATTTCATGGTCGAGAATCTCAAAAGAGTGACTTTATCTAGTTTTATTTAGATGCACAATGAGATCCATATAAAAAGAAACTGAGTAAATTCTGCACAATTAAAGTGTAATATGGCAGAGGATGAAACAAGGAGAAGTAATCAATTATTGTGGTTTTTAGAGCAATATTGTCTGTGTCCTACTTCTCCTCTGCTTTCAAAAGTCAAATAAAAACTTGAAAGTTCAGTTTATTCAAGCAGGTGGCAGAAAGTCTGGAGTGCAGTTTGGAATTTCCCACCCCCAAATGCCAGCAGCAGGAAGGGCACATTGTTTGTGACCCCAGTAGTATTGGGGATTGAGCTCACTGCAGCTGCATGGAAATTCAGCCGCCACAGAAGAGACAGAGACGTACATTTTAAACCTGAGGCTAGAAATAAAAATCATTATTCTTGCAGCAGAACTCCTGATCTGCCATCTATGGAGACTTACGATGTTACTTTCACTTCTAAAAAGAATGTGTCCCCTGGTTGCACCTGAATAATCTCATTCCTCTTCCTATCATGTAAATATGTTGAAACCATTTCTTCCTCAATCTTTATCATGTACTGTTGATTTAGGTTTTTGATTTCTGTGTTCTGATGTATTTTAGAACATTTCATCCAATGTGCTGGAGGAATCTGCTGTTTCAGATGATGTTTTGTCTCCAGATGAAGATGGTATATGTTCTGGGAGGTATTTCTCAGAAAGTGGACTGGTAGGGCTGCTGGAACAAGCTGCAGAGCTCTTCAGCACGGTGAGTAAGGATTAGAATCACCAGGAGGACATGGATTGTGGACTGTCTGAGCGAGATCCACAGCTTCTTTTCCTGCACACAGGGAAACAGTAGTACTGCTAAAGCAGCACCACAGATCTGCCACACTCCAAATAACAAGGGGACACATCTTTGGCTGTCCAAGTACTGCCTCAGTCTGATTAACCTAGGTTTTTTCAGCCTAGCTCAGCCACATATCCACCTCTACTGTGCAGACCAGAGGCAATATCAACGGAGTGATTGTCTCAGGCAGCAACCACGCCTTTCAGCTGGTGTTCTCATAGGATAGTACATTTAAGAAAAGGATCTTGCTTTAAGTATGTATTTTAGGAAGCATATGAGACTTACTCCTATACTTTTACACAGCATACAACCACCAGCCTCATAATCTACACTTACTACGTAAGGAGTCATGATTTAGAATCTCTAAATTGGGTTCCTTTTGTCCAGACACAGCTCTGGTTGCCCTGAACCATACATGACAAACAAATCCATTTCCTGCTGCTAAACTGCATTTCTAGTTCTTCTAGCCCTGAAGCAGAAACCAAGGCTTTGCACAGGAATTTGTGTTTGAGAGTGCAATAGATCAGAGATCCAAATTACATCCAGTTCATTGTTTGCTGTTCAGACCTGTCCATTTACTATTACTAGATTTAGAAAGCCAAAACAAGCAACATAGCAGATTAACAGATGAGTTCCATAAATCCCCTTCTCAGCCAAGCCATTGATGGAGATCTAGTTTCTTTTCAGAGTGCATGAAGACTCATTTATTTTCTTCCTTTTTTTTTCCTTTTCCTTTGTGTTCAAAGGGAGGTTTGTATGAAACTGTGAATGAGGTGTACAAAATTGTCATCCCCATCCTGGAAGCACATCGAGATTTCAGGAAGCTTACCTTGACACACAGCAAGCTACAGAAGGCCTTTGACAGCATTATTAATAAGGTATTTGTGAGGCAAGGCACTGCTAGCAAGACACATTGGTTTAAGACAGGTGTTAATAAAACTGTTCATGTCTCTTGGGTTTGTGTGGCCAGGTTTTGGTAGTGGAGGGGGAGGGTTACAAGGGTCATGTCTATGAGAAGCTGCTAGAAACTTAATCCACGTCCAACAGAGCCAATGCCAGCTGAAGGCTGAGCCCATCCGTGACAGTGGTAGCATCTCTGGGGTAATGGATTTAAGAAGAGGGGATAAGTTATTGGCCAGATGTTATTGTGCGAAGAGAAGAGAAGAAAGAGAAAGAAGAGGAGAAAAGAGAGGAGAGGAGAGGAAAGAGAAGAGAGAAGAGAGAAGAGAGAAGAGAGAAGAGAGAAGAGAGAAGAGAGAAGAGAGAAGAGAGAAGAGAGAAGAGAGAAGAGAGAAGAGAGAAGAGAGAAGAGAGAAGAGAAGAGAAGAGCAAAAATATGTCAGCTCTGCAGACACCAGGGTCAGTGGAGAAAAAGGAGGAGGAAATGCTACAGGTGCCAGAGCAGAGATTCCCCTGCAGTCCCTGGTGAAGACCATGGTGAGACAGCTGTGTCCCTGCAGCCCACGGAGGTCAGTGGGGGTGCAGAGATCCACCTGCAGTCCATGCAGAACCCCACACCAGAGCAGGTGGATGCCTAAAGAAGGCTGTGACCCTGTGGAAGCTCACACTGGAGCAGGGAGGAACCACAGGCTAAAGCAGGGGAAGGACTCCCTGAACAGTGGGAAAAACGTGATGAATTGATCATATCCCCCACTTCCCTTCTCCCTGCATCACTGGGAGGGAAGAGGTAAAGCCTCAGAAGGAGAATGGGGTGGGCAAAAGGTGTTTTTAAAATTTGCTTTACTTCTTGTTATCCTGTTCTGAGTTTGATTGGTAATAAATTCAATTAGTTTCCCCAAGTCAAGTGTGTTTTGCCCATGATGGTAACCAATTTGTGATCACTCCCTGTCCTTATCACAGCTCATGAACATTTCATTGTATTTTCTCTCTCCTGCCCAGTTTCAGGGAGGGATAATAGTGTGGCTTAGGTGCGTACCTAGGTGGGCATCCTGTCACAATCAACACACCAGAATTTGAAATAGACCCATTTCCTTTTTCAAACAAAAGCTTCCATCTACTTTGGTCTACCTACATAGCCTACAATGTAAAAAGGCTCTACCCTCTCCATATGAAAAAGCAGAGATGAATATAAAATGGGTATGGGTTTAGCTGAAGATGTCAGTGTCCACTTGGCCACATCTGTTTAACAAAAGTAACTTTATTCTCAATTTACTAATGTTTGCAATTATAAAACAGAAGAAATATGAAAGCCTGTCTAAATTCTCAGCACTCATACTGTCCCTTGTCTTTCTTCAGAAGAATCTTATTGCTGAGCCTAGTCAGTTTCAAATTCTTACCAATTTTCATTGCAAAATTACAAAATTTTAATTTTGTTTTACATGTTCAGTGGAATGAAAAAGAATAAGGTATTTTGTTTTATGAAACCCCCTTCATGATCAGCTTAAATTTTAAGTTAGATTTCAGTCAAATGTCCCCTTAGTTTGTATGCTTTGTTTCATGTGCTTCTAATCCATCAGCACTGATAATATATAGAAGTGGCTTTGAAATGGGGAAAATGTAGGACTAGTGAGTTTTCTTATGCATCAGTCGGGGGAAGAAAAGGCATCCAAATACTACAATGTCCACATAAAGCAATTGTAAATTTCCCCTTTCTTTTTATCAATTAGGGCCAAAAACGAATGTTTGGAACTTACTTCCGTGTTGGTTTCTATGGATCCAAATTTGGGGACTTGGATGAACAGGAATTTGTTTATAAGGAGCCTGCAATTACAAAGCTCCCTGAGATTTCTCACAGATTAGAGGTAAGGAAAAACATTATGTTAACATGATCTCAAATGTTATGTTACACTTTTTAATGAACCCACACAGTCCTAATAGTATTATTGCTATATAAAAAAAAATCAGTAAAAACCTGATTTGTACCATAGATTATTTCCTTTGTGCATACCCTTGCCCCAGCAGCCCTTTTTAATGCATAATGATCTAAGTGATCCATTGTCTTGAGGCCATGTCTCTTACAAGCAGGCCTGTAATACATTGAATGATTTTGAGCATGCCAGATATTTGCTTTGCTATCTTTTCAGCTTTTTTGTATAAAATTGCTGTGTTCCCTTCTGATTATTGTACCTCAAATTCTGTGATTGTCTGAGCAACTCACAGTGATATTTGTCAGAAGATGCCTTACCCTGGCCAGCTGTGGTTTGTGGCGCAGTACACTGACTGTACAAAGCCCAGAAATTGTCATGGTTGTCACTCCTGTCTCCTAGAATTGCATTAGCATTGCATTAGCATTGACTAAAGTCATTTTGGGATAATTCTGTTTCCTTTCTAGGGATTTTATGGCCAGTGTTTTGGGGAGGATGCTGTGGAAGTCATTAAGGACTCCGCTCCTGTAGACAAAAGAAAGCTGGATCCCAATAAGGTAGGCAAAGAACTATTAAGAGGGTTGAGTGTTTTGTAACACAAGAGAAAGGAGGAAAGGGGGTCCTCCTTGCAACTTTTATGTTCAAACATTAATGCACTAAAAAAAAAAAACCCAAAAAACCCCCCAAAAACCTGACAACTTGGTCCCTCTGTGCCCAGGGATATGAAAGCCTCTGTGACAGGCTTAGCTTGGTAGCTTGTCACAGAGTTTGGAAATTAGAGGTTCTGGTCCCTGCTCTGGTTCTCATCCCCAGGGTTAAGCTGCACCCTCCTAGATGCAAGTTTTGTTAAGTTTGAATAAGAAGAGGATCCCTGAAGGATTTTCAGCTCTATGCTCTTCCAGACCATCCTTAGCCAATGTGAACTATGGGATACTCCACAGGCACCACTCCTTCTACATTCCCTGGGTTGTAAAGTACTGTAATGGTTCTTCCCTCTTTTCTTAGGCATACATACAAATCACTTTTGTGGAGCCATATTTTGATGAGTATGAGATGAAGGACAGAGTCACCTACTTCGAAAAGAACTTCAACATCTGTCGGTTCATGTACACTACACCTTTCACCATGGATGGGCGCCCCAGGGGAGAGCTTAGTGAGCAATATAAGAGGAACACCATCCTAACCACAATGCATGCTTTCCCCTACATCAAAACTAGGATCAATGTCATCCAAAGAGAAGAGGTAATTGGGTTTTGAAGACAGCTCTAATTTCTCAGTGACTGAAGGAGCCTGTGGGTGGGAAGATTTCCCAATTTATGCTTGGCAGAAAAAAAAGGATGCTGAATTTCTCAGATGTTGCTCTTGTAAACAGGAGTATCATAGAAGGGACAGACAGAGCAAGATAGAGATTTACTGTGAAGAAGAGAGAATAGCCAGTGTACATTCTTCTTTTGACCTGCTAGCTTTAATGCTGTGTAGGAGGATGTGTGGAGCTCTGTTTGTAGCTGTACTTCTAGCTGATATATTGAAGTAGCTAGGAGTACAGTCAGAGAACTAGACTGGGCTCAGGGCTGGTTAAGAGACAGGGAAGCTTTATACTGTAGAACGTGCAGCACCATTTCAGGCATGAAGTCAGTAACTTGGAATAATAATGAACTTATGCAAACAGAAGGTATGATTCACACCCTATTCTGGCAAATGATAAGATATCTAAGAGCTTTGGATTAGACACAGCATTTACCAAGATGACAGATTAAACAGTCTTCCTGGGTTCCACAACTACAGCTTTTGAAACAGGAGAATGATGGTGATATTGTCAGATTTAGAACAGGTCAGCTACATGCATGATTCAGGTAATGAACCTTATTTCCTTCCATTTCCCTTAGTTTATTTTAACCCCCATTGAAGTAGCTATTGAAGATATGCGTAAAAAAACACAGGAACTAACTGCAGCCACCAACCAAGAACCACCAGATGCCAAAATGCTCCAGATGGTTTTGCAGGGTTCAGTTGGAGCCACTGTAAATCAGGTAAGGAATCCAAATAAGCCAGATGAAGAGCTTCTGCATACTTTTATCATTGTGCATTCTTTTTCTCCTATTTCTTGCACTGGAAGAAGTACATCTGGTCAGACACATTTAGTCACAATGTTCATTTAAACTTCATCCCTTGATATTTAGTCACTGTATACTGTTCATTAGCTATGCTTTTGGTGAAAGTACTCATGGGAAGCTCTGTCCTGGTTGTAGGTGCAGAAACTCACAGAAGCCTTGTGAATGCATCCAAGGGTTTTTCATTTCTAACATGCTAGCCATCAGCCATTTTGTTCATTCCAGATGTGTCCTTGGGGAATGGGGATAATAATAACAATTCTCCTGTGGAACCACCACAAACTCTGTTTCATGGAAATTAAGTCAATACATGAAGCAAGACCAAATGAAAGCTGAGATGCAATAGGTATAACATAAATATACACAATAAAAAAAAGGCCAAGGCAATTAAAAAAAATTAAAATGGAAGGATGAAGACATAGCTGAGAAAAAACTTGGTATTATGCACAATTTATTCACAAATTACTCACAAACTCACAAATTAATTATGCACAATTACTCAGAAAAAGAGTTTGTTGGGTTTTTTTTTGCTGAAAGCCTAAATACTCTCAGTTTCTCCAGATTCTTCATCAACCAAAGCATCTAGTCTGAAATAATGCGTTGTTGTAATCTTTGGAAAGAGTGATCTTTTTCAGCAGTGGACTTACTGCCTAAAGGTCTCGTAATACCACACACAGGAGCTGTGTTTCTCTAATATACCAGCCCTGTCACTAGAGTTGTCCCAGCTCCTCTCTGCTGAGAAGAATTTGTTCCCTTTGTTGTGGGTCTGGAGGAGGAATAATATCAGGAGAGGATAAGATATGATGGACAAAACTTCTTCTTGCCAAAGGAAGTATCGCGGGGGAAAGTGAGCTAAAAACCATCCTGTTATGGTAACTGTGGATAATTGTATTTTCTTTCATAATTCCACTCATGAAATAACAAACAGCTTTAAACAAACGCATGGTCTGTTTTCAGTCTAAGCAGTGTATATTTTGACATTTTCCTGTGTTATTTCTATAAGGGACCACTAGAGGTAGCGCAAGTGTTCCTGGCTGAAATTCCACCAGACCCCAAATTTTACCGACATCACAACAAGCTGAGGTTGTGCTTCAAAGAGTTTATAATGAGGTGAGTAAAACAAAACTGAAACGTTGAATTGCATCAATGCATTCAATATTAGCAATAATGCAACGGTAATATAACTGAATAATTAGCTATGCAAGTTAGCATCATAAATCCTAGCACGTGATGCTTCAGACACTTGCACCAGACTTGTTATCTCTGCTTCAATGTGAATGCCTAGGTATGCATCTCAAAGGGAAGAAATGTTAACATTTTAAACTAATAATGCATAATTTAAGATATTCCATTCATTTTGTCTTTTGACATTTTATAGAAGTCAAACATTTCACACTATTGCCTTGATTTAATTTTTAATAAAACGACATTCTTATGTAGAAAGCTGTTCATAAGAAAACCTTGTCTGTCAAGCAGACACAGTGGTAGTGGCAGACACATATCCTTTTCTTTAGATACGTTTGTAAATCTCAGCAAGCATATGCACATACAAAGATACTTATCTCCTTAGTCCAAAGTATCCTCCTTGCTGAGGGATAAGTTTGAGTTAAATAAAAATTAGTCTTATGCAGAAGATACAGCTTCTAATTTCTGCTATTGCAAATGTATCTGTTTATTCAGTAACTAGGCAGCTAGCTCAGTATTCTGCAGTCATTAAATTGTTTTTTATTAGTTCACTCATGCTTTCCTAATATCTAAAAAAATATCATCTCAGTTTATATATTTGGAAAAGACAGAACTTTTAGTTCGTTATCACTTTAGTCTTGACAAGTTGTCAGAGGAATGCCTAGACCAAAGGAACTGGAGTCTAGTCCATGCAAATTACCTAACACAAAGTGAGTGAGTTTAACAGAAGCAGATTATGTATATCATGTCTTTTTTTCTTTTCTTTTGCCTAGGTGTGGTGAAGCAGTGGAGAAAAACAAGCACCTTATTACTGCTGACCAGCGGGAATATCATCAGGAGCTCAAAAGGAACTACATGAAACTGAAGGAGAGCCTTAGGCCCATGATTGAGAGGAAGATCCCAGAGCTGTACAAACCTGTAGTGAAAGTCCACAGCACCAGGTACAGTTAGGACAGGATTATCTGTTGTGGCTATATAAAAATATGCCATTTTTTACTAGGAAGAAAGGGAGTTTTACTGGCAGCTAAAACCAAGCCAGAATAAACACTGCCAACTCCATTCCTGATTAAAGAAATCTGCTGACTTCCACTGGAGCTGATTGTAGTGTAAGCCGTGTTTCTCAAGCTCCGCATTCCAGGGGTAGAGGATTTATGTAATGTTAATGCATTGTTAGATAAGACTTCCCCCTAACTCTAACAAAGTTACTGGAAACATCTTGAGATTTCTTCAACATTTGAAGCCAGGAAGGAGAGAGAACAAGTATGGCACCACGTGGTGTTAGGCAGTGTGAACTGAGCCATCCTTTCACTATAGAAAACACAACCCTTTTTAGTCGCATGACTGAGATAGAAGAGTCTAATGTTCTTTGCTTATGCTTCTTCATGAAGCCACTGTGCCCAGTGTGGGGTGGGAGGAGAAGGAATGACAGCTCTGACCTGCCAACACACAGCATGTTTCAGCTGATGATTTGTCAGATGCTCCTTTTCACAGGGCAGGTATTTCTTTCATTGTTTTTCATTTGCCAACTTTATTTATGAATCCGTTTCATTGCAGGGAATCTTTCCGTAACCACAGTTTTAGGAAATACGATGCCCAGACTTCTTCCCAAAGCACCTAGGAACTAGCTGCTTTGGCCAAGGAAGAGCTTCATGCTGCAAGACGGAAGCGATGGAGTTCTGCATCTGTGAAATCTGAAATCTCTCACAGAACAGCATGTGCACTTTCTGGACAGCGTGCAAAAAAGCATTTACACAAGATCACTGAATGAAAACTAGGGGATAATTCCTAATCAGGCACATATCATAAAGGCTTGGAAAGGATGGGGATGCTTTTTAGATACTTTTGTATATCTTGTACAATAATCACCTCATGCAGAGGGGTGGACCTTAGAGTGGTCAGTGGCATGGAGTCAGTCATGACTAGGTAACAGACACGGAACTTTGTGTGGTTTGGTTGAGGTGAATCCAAATAACATGTCTAAGGAATAATAACAAATTATATGTGTTCATGGTCCTTTTTCAAGACAGCATTTATCCATGTGCTTTTGGTAATGAAGCACATTCTGCAAGTTAATCACATGCTTAAATATTGTCTTAATGAGGAGGGACATGGTCACCTGCTCAGTGTTTGCTTAGCTGGTGCTCTAGGAAAGAATAATTTCCTTAGTCACTTTCTGAACAGATTCCCTGTCATGGTCCTAAACTGCAGGGAGTTCTGTGCAAGTTGTCTCAACCAAAGCATGAAAATCAAGAAGTAGTAATAAATAGTTCTTATAGATCTTCTAGATTTTGTAATACAGCATAGGGACATGCAGTATAGCGACTTGACATGCAGTTAGTAATCTGTGACATATTTAGCAGAACTAACAAGTAATAGTTTAAAAAGAAGATGCTAAGTGGTGAGTGATTCTTTATTATATAAAGCTCTTATGTAGATAAACTTATCCAAAATTAACTACAGAAGCTCACAATGGGGATTTCCTGCAAATCACTTGATTCAGGCTTTACTGCAGCTTAAGAGAAATTAGCACATAATTTATAATACCTAGTGCTTAGTATTTTTTGAGTCCTAAGCAAACATTTTGTTAAATAGTCTTTACAGCACTTCTCTGAAGTATGGAAATGTTATTACAATTTTGCAGATGAGGATGCTGAGAGAGAGGAGAGATTAGGACTTTGGAACTCATTTAGGACTTGTGGAACTCATTAGGACTTTAGGAACTCCTTTAGTGAGGCAGTGGAAGAGCTACAATTTTTATTTTGAGTATGCTTACCAAAAATGTTTGTATTTTGAAACAAAGATCCATGGAAGCGTCCGCAATATTACTGCCTTCCCTGCACCTCTTCAGTGTTTTGGAAATTATACTTTGATGCTGATTAAAGTAGCCAATTCCATTTGCCCAAGCACAGAATTTAATGGCAAAATTCAAGGAAATTGTAGAATTTTTTTGTTTACACTTCATTTTAGAAAATTACAGTGAACTTTCTCAGAGTTGATGCCGTATGTTTCTAAAGGCAAGGCCTCTTTGCTCCAAAAGTGTAAGGGAGATTGAAGCTGTTGCTTTTAGTGATAACATTTTTACTTTTTACACTCACCTGCAGCCTTGCCATTTGATGATAAGAATATTCCAAGCACTTCATTGACATTTGTATCGTATTTTGAATGTGCTTTGTGGAAGATTAACACAGATGATCAAACAAGATGAGATGTGGAAATAGGTGAAAATAAACCCTATAGTTACACAGCACTTGGAGTGTAAGAAAATAATTTCCCTCCTCATTCATAGTATTGTTTAATGACGTAAACAGGAATAAGTACTCTCTGATTTTGAAGTGAGCACATCCAAAATACACAAGCAAAAAAACATAAAAAGCTCAAAGCAAAAGATGCCTCTGTGTCACAATGATTTCTCTATATACAAGTTGCTTTGAAACAGTTCTAGATTGAAAAGATTACTAATTTCCCAATGTTTTGAAGGTATGAGATCTCTACCTATCAGAACCAAGCCCCTTATCTATTGTTGTTAACTGCCAGTTGAGGAGAAAAGTCAGAATTCTGTCAACCCCACAATCCAACCTCATTGTTTACAAGATACTTATCCTTTACAGCCTAACTAACAGAAATCTCAGGTAAACAAAGCCCCTTACAGGTGTACAGTATACTAGGTAAAAGTTAGGAAGTGGTTCCTCGAATTGAAATAATACTCAGGATAATAAGAATACTGATGGACTCTTCACTCCCATTTTACAAGCTGACCACCCCACAATCAGATGGCCAGTCTTGCCCTCAGTTTGTATTTCATATTGTCCCTGCTACAAATGGAAAATGGCTTGTACATTTCATTCAAGAGCTGAACTATGTGAAACATAAATTCTCTATTTTATATTAATTTTGCAATAAAGCGACTGTTACACAGCATATTTAGAAGTGTCTTTGTGTTGCATCTTATATCTCAATAGAAGGCAGCTGGTAAGAAAATTTCAGTAGGAACAACATTTTCTTGTAGAAGCATCATTCAGCAAAAAGTACAAAGAGCTGCGCAGAGGATGTGTTGGTCTGTCCTTAGGAAAAACTGCCTGTTCCAGGGATTACATGCAACACACTGCTTCCCAACTTCTCTTTTTCATTCAGTGTAAAATGTCAGTGGGAAGCTCAGAGACAGCAGAGCCCTCCTTTCTTCCTCTGGTCTGTAGAGCGGAAACATGCCTGATTCCTGAATTCAGCTTCTGGGTGACCCAAGACTAGGGAGAGTTTTGTGTGCCCAAACTACATAGGTCCAGGGCAAAACTACTGAGGCTGTCAAAGGGGAACCAGCAGGTGAGCACTACACCATTCCAGACCATTCCCACCGCTCAGCTGGGAATTCACCAGAGCTCACTTAACTCCTTGCATTGACCACCAGCAAACACCAGCTTTAAGGAGCATGGTACTGGTTTTGGCACAGGAATACTCTAGCTCAGCACGAGCATCTCTCTGTCCACCACACTGGCCATGGCCTGCCCTGGGGCAGCACACAGGTGACAAGGTGGTGACCAGCAGCCTTGGGTCTGTGCACAGCCCCACTGCCACAGGAGAGCACACCTGACCCAGACCAGGTGTCAGCACACACTTGCACATCTGGCAGATGTAAGAAGTCCATGCCACCTATGAGAAGGCCAGCAATAATGCCCAGAAGTATGAATATCAGCATGTTTTGAAAACATTTGAACAGTCAAGGAAGCTGCTTTTGGTCAGAACTAGGAATCCTACATGGGCAGCAGTAATGCTGGGTTTCCTGGTTTGCAGAACAGCATCTATAAAGGGAGCACACCTTCCATGCTGCATGAAAGAAACCATGACGTCAGGAGGTGATGGACTGAACAGGCATGACCCTGAGTAGGAGTAGCCACCCTTGTGCTGGGTACAGAGAAAAGCAGTGTTGTCACTTAAAAATGGCAGGTCCGGGTTACATGATTTCTCCTGGGAAGCTGAATGCTTCCTCATTAGGTTTCCCACCAATTGTGAAGGCTTGGAAAAGCAAAAGCAAACATTTAAACTCTTGGTTTTGTTGTTTTTCTTTTTGTCTGTTTGAAGTACCACTGTCTCAAATATTTCAGGAAGGGCCATTAAAGCTTAACAGACAGCCTGACACAGAGGCAGCTAGGACTCCTTTGAGCATTTCAATCTCAAAGCAATGCTTGTTACGAAAATGAAGCACAAAATAATAGTGTTCTACTGGGGTTTACTGCACTACAGTGCTGATGCTTTCTGGTAGAGAGGAGCACATACAATGAGCATTCACAGGATGTTGCCATTAGTGCTGAATTTAGGAGTGGGGTAATTTGGGGAGTCACTTGGCTGACTGTGTTTTAACCATCTTTTAAACTGGTTAAACAAAGTGACTAAAAAATAACCAACAGGGCTTGAACAAGTCATCTCAGGATGGGTAATACTCCAGTCTAATCAGTGCACTGAAAGGAGAAGGGGCCCCAGTGGAAAAAGTCCTTTTTGATTACATGAATAAAGACAAGGAACCCTCACAATAGAACTCAGTTTGTGTTTTGGAAAGTTACAGTAAATTCTGGCATTCATTGAGCACTTCACATAGTGGATTGAGTATGTTTCTGTGATTCTTCACTCTTACTGGTTTAAATTGCCCATTTTCATCCAAAACCAGACAGTTTTGCAACTGTTCTAGAATTAAAAAACTAATCTTGAAGTTTTTCGCAATGTTGTCAGTCAATATTGGTCAGATGAAGCTAAGTGTTTAACTGATCAAACCAAGCAAAATAAATCCCTGAAGATGCTCAATAGTAACTTTGATAGGAATAATTTAGAAAGCCTTGAAAGTCGTAACATTTTGTTCTGCTTTTCTGTTCTAAGTAATTTGATGCTTTGCACCTATCAAAACAAAATTTACTCCTTAGAAAAAGAAATACAAAGTTGAATTTTACCTTTTTTTTTAAGATTCCCTTAATGAATGTAAAAGATACCTAAATCATTGCACATCCTTTTTTCTTTGTGCTTTTAGAACTATGCCTTTTTACAGGAATAAGGTTTTTCACTATCAGCGTCTATTCATGGAGTATTTCTAAACATGCAACTACTAGTAGAATGCAAATTGCAAAAAAGAAATTAAATAATTGAAGGGACAATGTGTTTCAGCTGGATGGCAAGAGGACTGTATCTTGTGCATTTAATAAACACCTGTAAAACAACTGGAAGGAAGACTTCCTGTCACACATTTCTGACTTTATCAAATGTGAACATCTATGCAAATTTCTTTTCTCCAAGAAGAGCTCAGTGGAAACAAACAAACAAACAAACAAATGCAAGCTTAGCATTGCTGATACATTTAGAATTTGAACGTGTCAAAAAGCTATCTGAAAACCTTAAGAACCTCAAGCAAACAAGTGTTTCTGGACTTAATACATAGTGAAGAAAGAAAGTATGCACAAAACCCTATCCTTTCTTCTGTTCACAGGTTGGCTTTTAGAGAGATGAACAGTCCCTTCTCAAGTATCAAAGAAAGGCTGGAAGTTTCCCAAAGGAGTGTGTTACTTTTTGAGTTGAGGCATAAAATCCCAGGCTCAAATCTAAACCTTGGAGGTGGCATTTTTCCCAGTGGGAGAAAGGGAATGGAAAGGGAAGGGGCTGCCAAAAAGAATAACTTTACACAAATTAAGTTGATAGCACTTGCCTCAGAGGCTGGAGAATTCTTGGCATCCTGGAAGGATAGCATCTTCAATGCATTGCATACTGCCAGCTTTTAACATGGGGAGAATAATATTAAACCGACAGTGTCTAAAAGATTCCAAAGAGGTTGGTTTATGTAAGAGGCTTCAACCATTGATTAAATTAGGAAGAGCAAAACTCTTGTCATCTGTGGCAGGTTAAAGAGCTTACAGGACTGTGTAAAAAGGATTGCTCAGCTCAAGTTGTAGGGAAACCCAGTTGCCCCCAAGGCCCGCTGCAGCCTAAGACGGCAGCTGAGTGAAAGAAATCCATCCATTAATAAGCAATCAGAGAGGAAAAGATCAAAACCTCAACAGACTGCTGGGAACAAAGGGCAGGGTAAATTGCTAAATGCATCTCACTTTCTAGACCATGTGGGGCACTCAGCACCAAACTGAGGACTGCTGTGCATTAATGGCAGCTGTCAGGCAAAAAGTAATCACAAAATATTTAAACAAATAAATCAATAAAATAAGAAATATACTATTTTTTTCTTAATAAAAATATTCTTAGGTTTTGTGGGGCTTTTGTGGATTTGGTGGGCTGGGGAGGTTGTTTGTTTGTTTGTTTGTTTGTTTTGCTGTTGTTTTTGTGGGGGTTGTTTGCTTTCACTTTGTTTTGATTTTTTTTTTTTAATGCTGACTTCCTGGATTTTGCTAGTTTCCACCAAGAACTGGGAAACTGCAAAAGCAACAAACAAAAGGCACCCTGCTTTCACATCCCTCTTTTGAAGGAGGCAGAATAAACATTGGGCTTGTTGCTTCCAGGGGAGGATTCAGCCTGTTTAGGAGCAGTAACATGGCCCTGCACATCTCCTGCAGTAATGGGTGGCAAGAATGACCACTAGTTCCACATCCTATGTGCAAAAGGGGTGCTGTGGATGGAAATGATATGGCTTGGGAATAAAGTCATAGACAGTCATAGTTTGAGGAACCAGAGGGCATTGCAGTATGTCCTGTTACTTCCACTTCGGTTCACTGATAATTTTCAGTATTACTGACTGATGGAGGATGCACCCAAATGTACTACCCCAGTGGTTTTGCAGTTACTGGGATCCTGCTCACAAGGCAGGCACCATCACTGGGGCACCTGCACTGTGAGAGCACTCAGTGTTGCAATGGTAGAGCAAATCTTCCTAAAAAGGCTATCTGAGTCTTCCTACAATGCTGATCATTCCCACAGCCTGGTAAGGAAAAGCATTTAACATAAGGTACTTCCAAAGGCAAAACTGGAACTTGTTTAAACCTTTGATTAACTTCAGCAGTTCTCTTTCAAACAGTTCCCACCCCTGCTCTCCCTGACACTGCTCTAACTCAGCCACTGCCCAAGATCGCTTTACCTGACCACTGTGAACCCACACCTGGCTTGAGTAGGACAGTCCAGTGCAGAAGGGAGGGTCCACAAAAGTGGTGGAATGGCTCACAGCTCTGCAGACTGCAGGAGCACACTGTGGGGACCATACAGGATAGCTGGGACATGCCTGCACAGGACATTGAGGGAGCTGCTCAATGCCACTGCTGGCCAAACTCAAGAAGTCATTTGAGGATTAACTTATTTTTTTGAATCCTCAGCACTGCTCGGCATTAATAAAGTACCAAAGTGCATTCCCTTCATCCAGGGAGGAGAAATGCCCAACATGTATTAAAAACTGGGACTCTTCATGTGTTCCAGGGTGGCCTGAGACAGTGAGAGGATACCGGAGAAAGTGAGAGGATGTGGAGGAATTCCTGAGCGAAAATGGTCATGGCATTTATCTTAACGCTGTGAACAACTCAAGCGTTGCAGAAACAACCATGGGGCCAAAATGCCCTAAATTTTGCAAACACAACACAACTACGGTTTAGGGAAGAGTCCTTGAGGTGAATTTGAAGGGCAAGAACAAGGAACTAAGGCAAGGTGTAAGCAAGTTAGAGAGAAGCTGCCCCAAATGCGAGAGAGACTGTAAGCAAGGGAGGAACTCGCAGTAGCCTGGCACAAGATAACCAATTAGCAATAGCTTAAGGCACACGAGCATTATAATGGAACCAATCATGTAGTTAGGTGAAACGTGATCATCAGCAAAGTAGATGAAATAACGTAACTTTTGGAAATAAACAGAGTTTGACTTTAACCATATCGGTGTCCTGTTGTCCATCTGCCATACAACTGCCAGGTCCCAGATGTACCATCTGGCTACCAAAAATAAAGCAATGGTTTAGTTTAATGATGAATCTGTACTTACTGTGCCAGGTTGTGCTGTCAGTGGGTACATTTGAAGGCTGAAGGCTTACTCTGCTAGTCATGAGTTCATTGAAACACAAACACAGTGTTATTACACCAGGCATGCCATACCCAGGCTGATGAAGCAACCAGTATTGAATGCTTCAGGATGAAAAAGCTCTGCAAGTTATGAGAGAGGATCCACACCCACAACCAGCGCTGTAAAGCACAGATTAATCAGCATGGCACACATTTTAAGAACAGATAAACCAGTCCCCAGTCCCTGCA
This sequence comes from Origma solitaria, assembly GCA_013397895.1. Lineage (NCBI taxonomy): Eukaryota > Metazoa > Chordata > Aves > Passeriformes > Acanthizidae > Origma > Origma solitaria. Next base: position 877,298 of record VZRL01006365.1, read on the forward strand.
AAGCAGCTTCACACCGATGTCTTTGAAATAGGAACAAAAGACCTGTTGTCTTCTTCAGCTTGATCTCTAGTCAAGGTGAGGCCTTTAGTGTTGACAGTCGCCATTAAATGACCATCAGATGGGCCTTTATTGGTTAAGTCAGTCAGCAGGTAAGAAAAAAAGATTAACAAAATGCCTTCTCAACAAAATGCCCAAGTACATCAAGTTTTTTCCTGCATTTTCACAGTTAAGGCCCTCAATATCTCAATTTTTTTTTTTAAAAAAGATACCATGCCTCTAAGTTAAAATCCTCTCATGAATTTGAAACAATAATGAAGATTGAGAAACTCCATTCTAAGAGGACAGTTGTCTAATGAATTTGATGAAATCAAATCATCATTTATACACAGTAAATAAATCTGTCTATGCAGAATAGCAGTCCTTGCTGGCCCAATTCTGGCACAGAGCACATTTTAATATGAGAATTTGCAGTGTACAAGGATAGAAAACTCCAAATGTTTTGTATGTAAAATGTAGGGGTTCTTCAAAGTATCCCTCAGGACCTACCTATATCCTGCTGTGGAGCCAAAATGAAGGAAGAACTCCTCCAATGACCCGTGCAGCAGGAAAACAAATGCTGGGGGTCATAAGTTTCCTCATTCTGCCATTCCTTGGGGTGAACATGTACACATTTAGGGTTGCATCAAATAAGTCTAACTTTGCAAGTTGATTTTAAAAATTTCTTTTTCCAGCAAGAAATTGCCAGTGTTTTTTCTATCCTGCTTTCTTCCTACAGTTGTTGCTTTTGCCTTTTACTATGGGTCTCAAGTTTGCTGTTGGGGTGCTGTAAATCCTGTGAATATCCATCCTCATTCAAGGCAACTCTGCCTCTCATGACCTGTCATGCAGACCTGCTCATCTCTCCCAGCGCAGGTGATCAAATAGACATTTGGTGATAATTTTAGGTTACAGCATGATTCTCCGATGTAATTCAAAACCCCAGTTGCTGTATGCACATATCCATTAAGGAAATTATTATATTAATCCCTCATATGAATCATGATGGACATCAAGTTCAAGTAAGGCCTTTTGCAGAGACTGAGCTTGGTTGTACAACTTCATTTTACTGATGACACAAGTACATTAAACCACAGTGTCCTCTTTGCCCTGTTCAAAAATAAATGTCTGGGAGCTCTGGAAAATCAAGCATTCTTTAAAATATTTCAGGGATAAAAGTTTGGTAGCAACTTTTTCCTCTGTTGTATTAGAGTAGCTCAAACCTTGGGGAGCATATTTTGACACTGCTTGTCTAAAGACAAGGGGAAAGGCAAGTGCTACATTTCATCTAGTAAATGATTTCTGGAGTTGCAATCTTGTGCATTCATGCACAAATCAAGAACACTGTTCTGCCTCAAATATCCATAGGCCTAATGGTGAGATCCAAGCCAACCTGTGGCAAACAGCAACACATACCCTCCAGCACTGAAAACTCTGACGACGGAAAATCACATTCACTCCTGCATTTTTTCATTTCACTCTGGACTCTCAGGCAAGCATATGGTATTTTTTCCCTGCTGCCACTGATATGAGCCCTGAACCAGGGCAGAAAAAATGCCCTGCCTTCTTTTGTGTTTGTGTAGCATCCCTCCTTTCCAGATGGGGCTCTGCAGAAACCAGCCATGCAGTGTGAATCGCCACTGGTGTCCTGTGCACAGAAAAGAGAGTCAGAATGTGCATCTACTGAAACTGCTGCATCCTTAAAAGCAAGTCAGAATGGCAGATGCACAAGAGAGAAAAAGCTGGGCTTTTACAGGCTTGCAGTGGAAAGGATTACTCTGCCTCTCAGACTGGGTGGGGTCATTCCCACCAGTGCAGTGTATCACCCCTGCTTTTCACTGCCGTGTGCAGAATATTCAGGACAGCAAAGGTCCAGTATTTTTTAAATAAGGTTTTATTTAATTCCTTAGGCTGCTATCCAGCGTTGGCATTGGCAGCTGCTTGGCAATGATCAGCACTTCAAAGTGTCCTTCGAGGCAGAGGTGCAGCTGAGGCCTCTGATGGAGGATACTCCAGCAGCACAGCCCTGCCCTCTCAGCCCCTCCCTGTGTGACACACCACAAAGGCTGGGACAAACTGGGGGGCAGTGGTGGGAGGGTCGCCGTGCTCTGGTCATGCTTAGTCAGGTGCTGTGAATGCCACTTCTTACATACTAAATCTTCCTTTAGGGTAAAAAACCCCACTTTTTTCCAGATAAGAGGTATTTCTAGAATGGACAAAATAAGGCATGGGAAAGCATTACCATTTCCCATGGAAAAAACATTTCAGCTTTTTGTTTTGTTCGGCAAAATCAGAATTATTCTTTTTATAAAATTTTCATAGGATTGCTTTGTTTATAGGTCAGGGCTGTTTCCACTACCCCAGCAAATCAGGTGAAGTTTGCTATGGCTTCAGGGGCTTCCCTGGAGCTGTGAGCCTTGTGGAATAGATAGCATCTGATTCTCTGAGGTTGGAAGAAAGTGGGAGGAGGAAACATCATGCAATTTATGAGTTAGGGTGCTGGGGAGCCACAGATATACATTGCAATTTGAGAAAAACCTAAGGCAATTCAACTAAGATAACTGTGGCTTCTCATGCTCCTCTACAGTGGCAGCAAAGCAAAAAAATGCTGCCAAATACTGCAGCAGAGGGAATGTCTGAGCCCCCTCCTTTCCACACTTTCACACAGGCCATGGGCCACAGGTGGGAGCAGGCTGCCTTTAAATTTAGCCCTCAGATGCACTCAGGTCACTTGCAGCACCGAGGACACTGATGTGACTGACCCAGAGGCTCCTGAGTAAGCTGTGTGGGAAGTCCAACACAAAACAGGTTTCAGGCATGGAAAGTGTTTAAACCCAAAAGGATGGCACCTCAGAGTCCACGGGAACTCACTCTGCCTGAGCCTCTGCTCAAAGCACTGCAGAAGGGCAGGATGACTTCTCTGAAGTCCTTCTTGTTTTTAACATATGCTCTACGTGTGCACAGGCTTTATCTGTATTGTGAGGAACCTGAAATCTCAGTCAAAGCATACACAATATATATCTGGACCTGATCCAGAAAATGGAAAAATACAATGTGTTTTCTCTCTTCAAAGTATTACTTTTACTTACTTCCAGACATGCCACTTACGAGTTCCTACTCACAGACATGGGGCATCAGGCTTTTTGAAGGAAATAGGTGGGTTTGGGCTTTTTTTGGGGTGGTAGGGGCTTTTTTTCTAAACGTCCAATAGTCCAGACTTCCCACCTGTCAGAGCAGATCCCAAATAAAAAACACTCCATGGAGTTAGAAAAGCCCTGCAAAAGCACCTATTCCCAGCTCAGTGTCTCTTGCTGGTGCTTAGGCTGAGCAAGGCAAGCACTCACTCCCACAGCCCCAGGTGGGTGGTGGGAGCTGCACAGGCATCTCCGACAGTGACAACGCCAGTGCCCATGCCCAGCTGGGGAGGAGCGACCTGCTCCTCATGGCTCACACCTGTGAAAGGGTAGCCACACACTGACATCTCCACTCCTCTTTCCACTTGAGGCTTTGGCTGCGTTCATTTTGACCAGATAAGTTTCTCTCTTCGGTGCTCTACAGGGCAGGGTCCATGTCCCCTCTCCCAGCCCTCTCGATATGCATGTGCAGGGCAGATGTGCAGATTGGCAGGTGCTTACTGGCCCTACGCACTCTGCGCTCCCTTAGGGACCCCTCTGCCCCACTTGCCAGATCCACAGGCACCCAGTTAGTGCACTCTGCAAGCTCTCTGCAGGGCCAGACAAACCCCAAGGAGCTGAAGGGTGAACCAAGAGCTGCTGGTTTTAATTGCAACATCAAAGGAATGAGCCCCATCCATGACCACGTGAGCACACTGAAAGTCTTCTCCCGTCACTCTTACACAGGTAATGCAACAATCGACTGCTTTATTTAATTTCACTTGTTTCAACTGTCAAGAGCTGGCAGCTCTTGAAAGAAAGGATTAAGTGGGAGAAGTGGAAAGAGTCCTATCTGCTTGCTCTGTTCACTGCCGTAGTCTGAGTGCTTCCATTCTGTTTGCACAGTTTCTGGTACAAGATGGTCTGACCCAACTATTTGGATGAATAAGCAGATGGTAAGGAGCTGTTTCCTAGTCTGAACATACTTTCTTTTTGGATGTTAATATAAAAAATGGTGAGCGGTGTTAACTGTTATCTTGATTACTTCTTTCATTTGTACCCCCTTTTTTCTAGAGTTGGTAATTCAACCATTAAAAAGTAGCCTCTGGATGGGAAGTTAGCAGTCAGGATTAATAACTATTAGCATCCTAAAGAGCTGCAGGGCCTGTTTGCAAATTTGGGCTTCAAATATTTCTAAAAATATGTGTGTTTGAATTAAAATGTACAAAAGCCTATTTTTTAAATAAAAGCTCAGTGGTTTGTGAGGTGGTTTACATCAACGTCATAGCAGCTTTACTTAGAAAAATACTTGATGTGATTTAATCTCTAAAATGTTTTAATGGCTTCAGAGATTTCAGAAGAAATACTGGAAATTATTTAGACGGACATGTCACTGAGCCTATTAGCATTTTATAGAACAAGAAAACCCTGACCTTTTTTGTCCACCATTACTTGAGTGTGGTCCACTGGAAAAAATAACCAGAGATTTTCAAATTTCCTTAATATCCTCCTTGGTCTATTCTGGAATCAATATTCATTGAGAGAAACTTTGCTGGTCTCCGTTCGTGAACTTCAGGTATCACGTCTGGGAAAAAAAAAAATGGAAATATGCAGAGCTTCAGGAGAATTAACCAGAGAAAGGCAGAAAAAAAGCAGAGGAATGACACAGAAAGAAGGAAATGAGACAGGAGGATCAGAAGGAGCCAGCATTTAATAGCACACTACAGGGAACACCAGAAAAAGCAAGGAGTGATGCACCGCAGCTGTGTCCTTTTGCTCTGTGAACTCACAATAATCACTGCGCAGGGTCCTATATCCAGAGCTGAAAAAGAAAACCAGGTGCTGTCACACTCCTGACTTTGCTGAGTCTCCTGCATCTTGCTTACTCCTGGCCTGAGTATTCTGACTTGTATTTGGGAGGGACTGTCCTGTGAAACCCTTCCTGGCATCATCACAAAGCTTCTGAATCATTTGCTCCTGGAGCCCGGGGAGCCCTGGGGCAATGGAGATAGCACTTGAGATAAGGGTGGAGGAGTGAAAGAAACCACGCATCAATCCATTCCGAATATTCAAGCCCTTAAGCGAAAAATTCAACGCACACAAAACCAGGGACTACTATATCCTTTCACTGTTGAAAAGGCTTTAGAGACGGCCTGTTCTGCTCAGTAAAAATCAAGGCAAAAGACCAAAAACTTTGTTTCTAAGCTGAGGTACACAAAAGAGAGCAGAGGTAACTGATGCCCATTTTTGTTTTTGAAAGCCCTGCCGAGGACCCCATCCAATCCAGTGCAGCCAGAGGGCACATTCTGCCGAGGCTCCAACACGAAAAAAGCATTTCACATGACAGCCTCCACTGAGGAATCCCAAGCCCTTGGCACTGGGCTGTGCACCAGCGTTGGACAGGTACCGGATCTGACCCGAGGTATCGGATCTGACCCGAGGTA
>VZRL01006365.1:883367-1014254 GCA_013397895.1 Origma solitaria
TGGTTTTGGCAGCGCGCAGCCGCAGTGCGGCCGCCGCCGGGTACAAAGCGGCGGCCGGAGCGCTCCGCGGGCTCGCAGCGCTCAGAGCGGGCGGGACGGAGCGAGCCAGCGAGCGGGGGCTGGAGTTTTGCGGGAGTCCAGAGCCCCACCAGCACCTCCTCGGCGGGACGCGGAGTCCGGAGGTGAGCGGCAGGGGATGGGGTGGGATGGGGCTGGAGGTGGGCGCTCGGGCGAGGGGAGGTGTAGCCGCGGCGATGCTGCTGCTGCCCCTCTCGTCGAGAGGAGCAGCGCAGTTCTCCCCGGCCCCCGGGGAGCTCGTGGTTCCGTCGGGAACGGGGAGCGGACGGTCAGCCCCGGCGCTGCCCCGCTGGCTGCAAGACGGTACGGACCGGTACGTGAGCGTGTCGCGAAGAGTTGCTGATATCGCACCCCGTTTTGAGTAAAAATGCTTGATTTTGGCAAGCGCGGCACGGACGTGCGTGTTCCGTGCATCGCCGCATCCCGCCCGCTCTCGGAGCAGGGGGCCGCGTCCCTGCCCCGCGCCCGAGCCGCGCCGCCCAGGGAAGCGCTGCCAGGTGGGGTGGGAGGCACCTGGGCAGGGGAGACGAGGGGGTCGCATGTGCGGGCAGTGCTCACCGGTGATTTGCTCAGATGGACCGTCGCTAACTTGTGAGCCGGCACTTCAAAAGAGTAGAGAAGTTTTTTGGGTAGGGGGATGGGACTAGGGGAAGGTCTTGGGCTTTGATGCTCAGCGCATGGAAGTGCCTTAGCTTTGGCTGCTCTTCACGAATCTCAGAAGAAAAGAAACAACTCACAAACTCTTAAAGACATCCTGAAGTGTTGTGGGACCCTATAACTTGATACACATTTCCGTGTAAAAACTGATTCAGGCATAATTACAAGCCTCAGTAATGATAGTGACTTTCTTGTGACTGCATTGTCCCCGCGTTACACATAAGACCGAGCTAAGTTTAACTTTTCTTGTACCGATGTCAGGCATAGTGTGCTTTTTGTTAAATCAAAGCTCTCAAACATTTAAGTCGCCGCCAAGCAGTTCCGTAGCATAGTTGACAACCTTGTATCTTGGCAAGCCATAAAAAGCACCATGACAATTTGCTGATTAAAAATATCGGATGTATCTTACTCTTCTATTTCACCCCTTCTGTCAGAGTGACTGGATCATATTTAAGGTTGTGTGGATATTTGTTGTGGAGAAAAGAAGAGATGAGAAAAGTGAGAGGAGGCTAATTGGGTTAATGTGTGTTTTAGGAAGGCCAGACTAATTTAATAAGTGTTCATGATGTGCAGAGAAAGCCCTGAAATTTTTGTTCAGGTGGTGTTTCAAGTTTCAGTTTTTGCTCAGGTGATGTTAGAAGTGCTGCTTGGGTCTTCAGGTCCAGAGTCATTTTCCCAGAGGGAGTGGGTGCCAGTAGGGCATAGTGGTGCTGCCTGACAGGAGTAGGGCTGCACCCAAACCATGCTGCAGGCAGCATCTTTGAAGTCTTGTGTCTTCTGTCTGAGATCACCTGCCAGATATCAGTGACTAGGTGAAATGGGATTCTACCCCAAACCTGCCTCCTCAACACGAGATGAGATATTGCCATGTGATGGGAAAGCCTGTGTCCTTGCTCCATCCGTTTTTAGAGAGAGGTTGCAGCTCTGATGCACCAAGGTGTGGGGTAATTGGGTGGGGAAACTTGTTGCATGAGCATTCCACACAGCGCTGAGTGTGGGTCACACCAGCGCCAGGGGCAGCAGCACAACCCCAATTGCCAGAGTGCAGCTTGAGATGAAGGGTAGGTGGATACAGGCTCCTGTGTACCTCAAAATCTGTGGCTTTGCTGACCGTGTGTTTGATGAAATTTGATGTTACATTTAACTCTCATTTGTCTGACATGACAGTGAGGTTTGTCCCCTTTTTTTGCTAGCAATCTATCTAGAAGGAAATTAATCTTGTAATGTGTGTTTTAGTGACAACTTCTGTAGCACTCCAGCCCATGTGGGAGTCCCCAGTGTCTTATTAGTTTTTAAAATTTTGCTTGAGCTTTACTTTGAAATTGCATGGGAGAAACTGAGAACAAAGTGGGTCCTTAGATTGAAAACTGAATGTGTACTGGTTTTACATGGAAGTTCAGTGTGTTTTTAAAGATCCCACCTCCTTGGGAAAACCAGCAATGGAGGTATTTTTCATAGCACAAATTACTTCTGTTTTGAGATGAGGTGGTGCAGTAGCTCCCCCTCAGTATCTGCATTTTCTCACTCTGGCAGTTTTCTCAGGTTTGTAAGCTTCTGGTACAGCTGGTCATCTCAATTTCTGCAGTGCCCTGCATGTCTAAATAATAGATGCTGAAAGTGAAATGAAAACATCCAAATGAAGAGTCAATTTTGCAAATGGTGCAGCGCCACTGCAAAGAGCTGTCAGGAACGGGCATCTGATCGTGCTTTTAGTTGCTAAAACATTAGTTGTTAACTGAGGAGAGTTGCAGATTTTCCTGTGGTGTCAGCACCTGTTGAAGTGGTAGGTCATGGAGAAGGAGGATTTTTTTCCTAGTCATTTAGCTAATGGAATTGACTAATGGGCCAAAGGAGGTGTTTCAGGCATCATTGCTTTTACTGTTCATCCATCCAAATTCGCCTGTGCACTTTGGAAAGGGAAGAAAGCTTGTGTGTATGTGCATGCACAAATATGAATTTTACCTAAAATTTTTGTGAATTGTCAAGATGACAAGTGTTAAGCTAATGACTAGCTTTTCATGTCAAAATGATGAGATATTCATGTGGAACTGCAACAAGAAATAGCAATGAACTACTTCCAGAAAGTTTTGATTCCACCTAACTTCTTAAAGATGCAGTAAATGTAGTTTAGAGATGACTTGGAATACCAGCTGTATTTTTAAATAGAATTTGAGAAGTCTTTTATTTGAAATATGTAAAAAGATATCTAAAAATCACAATATATTTTTATAAACCTTACGTAGGCAACCATATTTCACAAGTCTTTATGAAATAAAGATTTTGTGGACCTTATTTAATAAAGTTCATCTTGACTAGAGGTTGAGATTTATGGTGAGGTTTATAATGTGTTTGAGTCTAGTGGGAAATGATTCACTTTAAGTATCTTAATAGTATCTGCTTGCATGGTTGAATAATTGGTGGTGCTGTAAAAAGGCATTTAGGCATCTCAAGGGAAACCACTTAGGCTTGTCAACTCTGACACTCCACAGTTGCCTCTTGCTCCCATTATAGAGGCTATATATCGAGGGGAAATAACATGCAAATTATATGACTGTTCATTCCTGACATGTATTTATTTCTCTTCAGGTACCAGTCTTTTGACAGCGGCGAAAAATTGGGGGCTTTTTTTCAGTTTATATATTTTATGCAGACTACTCCTAGCAGTGTTGTATTGTGAATTATACTTGTAAGGTCTATCTACTGTGTTCTCCGATTCTGAATGCTGCCTATGTATTTTACTTTGGGAAACAGTGTCTGCAATCATGACAGTAGTGTTAAGACTTCTGATTAAATCTCAAAAGTGATTTAGGCCACTTATATTTTTATGTTGCCAAAATATATATCCCTGGCAAAGTCCAGATAGCAGAAAGATATATGTGGTGATAGTCACTTTTTCACTGTTAAGGGTATCCTTTTCCATGATGAGGAAAAAAGGAAATAGCTTGTAAGGTGCTGTAGTGAATACAGGTAATGCTTTCTGCGCTTTGCTAGTAATGAAAAAAAGTTGTCATTCAGGAGGGGAGGCAAGAGCATCTCATCTCTCTTTCAGGCTGCCAGAGACTCTGGGCTCTTAGCCCTGCATTAAGCCCAATGACTAGTTTGGCTAAAGCATAACTCAGAAGGTGGCATCCTGTTAGACTTAAAACATTCCCACAGGCATCCCTTGTCAGTTAATGCCAACTTTTTGTGTCTTTCTGAGCTCAAAAATGTGTTTCTGATTTCTAATTAAGAGCTGTACTGAGGAAGGACAGCTGACAATTAAACATGAGTCATGAATGCGTGTTTTCAGTGTCCCTTTAATTCTCTGGAGATGTGAGCAGAAGACAGAGGAGTCTGACAAGAACAGTTGGAACTTAATTGTGGATAAGCATTGTCAAACTGAGTCTGGTCTTTTTAAAAGCCAAACTGCTCTTCACATGCTTTTCTGGTGTATGGATTCCCTATTGCACACGGGAGCCAAAACTAGGCCCAGATATCTGCCCTGACGGGTTGGAAGTTATAACTGCCTTTCCCTAAAACAAGGCATCTCCAGAAAAAGTTCTGGTGAAGATGATGGTGGGAGGGTGTTGGGCACGGGTGTCCCAGCCTGCTTTGGGGCTCAGGTATGGTGCTCCTGTCCCATTCCTCACACAGACAGATATCTGTGCTGTCCTGAGCACTGGGACGTGTGATACACAGAGCTCAGGAGGGAGAAGTGTCAGTGAGAGAAGTCTCCTGTATGCATAGTATGTCTGTTTTTCCATCTTCTCTGCAGCTGTGTGTGCTGTGAGCTGTAGGCATCTTTTTGTGGGTTTGGAGGTAGTTGGTGTCCGAGAGGGCAATGGGGGCACCTCACTGGGTTTCTTGGACAAATGTTTGTGACACCGCACTTGATGGGATGGATTGCTGGTCTGCTCTGACCTGGTGATGTATTAGACCTGCTCTATCATTTGCTAGTGCTCTGAATGCAGAGGATGTCCTCCCTACCTGTAAATGCCCTAAGTTCTTGGTTGAGGAAATCCAGAAGGATTTACTGTTGACTTCTTCACTGCAGAAAGGTACGCTTTCCCCATCCCAGTCTTTCTTACTGGTCTACCTTCTTCTGTGCCCAAAGGCTCCAGTGCATTCACAGGAAGCAGGAGTGGGTTGCACTGCTGCTGAGTTTTTCTAGATGCAAACGGTCAAAATGTTGGGTTACCAGACAAGGCATGAACCCAAGTAAGGCTGCTTTGTTTTTAGAGGTTTTGTAGCATTTTTATCCAATGTATCAAGTTTTATCAAATACTTATACATCTAAGACTGATGGAAGCCAATCCATCCCTTATGTCTTGTATGGGTCTGTAATTAGTGAACATTGACTTTTAAACCCTAAGTCACTGGACTTTTTTTTTCTGAATCCTTCAAGTGGTTTTCCTGTTTAGCTCCAGATAGGGCTGTTGCCCACACAAGTGACCAGTCCTTCTCTTGGTCTCACTGAGCTGATAACCTAATGGCTGCTGTGCACTGACAGTGAGTTCTGTAGCACGTGTGCACACATTTCAGCCTCCAAATTGTATAGTCTGAGCAACACTTATTGATGGAAGGATGAGCACTGATTTAGCTTTTCTACACCTTTCATTATTTTACATAATCCACCAGCCCCTTCCAAACAGTGCCTTGTTTGGTGTGTTTAAAATTGAACTGTTTTTTTGAAGCCTCTTTCCATGACGTATAAGTATTTCCGATCCCTTCCCAATTCTGCAGTGTCATTATTAAGGGGGAGGGTGCTGCCCAGATCGATTCAGATAATTTTCGCCACAAATTCCCATGTGGCGCCAGAAATGTTTCTGTTTTATTCAGCATCCATACCACACCTCCCGGCCCCTTCCTGTTGACTGCAGCTGCCTGTGCCACAGGGGCTGCCTGCAAAGTTGGCAGTAAACCTGTGCCTGGCTGAAAGCAGCGAGCTCTTCTCTTGTGCTTTTGCTGCCAGCTTCTTTCTGTTGGTGCTAATATTTATGTGGCTGTGGGACAAAACAGATTGGAACACTGATCTGGCTGGAAGCAAAAGTGCTAAAATATCTCCCTCCCTGCCCCCACTCCCGGCTATTTGATGTGTGCACAGTGTCCCACGAGCTGTGCCAGCATAGCATGAGAGGGTGGGAAGCCTCAGGGACATGTCAGAAATTAGTAGGCATGAAATCATGGTGCTGTGATTGCCTCCCGAGCCTGCGAGTTGTTGGAAATCCATGTGATGTGTTTTAAACTTTAGTCCATTAGAACCTTCTTGGCAGATACTGATCAGAACCACCCTGCTTTATGGGGGGGACTGGGAGAGCTCCGTGCCTTGCAATTTCTACTCCTCAAGCCACCAGCCTGCAACCTGTTAGTCTCAAAGACGAAGAGTTTAGTTATTCTGATTTTTTATTTTTTTTTTTAAACCGCAACTGCTTTCCCAGTTAACGGCTGGAAGTCTTCCCTGAAGAGAGACAATGTCAGAGGTTGAATGTGTTTGTTTAGGTGCATAAACATGGATGTGCATGGTGGGGCTTCCATCACAGTGTTTTCATTCACTTCATGAGCTGTTAAATGAGAAAAGGATGGTGCCCATTCCTGAGCTGTTTTGGAGCAGCTGTGTCAAAAAGCCCCCACGGACTTCGGACAACAGTGGACTCTCTGCAGATGATGCTCTTTTCATCCCTGTCCCAGCATATGGCGATGCAGAGGATCTCCGAGAGTTATACCGAACTAATTTGGACAGTGAAAGAAAGACACACACATGAGTGTTTTATGGGGCATTTCAGTATTTCTCCAGAGGGAATTTGCTAAGAAGTGCAGTGATTGGGGAAAGTAATATTTGGATTCAGACTAGGGAGCCTTTCTCTCTATGTAGGCACTTTGAGTGTTTTAAAATTAGAATATAAAAAGTAACAAAGGACAGTCAAGATATCGATGTGAGACGAAAGCATGGGGATTTAACTCATGCATAGTTATTAAAAGAAATAATATTGCTGAATTTTTCTCCCAGTTTCCAAGGTTCCAATAGAAGAGAAATCATAATGTTGATAGAGTTGATAGGTCTTGTCTGTTTTGCAGCTTGGCAAATGCAATTTAAGGCGGTGGGTATTTTCTCACCGGTGCTTTGCTATTAACCCACCTGTTAGTAGACAGGTTGTACTGTTTCAATTCTTCAGTATCCTTTGCAGCCTTAGTAGACTGATACATTAGGACATTCCCACTGCAGTTCAGTTTTTGGAGGGCTGCACTAGAGCAGAGCCTTGCTTTCCGCTCCCCCCCCGAGTGTATCTACTTCAATACAAACAGCAAAATACCTGCTAAGAGAAGATGCTCAGTTTAGCTGAATCTTCAGAGTAGAAGCTGGTGTTTCTATTGGGGTCATTCCTCGTGTGGGGGTTTGAATTGTTTGTTTGTTTTTTGTTTTTAAGCAGAGTGCTGTAGTGGATAATGACTCATGTTGGAATCTGACTTTTCACTCCAATTAGCCACAGATACACCCAGATGTATCTGCCGTTCTGCAATAGATAACTTCAGTGTCCATTGTTTACATTTCAGATACCAAACCAGGGTGAAAATCAGGCTGTTCATTCATTGCGACCTGTCATGTAGCTGAGTGTGAGTGCACATCCCTTCAGGCTCCATTAGCATGAGTTAACTTTGTAATTGGGTTTCTGGGGCAAACAGGGACAGGAAGCAGAAGTAATTTGGCAGGCCAGGGTTAGCTTTTTTGTTCTGTGTGGTGTAAGTGCACAAGGGAGCAGAAGTAAAAGATGGGTGCAGGATGACCAGACAGATCCTAACAAAGTAGAGGACAGTTGTCAAAATTTCATCTGGATGTTATGGAATATTGTGCAGCTTTACGAAGGTGGAACTTTACAGCTGTATTGAAGCAGAATTTCTATAGCCTCCTGTGATTTTTCAGAGCCCGTCTCTTGCTGCTCTATGTTTTTCAGCTGTCAGGCAGTAGCACCTTGTCTTGTAGAGCCTAGCAACAGAAAATGAGATTGTTGAATGAAAAGTAGATGTCACTACTCGGTTTTGAAGCTGCTTCATGATGAAGTTAATAGAAATGTAAGTTTTGAAGTTGCTCTAAATTCTGTTCATAATACCTACCTACTTTTGCACAAACAAACCAAAAAAGGGAGAGGGGGAACTAATCCAAACCAAACTGTAAAATGTTAGGGTTCCTGAGCAGGTGAGACAGGTTTAGGATTTTTTTCTTTCATTTTGTAAGGCATTGAAAGTCATCTGGCTCTTTTCAGTCTGGATTTACATGAATGTGATTAGAATTAAGCTGCTTTGTGGTATTTTCTTTAAAACCACACTTCACATTTTTCAATTAATAACTTCACTTTTATAACAACAGTCTTTTCCCCAGACTAATCTTAAGACTTAGAAAATGCAATACTAGAAGAGATTTTTAGCTTAAGTTCCATTCCTTCCTGATATGTGGGGCTGAACTTGTTCTTAAACTTTCAAGTTGCTGCCTTTTTTTTTTCCCCTGATGATAAGCTCTTGGAGGGTTTTCTTTCCTCAGATCTTACTCTGGTATCACTGACCATTTTCTCAATTTATATTTTGCCGCCAGCCTACTGAGACTGCTTTCTGTGCATGACAAGTTCGTTACATTTGAAGATGAGATAAAATCACCTGCAACACCAAGATGAAATCTCTCTGAAACAAAGAGGTGATGGAAATGATGTAGGCATGATTAGCTGCAGTTTATGTATCTTGTCAGCACCGTTTAACCGGGCTGACAAACTTGATGTATGCTTCTTACTTCGTTCTTGTGGTGTCACGGGCTGCTTTACTCATGGGGTTTTTTCTAAGGGTTGTGACAAGGGTTCTGATGTGTGCCCGTGTGTGTGTGGTGAAAGTTGCCTTGGTCCTGATCCTGGGCCCATCTGAGATTTAGCATTGAGTCTTTATGTCTCCTTTGAGTTCTTCTTGCAGTTTCTCATCCCATCACTGCTGCGGCTTGTGCCCGCTGTCATGTTTTTAAGCAATGTTGCGGGATCACATCAATGAAAATACTAGTGGCTGCCGGGAGCCTTCTCACTGGGGAAATTTAAGGAAAACAAACCGTTCTTTGTGTCCCCGCACACATCATGACTGTCACGAGTTATGCGGTAGGCGTGCTAAGGAGATGCAGTCGGTGCTCACTCTGTCGAGCCCCGGCAGTGGGAGGTGCCCACCGGCTGCCAGCCTGAGCCTCTCCTGGGAAGCTGCTGCTCCGGCCACATAGGCAGTGCTCATTCACTCACTGCTTGGACCGGGGTGGGGAGATCAAGAAAATAAGGCTGAAATAAAATGGCGTTCTTCAGGAATCTTAAAAATAAGCAGTTGACAGAATGTTGTTCATATTGTAAGGGATTGTTGGTTTTGGCTGAAGCAGACCTGAGAGGGTTTCAGGGCTGTTATCTGTAGCAACTCCATCTTTCATTAGCCTAGGGGAAAGAAAGTTTGTGCTTGTACAGCTGAATATTAAACCTCTGGCTCAGGAAGTGTTAAGTGCATGTGTTTATTAGTCTTAAAGCGGGTATATTTTTCATGCCAGCCACTAGCCCAAAACCAGGAAGGCCTGCAGTTTGTTTTAGCTGGTAGAGATTAATGTAAGGCTACATTTGAAGTTTTGTTTCCACAAACACAGGGTGACTGGGACAGGAAGGGACCTGTGTTGGTTTGCAGCCTGCAGCTGAGCATTTTGACCCCTCCACAGACCCCCCCTTGCTTAAAGGGAGCCCTAAAACTCTGCAGCAACCCCAGTCTTCTTGTGTTGTTCCCTTAGTACCCCGTCCCCTCCCTCTCTCCCAGGCAGCAAAGCCCCCTGGCCCCCAGTCCGCATTGCTCGCATTCCCGAGCTCTGCGTGCACACAGTGGGATGAGGGAGGCGGCTAAGCTGGTCCTCTGCTCTGGCTAGGAAACCACTGTTGTGAAAGCAGCCTGCCTGCTCCTATCCTCCCTCTATATCCGTCAGAGCCCCCCTGCCCACATAGCTCACATTCCTGAGCCGCATTTAATTTGGGATGGTGTTTTGCTTTGGAGGCTGTTACTGCTTGGTAAAAAAGTTTCCTGGTAGCTACATCTTCGTGGAAGGCAGTGGTTTATGTCCCCCAGTCTGACACATTTGGTGGCTGTGCTGGGTGGTTCGAGGTCTCTTTGGTGACAGTGAGTGAGTGAGATGGCAGATGGATGCAGCAGTGGAGAGGAGAGTGTGCAGTCAGGAGCCAGGTGTTTGGCTGTGCACAGGCTGAAGGAGAGTGTTGGGGTCCTGGAGACTCCATGAGAGTTCATCAGACTCTGACTCCATCAGAGCTGGTGTCTCTGTGACTATTGTGTAGGGAGGAAGTTTCATAGTAATTTCACCTCTTCCTTCAAGCAACTTGCTAATTTGCATCACAAAAGTGAGCCAGGGTTGTCTCCTTACTAGGCTTCAGAAAATAACAATTCTCTTAAGCTCTGAGAATGAAAATGAGATGATTTATCAGTTGCTTTATGCATACTGGTGCATTCAATTCCAACTGTTAATTGAACTGTCTAATATTGTTTTACTGCAATGTCCAGTTACAGCTGTTTTTGCATCAGTGCTGAGAGTCTCATTGCAAGGAGAACTGTCTGGCCTGTGATACTGATGTTGCCCTGTAGAAGAACCAGCTGGGGATGTAGGGCACTTTCCTGCACATCCAGTCTTCAGAAACAGTGGGCTGATATTTCTCATGTCTTAATGGTGCTACACCAGAGATTCTTTGAGGAAATAAAAAATAGTAATAATGTATTTATACACAGATAGAAGCATTAAAAATTTTCTGTCAGCCAACAGCCATTTTGTATCTATATTAAGGTTTAGTCAAATTGACTTTATTGGAGCTGGAGCATTTCATCACTTTGATTTCAGTGCAGAAGTTGTCAAGCCACAAAGCTGCCCCGACATTCCTGTGTAAGGTTTCTGTAAATAGGTGTGTGACCAGTGTATCTGTACCATAGGTCAGAAGCAGTAGTTACTCCATATGTGCTTTTTCTCTCTCCTTTGTATTAATCTCTGGACCTTTGTCTAAGACCCGGAGTAGTACAGAGACTGCATGAGGGGCCAGAGTAAGGGATGAAGTCTGTATTCTGTATTGCCTCAAGATCCATGTCTGTGCTGCGTTGCAAAATTGTTATGTTTAATGCTCTTACTCTGAATGGAAAGCCTTTTGTGGCTGGCTAAACTTTGGAAAAGCATTAGGCTCAAGGAGGAACATTTTCCTTCCTTTGCCAAGTAAAATCTTCCCTTGGTCTGATGCTTGAATGTTTAAGTTGGGGCTGTCTTTGGTCTGTCAAAATCCAGCTATTTTTTTTGCCAAAACTGAGGTAAGCTCCATATAGAACTTCACATGTGTTCTCTCTCAATGAATTACTCACATAAAAGCACTTGCTAAACCATGTCTAGACTGCAAAGACCTGGATTTGACTGAATCTAATTAAAGCAATGGTGGCTTTCAGGTGCAGATTTAGCTGCAGCATGTTATCCTGGCTTTTGCTAGGAAGAGTTTGACCGAAGCTGAGGTGGTTTTGACTTGCATGCTGAGGTAAAGCCAAGTCAGATACCTGAAATGGTACTTCTCCCCACCTGCTTAGCCTGCCACAGAGAGAACATCATCTGCCCAGAGCAGGGTGGCTGAGCAGCTCATGAGATAGGGGTTTCAGTACCGTCTCCTGAGAAAAATTGGAATCAACTTCCTGCTGGTTTTTGAGAATTAGGAGAATAATTCTGACAGTTACCGGGAAGTTTCTGACTGCATTGCAGAGATATGAGGAGGCTTAAAATACCCCTGCTAGAAATACTGGTTTTGATCCTGGAGGTTAAACATGCTCTATGCACAGCTCTAACTAGTCTGTGCTGGCCAGCCACTCTCATGACTAAGCTTGTGAGTTCTTTGTCCATCTGTGCCCATTGCCTTATCTTAAGTCAGGTTGATTACCAGCTGCTTATTGATTAAAAGGGATTAGGGGAGTCCTGGATGTCTAACACAGCTGGTCTGAATAAGTCACTGGGGTGGAAGTTGTGGCATTGCCCGGGTCCCTCCCTGGAGATGTTCAGGATAGGTTTTACTGCAGTACAAAGGAGCATAATGTAACTCCTGGCTTCTGGTAGTTTTACCTCGTGGCCTTGAACATTTGCCCAGACATGTCTGTGAAGCATCTTGGCTGTTCTCATGCTTTTGCTATTCCTCTGTCTCAGCTCTCCGGACTCCTTTTATTTCCTGTAACTTTTCTATCTAGCGCACACTTTGTTCACTGCCCATCAAGTCATGCCTGCTCCTCCTCTTTCACCCTGCCCCTGAATGCTTGCTCTGTTCAATCGAAGTCTCTAAGACAATACAGAAAAGGGGGGGTCACCAAAAAGAAAATGGAAGAAATGAAAAGGGAGAAGTGAAAAAGCTGTCTCTGACAGAATTCAGGCTCCTCTGTCTAATCCAACAAGTGTAACTTTTTCTTGAGAAACTGTCCTTTGCTTCACATTTTCAGCCTGTCATCAAATTTCTGCTAGTTTTGAACTTTGTCTCACGAGGCTATTGCAGGAGCTGGAGTAAAGAGCCAGTAGTGCAATTCCTTTTCTCCTCATTTCAAGGGGGGAGGCAGGGGGAAGACACAGCTGCCTTTCACTGTAACATAGCAGCAGTGGGCGATTGCCATGACTTTTCAGGCTATTGCAGTCTTACAAGATGTTCTAGTTTGGAAATGGAAAAAGAAGAAATACTGGACTATTCTTGGTACCAAGTTCAAGGCTCAGCATTGCAAAGAAAGTTTATGTGTAGCTAATAAAAGATGTACATACTACTTCTTGGCAGTGTGCTGAGAGGACTTTTTCTGGCAAGGAATGTTGGCTTGACCTTGCCTTGTCCCTGAGTGTCTGAGAACTTGCATTTTTGTAATCTTCCCATCAGAATACAACCTGGGATAAAGCACGTAGTGGCCAGGCGTCACAGCACAAATGCTTAGAGTGCTGCAGTTGCTTTAGTGAGTACTCTTGTTTGGAGCTGGGCAGTGGGGGCTGTGGACTAGCCCCCTCGCTGCCCTCCCCTCTGGCCATGGCCCATGCCTGTGGCACAAAGCACATCCTTGCTCTCTTAAGCTCTTCCTGCTTTCTGCAGGAATCTGGTGTTTTCTTAGCTGTGAGCACTCTCGTAGCCTGATTTATGTATGATTTTTTTGAATGGATCGCTTGATTTCCTTTTACTCTTAACATGCTAATTAACAGCTGGTTGTTACAAGACTGCATATGTTTTGGGTCAGGAATAGCTCCAGTTTCTGTTGGGACTATTCCTGTATGAATTTTGCTATTGTGGAAAGAAGGCTGTTGTGCTGCATGGTTGGTTTGCAATTCATCTTGGACTGAAGTTGGATGGTGGTGATGGATGAGGTGATTAGTGCTGGTGTTGAAGATGGAGTTACAGGCAAAGAGGCTCCTAGTTAACTTTCATACCATGAGGAAAGGGGTAGTATTTGTCTTGCTATACTGACATGCTGAGCTTCTCTCTGATCTAGGAGAATCACTAGCTCCATCCCTTTCCTTGATCCCTTCTTGAAAACTGCATTTTAAATCATGATTTGATTTTTAATTTTTTTTTTTTTTCAGAATGGAGGAAACCCTTCTTACTTTTGTCTTGCTGTCTGCTGGAAGTGACAGAAATTGCATCAGAGCCTGGGTGGGTGTTTTTGTAGATGAGTTTGCATTCCCTAGGGCTCTGGCATTTATCAGCCCTCGTTCATGATGGAAGTTGCAGGTCATTGAGATATTTTAACTCCTGACCTAATAGCATGTGAGTGTTTCCTGTGCTGCTGCCCAGTTCGCCGGTGCCCTGTTTCATCAGCAGCTGGGCGCTCTGGAGCCGGGCTGGCCGTGCCTGCAGGTCGCACCCGGAGCTGGCTTGTCGCTGGCATTAGCCTCGCTGGCTGCCGAGTCAAAATGCTGTCAGTGCCCTGAGCCCACGGCAGGGCTGGTGGCACAGTGTGTCGGGGGTGATGTGAGTTGAGTGCGCAGCTCGCTGGAAGCTGAGCCTGCGGCAGGGCTGCTCCTGCAGAGCCCGCGGGGCTCTACCTGTTCCTTGTGTTTGCTGCAGGCTAAACAGCCCTTTGTTTACCACTCTCTTTCTAGGTCTTTTCTTGGTGTTCCTTTTAACCCGGATTTTTCCTTCAGCTTGCCAGTTACTTATAACTCCTAATTCCGGTTTAATGACTTTTTTGTGTCTGGGGATTGCACTTTATTTGCATCACAACACAGCCCCGTGAAAGGCTTGGAGTAATGTCAGCTCTGGATCTGGTGTTAGGCAGTTCAAAGTGCCAGGCATGAGTTTTATGAAGTTGGTCGCTTTGTGCTGTGAAGTTTGAAGATACTGATCTCGTTGGAAGTAGGCAGGTGGCAGGTCAAGCATGCACATCTGAGAGTTGCCTGCCAAAAAACTTGTTTTAATGAGAAAGAATAGGAAAGTAGCAAGTTTGTCACAAGGAGAGGTTTCAGGAGTCCAGTTTTATGACATCTCTAGTAAAAACAACTTAATAAACACCAACAGATCAAGAGTATCTCGGGGGTTAGTCAGTCTCTTTTATTTTGTGTGCTATGGCCTATTGAATTATTGAGATTGTACAACCAATTTCTCAAAGCCTGATAATAAAACACATCAGTTAAAATGAGGCTGAAGCTTGGAAGAAATTATTTAGTTTTGTGGACGGTTTCTTTCAACGCCTTAGATTAATAATGTTTTGGTTTTGTTGTTTTTTTTTTTAATTAAGAGTTCATCATACCAGAGCTACGTAGCAAAATATGCTTCTAATCTGTGTCCCCTCAAGCTGCATTTCTTTTTAATTGCCAAATTGTCCTGGGGTGGCATAATGATATCTTGTATTCCCTATCGTTTTGTATGCTTGACCAGAAATATGGTCCTGTAGCTTTAACTGTGTCCCGCAGCTGGGAGCTCTGCCGCCAGCGCGGGATGTTTTGAAACTTTCCCCAGCTCTCCTACGGGGGAGTGAGAAGGAAGGGACACTGTTTTGTTTTTTTTTCCCTCAATCAGTTGCTGCTGCTGGTGGCAGGTGCTACTGGTGTAGCTGCTGCTTGGGTTGTTTTTTTTCCTCCCTGGGATTGTTTTTCATCGTTTTGGACCCTTTTCTTCGACTTGCTTTCTCATCCGAGAACCTGAGGAGCCCCGGGGGACAGCGGACGAGGGTCGTCCAGGGAGCCACCNTGTGTGGTCTGTTAATTAAACAGTTCTTTCCACTTTAGGCTGAGATATTCTGTGTTGTGGGGGGAAGGGTGCCAGAAACCTCTGCGGTGGGGGAGGCACCTGCTCGGAGTGCTTTCCACCTAGGATATTTGTCTAATCCAAGACACAAATGCTCTATTTGCCAGTAGAAGCACCGCAAAATATTAATATGTCTGTACTGAGAGACTATCTGAAGGACAATGTTGAAAGAAGTCTGCTAGCATCAGGACTGTTTTGTTGGTTTTTTTGTTTAAGGTACTAGTAACTGTGTGAGTGCTTCGTTTTAGCAGGAAAAAAAGGAAATGCCTGTGAAACCTCAGCTCTGTCCTCACTTTTCCCAGCTGCTGTCTCAGATCTTTGTTAAGCTCTTTTTTTTTTTTTTTTGTTTTCCTCTCACTCAGCTTAGGCCCAAAAGTTGCAAATGGGTCATTGCATTTGGAAATTTGTCAGTTTCATCCTTTGGAGAGCAAAGGAAAAAAAAAAAAAGGGATCTCCTCTAACACACAACACCCCCAGCTGTAGTACATCCAGCAAGTTTTGCAATACTTCAGTACTGCCACAGTGTCCAGCAGTTGCTTGCTTTCCTTTTGGTGAGTTTTGATGGATCCCTGTTCTGTTAGCTTGCTTCAGATAGGTAGCAAGAAAAGGAATCGCCTCTCCAGAAGGAACTTCTTGCATGCTGTGAATGCAAATAGCCAGTTTGCTCCCCTCCCACCACCTAAATCTTTCCTCCCGGGCTTTGTGAGATTTAGTGCCAGCTCACAACACAAGCGTGACAGCTGGTTGGTGTCCAAAGTCCTTTTTTGTTGTTTCAACTTTAATCAGGAAATTATTTGTCTGAGGATCAAAGCGCTCTTGGGTGAATTAACTTTTTTTGGCCAAACTGTGGGTTTGATGCATATGTAAATATTGTCTCATATTTATTGGGATTCTGAGTGGTCCTGGTACAGGAGTGATTTTTAGCTATAACCCGAATAATACTGGGGTTGACACTGCAGATTTTAAAGAGCAGCCTGCACAGACTGTTAGAGATCACATTTGGAAATTAGATCAGGTGTGCCAGTAAGTTGCATGTAGGTGGCAAAAGGTCTCTTAGCTCATCTCCTGATACAACTCTGAAAACAGCAAACAAGCTGCCAGTGTCGACAGTGGCTTGTCTCTCTTTGCCTCCTCTTCTGCCTCTGTTTTTGAACACTTGCATGTCGCTTGGCACTGCCTTGGCCTTTGGAGGCTCTGTGACACCATGGAGATGTGACTTCACCTGTGCACTGCTCTCAGGGCTTCTGGGAATTGCAGAGTTTATGGGTGCTCATTGTGCCATACAAAACTGCAGTAAAGTAAGACCCTCTGGGCAGGACTTGTCAGTGTTCACAGCTTGTGTCTGTGTGTTTGCAAATATTTTATTGGAAATGCCATGCTGTGGGAGTAGAGTGAGAGAAGGGGTGAAATCCTGTGATTCCGTTGTTTCTGGAACACAGGTAGGGTGCTGTTCTTGGGACAGGTGTGTGCGTGCCTGCGCAAGTGTCCATGCTGGTGGGGGAAGCATGAGCTGCAGGCACAGATGCAGGTGGTCTTCAGCTAGGAGATGTGTGCTGTGAGGAAATGAGGCTGAGTAAGGTTGTGTTGATGCCTGAGGAGATGGTGGGAAGGGAAGGTCAGGATGCAGGGCAGTGGGGTACTGGCTGGGTAACATCACTTTTTAGAAGCTGTTATATGAAAGCTTCTTGGGGGGTGTGATGCCTTTTGTCCATGAGAGCACATAGCTCTGGATGACTATTTAAGACATCAGTCCCATTGTGAAGGATGGATGCCTTCTCTTCAGTGCTTAGGAACAGGTTGGGGTTTTTCCTATGAAAATTATATTTGGGTGCAATATGCCCCAAACTGAAGTGCACAGTTTTAACCTGCTCTCTGATTCGAAGCACCGTGTTTTTCATTCACCCTAAAGTAACTCCCCACCTCATATGTGGGGAAATCTGGGGTGGTAATGCTGTTGTGCTGCTTGCAGTGCCTTTGGGGATGAAGGACTGTGTAGCTTCAAGGAGGTGGGGCAGAAAATTGCTGGTACATGGTGAACTCTGGTTTATTGAGTTAGTGTTTGTCTGGTATACCTGAGGGCAAAATGGTAAGAAATGCATAGTGTCAGGATGCCTGATAGATGTGAGAAGAGTTGGATTGAGGCACGCACGCACGACAGACTTAAAGTGAGATGTTTATCAGTAACAAGCTGAATGGTCTTGCAACAGCTTGCAATGCCAGGTAGAGATGTACACAGCGTGAAAGGAAGGAATGTGCACAAGTGTGTTTATTCCAAGTAGGGAAGCCCTCATTCTCACACTCAAAACCAGAGTATTTTATTGCTTTTGGGAAGAAGCAATAGAATGTGATAGGAAATGTGTCCCTATGCCTTTTGTTCTCTGTAATGTTCTTCAGATCCATAGGCTTGGTGTGAAATGCCTGGTAATCAATCAGAGGGGAGCTGCTTGCCCAGCCTGGGTTCTGGCCATCAGCGTTCTTGATCCAGCATGTGCATCTTCAGGGTCTTCTAGCTGACCTCTTCCTGGTTTCTTATCTGAAGAAGGGTTTCAAGCCAGTCACTTTTTCGGAGAGGAGCTTGAATAAAGGGATTCATTAACCTAGAATGATGTATCCTACAATAAAAGTTTCTGCTTTACAAAGAAAGAAAGAAACCAAAACAAAAAGTATTCCTATTGTTTGCCCAGCACAAAGTCTGGTTTGTTTTAAGAATGTATCTGGTCCTTGACATTTTTGTTTTCTTAGTGTTGGCTCTGAATTGCACACCTGACACTGAGCTGCAGGTGTCTTCAGGCTCAAATGAAGTAGAACATTCTTGCTTCTCAGATTTCAGTGAAATTTGTGTGCTGTGGTAAGGCCAGAAACTATATATATACATACATATGTATATGTGTGTGTGTATATGTATATATATGTATACGTGTGTGTATATATATGTATACGTGTGTGTATATATATACACACATATACATGTGCATATATATACATATATATATGTATGTTTTATAGGGAAAAATAGGTGGCCAAAATTGCTGTGTGGGTGGTTAGAAAGAAAAGGATGGGGACACAGGGATGAAGAATTGGTGTGAGAAAACACAGCTGGCTGGGCTGCACATCTCCAGTGCATTGAGCTCTGTGTATCTAGGGGGTGATAACACAGAGAGAAAAAAAGAGATCATTTCCATTGTGTGTGTTTGTCCAGTTGGTCTGCTGCCCGCTTGTACTCATGCAGTTGTGAAGAGGTGGTCTTGTTGCTCCTGCTTCACTCTGGGTAAAGCAGAGATGAAGAGAGGTAGTGCTGGGAGCTACCAATGTAACTGGAAAAGGGCAATGAGATTAGAGCTGTCTTGGCTGTGGTGTAAGTTTATAGATTGTCCTTCCTCTTTAAAAAAAACCCTGAAGTATTAATTTAAATAACTTTATGGTTTTTGTACTAGCTAAAATAAGGGACATCTCAGTCATAAATAGAGTGAAAAGGAAAAATATATGTTGGGTTATTGCATCTTTGTTCCTGCAGGTGGGCTTGATATTTACATTTTTAATGATGGTGGTGTCCCTTTGCCACTCCAAAAAGGCTACGGCTGAGCTGCAGATGTTTCAGAGGATGCTTGACTTCTGGATGTATCTGCCTAATGACAGCCAGGAGTTTTGACTTTTGCTATTGGGACTTCTGTTATATGTATTGTGATAATACTAGCAGAGAAGTCTTTATAGTCAGAGTATTGCTGTTCGCAGAGTGCTTGAGATCCACAGTATTAAAAGTGTGCTGAACTCTTTTTGTGGGGTGTTTTTCCATTGTTTTTTCTGTCTGACTCATCTCTTGTTTTAGTGCTATATCCAGGCAGCTTTTTATAGCCTTTGATCCAAGATAACTGAGCACTTAAGACAACAGTCTTGCTTCCTTGGTTTTAAAGTGCATTAGCTACCCCATCTTAAACTGGTGTGTCACTCGGAACTGCATTCTGGTCCTGCCCTTACAGCAAAGCATCTCTACCCTGTTGCAACTTGTTCAGAAATAGTTTATTTCAGGGAAACTTGTTCAACTAAGAGATGATACGAGATCTCATTATACTTTTGGAAGCATCTGTGCCTTTGGCATGCTGACCTCCCACCCAACTCACTGTGCAGAGTAAGTTGGTGCTCTGAAAATTAGTCAGGCAAGAGCAATGCTGCTTTTCTTTCACTTGTTCTCACTGCTCAGGGACAAAATCTTGAGATGGTCGTGTCTTTTTAAGGGCATTTTTCAAAACAAATGAAACCCCTTTCTTAAAATGCTATCAAATAAGTACTTAAATAGTACAAATATTTACCTAAATAAGCAGGTACTTTGCAGCTAGAAGTTTTGCAGTGCCTGGGTGAGGAGGAATTAATTAGGAACCTTCTTGCTAGATGGTGTCCTCTTTCACTGTTCTCAGATTGCAAAGGGTAAGAATGAGGAGAAAAAAACCTACCTGATTATCTTGTTTCATGATTTGATGCTGGCCCACCTCAGACAGCTTATGCAAAGCGCGCTGAGTAGAGTTCAGTGAAAGTTTCCAGCAGACAGGGCCTTTGCAGAGCTGGGTTGTTGCCTTTCCCACCTTGCACACTCTGCCTGTCCATGCTGTCCTGCGGCTGACGCAGTCCTTGTCAGTCACTGCGGAGAGGTTTTGGGGACAGAGGGTGTGACTGCTGCAGCATGAAGGGTGAGAATCAGCTTTGTCACTGCAGGCTGCAGCTTGCTTTGTGCTCATGAGGTTTCACCAGGGACTTATTGTGGCTCAAGGGCTAAAAAAACCAACATTTTGTCCAAACCTTCCCTCGCTGCATAGAACTTCATTGTCACAGCAGGTTGCCTTTCCGTTGGCTTCATTTGTTCACTAAATGCTGCTCTAAGAAAGCAAGTCTTTAATTACTGTTGTGATAAGTATGGGTATTTGTTGAGAATAAAACATGAAAGTAAATACGTAAACTTTTTCCCACCTACGCAGTAAAAGTGAAATTTCTTCCACTACCTTTAGAAGTATGACTTTTCACTGATGGTGGCGGTAGAAGGTGTTTTGTGGCAGTGTACCTCTAAGTGTATCTACATGTCCCCCCTTTCCCTCCCTGAAACTTGTTTGTGCTGCCGTTGCAGGAGGTTTTTGTTTATAGTACAGCTATATTAACACTGTAGCAGGGTACAAGCTGCTACTCTTGACCCCTGGGGTTTCTGCGAAGGTCACAGTGGAGAGGCTGGAATTCCTGTCTTAATTACACTGAAGCAAAATATCCATGCTGGTTTTCCCAAAAGATTAACAGAATGATACTGCACTGCTTTGAAATGTGATCTCAGAGCATCTAGCTCTCAGGACAGCTTCTTTCATGTTTAACACATGCATGGATTTTCTGTATTTTTAAATGACTAATTACTACTCCTTGAAATAAAATGTGAATGGTAGTTTATCACACTGGTTTTCTGCTATTGCTTTTGTCTTTCTTACCAGAAGCCTTCAGTGCTCTCCTGTGGAGTAGCGTGAAGAGAAAGACTTTGTTTCCCTGTTTCTGTGAAGGGAATATTTTGAGGTGGCTAAACTGCACCTGTTGTGCAGTTGCTGTAATGTACAGTAAGGTATAGCTCTATATATTTGAAAACTATACAAAAATTGTTCAGCGGTTAAGCTTGATAGACTGCAAAGATGCCTGCAGAATTGCAGTTAAACTGAAGGCACTGATGTTGCTGTTCTAGGACTTTGGGGAAAGCATGCTAGAGAGAACTGTGTGCCTTTGCCTCCTTATATATAGCTTGGCTCCCAGAGCAAATAGATTGTTGGCTCCAGTCTAGCCATGCTGTGAAATGTGGTATCAAAATATCTGCTGTATTGTGAGCAGCTGCTTTGCAGTTGTGGACCCTGGCGTGGTCAGCACAGCAGGGATGTTTTGTAAGTGCCCCTGTTTCATACAGTGTCTGTGGTTTTCTCTGTGCTCTTGGTCTGAGGTGGTACCGGAGTACACCAGGATGACTTGTCTTTGTCTCAACTTCTGTGTGCTAAGAGCACTTCCAAACCAGACTGCACCTCCAGGGAGAATGTGAATATACGTGTTTTTACTGCTGTTTCCCCCCAAAGCAGTTTAGTCTCCAACCTTCTGGAGATAGTTTCTCTTTTAATAATGATACAAGGCTCTTTCTTTCCTTCTTTCTCTCGGAACTTAAGTACTGATAAGGAAGACTGGAATGCTTGTTTATGCACCTGAATTACCCCTCCTCCCTTTTACCCCAAATTCTTCTGTATGTACAGACAGGCTATAGATGACAGCATTTTTTTGGATGGAAGCCCACAATAATACTGTTTTCTTTCTGTCACTGTTGATGAAACCGCGTCATGAAGATACTCGCTGCAGGGCAGAGCAGGGAGGTGTTTGTGCTTCTAGTTCATACTCCAGATGTTTATGTAATGTGCCTAAGCTTGCTGGGGAATACAAAATATTTGTGAAAGGCCCCCAGGTCTATGCATGGATAAGCTATTTGTCCAGGTCTTCTGAACAAAGCAGGAGAAAGAGCTTAACTGACAAGCCCTAATTACCTCTGTGCTCTAGCAACTGTTTCTCAGGAGAACAACTTGTGGAAGGTTATTTTCAAACAATTCCTAAATTGGAATTTTAAAACTATAGTGTTGACTTTTCCCTTTATTTGTGTTTACTGGAATAGCAAACACTGAAACAGACTAGAGAAATTCCTGCTCTTAAACACTGGCAATTAAATGATTGCAACCAGAATTTGATGCAAACTCAGATCTTTGTTCTATTTCCTCTGTTTATCACAAGCCACCTTTGACCTAAAGCATTTTCATTGCATACCTCAGACCTTTTGAATAGGCATCTTAGGTAGGCTTTAGATGGTTGCTCTGTCATCTTTTAATTCTTCTTTAGGTTATGTGGAAGAGGGAGGGTATCTTCAAAATAAAACTGTCCACATTTTTCACAAGTGTGTAAGAAAGTATGCAGGTTTTAAACTCTGCATAAACCATTGTTTGCAAAAACATATTTAAAATTTACGAAAAAAAATATCCAGCAAGTTCCGATTATATGGTCAAAATAACTTGACCCTAAGCAAATTTCATACCTTGAGATTTCAAATACATCTGGAAAAAACTGCCCTGAAGTTCTACTTTCTATGTGGTTACTGTGGCGACTTGTGTTCCCTGATGTACATGGTTATCCTGCATAAAGAGCAAAACACATTGTTGAAACTACAAAATCTGACTTAAAATATCAAGAGGTGCTTTGCTATATGCATTGCTATGATTTCCAAAGTTTTGGAAGTATATAAGGAAGAGCAGGAGATGCAGGGAACTGGGTTGCCTGAAAAACAAAACAGAAGAGTTATTCTAGAATTATTCATGTATCTTTGCTGGAACAGTGTTCCAGATGCATGCATTGTCCTGAATGCCTGGGGAATTAGCTGAAATAAATACCATCTATTTCACATGTATTTGTGACAAGCACCAAGAATGAAATGGGCTGAATTAGGAACGCTGGAAGTTCCATAGTAACAAAGGGGTTAGTCAAGTCTAACAAAGTCCAACTAAGTCAAGTTGCCCAGAACAGCAACATGGGTATGTTGGTATCAAAACAAGTTCAGGGGCAACTGGGATCAGAGCAGCTCCAGATATTGCTGCATCTCACTTGGTTAGGAGTGCAGCTAGGTCTTGATTTTGAGGAATATGAGAATTTCGCTTGAGAAGACTGTAATTTGACATGTGTATGCAGTTCTTCTCTGCTGTGATCTCCATCTTCTCCCTCTTCAGAAAAAGTTGCATTTTGTGTTGTTTTTTAGCCTTAGAAGTTCTGGAAGTGTTGTATATTTCACAGCTCCAGCTGTGAAAATTGGATTGTGGTATTTCATTTGCCTTCTGGTTCTGCCACCCAAAACTCAGAAGGCTGAATGCTGCTTTATCCTTGAAGGGAAAGCAAGGCTACATGCAGAGGACAATCTGTATGCTTGGTGTGAAGGGGAAACTGCCAAGCATAAGCATAAGCAGCCATGATGTGAGCTGTGGATGCCCGTGGAGTGAGGAGCAAGCATGGTCTCTTTTCTTTGTGCTTCATCTGCCCTGCTTGCTCTTCCAGTGGGTTTTTGTCCCAAGCAACCCTATGGATGGTCTGGTTCTGCCAAAGGTCCTTGGATTGTGCCAAGGAGCAGGCAGGCACCATGCAGGGGTGTGAGGCATCACCCTGCAGGAATGGGTGGGTGGTGAATGATGGGATGTGGCTGATGCTATGGCAGGCACCCCCAGAAGTGCCACATGAATGGATGCGATGGATTTGTGGGGTTGAAGGAAAACAAAATGACAGTATTGTCAGTGGTGGGGCAGAAAGCTCCAAATTTGTGACTTAGCCCACTAAAGTCTTGGCTTGAGGCTGGCAGCACTGGCATTTTGTCTTCATATGCACAGTCAAGTCCAGAGAAAATCTCTTGGGCCTGAAAAAATTCTGTTTTCTTGGGACCTCACGAAAAATCTTTGTAATTGATGTTTGGGATATAATCTGAGCCTGGAGTGTCAGTGTGACTTTTCCATTCATATTGGTTTACGGATGAAAGAATGTGTGGCAAATACCCAGAGTAATTATGCATGCTTCTAATGTTTCAGCTTGAATAATACCGCCCACCTTCCCAGAGAGGTCAAGTTACTGTTTCAGGCATTGCAGTTAAATAATGTACGGTGTGCCAGAGAGAAACAGAGAAACGGTGGACTAACAGCCCTGTAAGTGTTTTTGGGTTTTTTGTTGTTCTTTCAGGAAATAGTGAAATCAGCTCTGGTTTGTGTCACTGGGTAGGTTTTAGTGTTACAATCTAAGGGAATATTTAAAATATATCTCAATGGGAGAGTACTTGTGGCTTGCAGTGGTGATTTGGTTTTGAATGGCTGTACTTAATATTGAAGGAGTATTAAAGTGTGTGTGTGCATGTGTGGTGTCTCTTTCTGGTGGACAAAGTGTTTGCAAACTGGTGCAGCAATCTGGACAGCCCTGCACAAGTCAAATTCCGCTCAGCAGAAGCAGTGGTGGGACAACAATTAAATTGGTCGCTTTTCATCCGTGGTGACCCTGAATACCTGCAAGCACACTGACATGATGAAGCAGCATTGCAAAGCTTATGCTGGCTTTTCCATCTGCATTTCCATTCTGTGTTCTCCCTCCCCTGCCTTTTGCTAGCTGCCCTCGCAAATGAGAGCCTGCAACTTTCCAGGCAGAATTGGTTGAGGTTGCTTTGCTTCATGACCTTTATGTTTTATGCACTGTGTGGGTAGATGGGACTCTTGCATGTAGGTGGCATATTTTTTAGCGGTTCAAGAGAAACATATGGTGAAAATCACACTGTCCTGTCTAGTTTGAAAGATTGTTGTTAGACTACAACCTTAATGTCTGTGAGTTGAAGCATGGAAATCTAGTGTTTAAGGTTTGGAGAGGGGAGGTAGTGTTCTGTGTATGGAGAGAGAGAGAGGTAGAGTGTATTAATATTGTAATGAGAGTCTCACTACTTACTTTTTGGCAGGAAGGACAGGAATATTGGTGGATGAGAGGCTGGACATGACCCAGCCATGAGCACTCAGCCCAGAAAGCCAGCTCTGTCCTGGGCTGCATCCAAAGCAGTGTGGGCAGCAGGGCCAGGGAGGGGATTCTACCCCTCTGCTCTGCTCTGGTGAGATCCCACCTGCAGTGCTGCATCAGCTCTGGGGTCCCAGCACAGGAAGGACATGGACCTGTTGGAGTGAGTCCAGAGGAGGCCAACAAGTTCATTATAGAGGTCTGGAGTACCTCTCCTATGCGGAAAGGCTGGGGGAACTGGGTTTGTTCAGCCTGGAAAAGAGAAGGCTTCAGAGTGACCTAACTGCTGCTTTTCAGTTCCTGAAGGGAGCCTACAAGAAAGCTGGAGAGGGACTTCTTACAGTGGCATGTAGCAACAGGACAAGGGGGAATGGGTTAAAACTGAAAAAAGGTATGCTTAGAATATATATTAGAAAAAAAATTCTTACTGTGAGGGTGTTGAAGCACTGGAAGAGGTTGCCCTGAGAAGCTCTCGATGCCCCATCCCTGTAAATGTTCAAGGTCAGGCTGGGTGGAGCTTGGTGAAATCTGATCTAGTGAAAGGTGTCCCTGCCCGTGGCAGGGATGTTGGAATTAGATGTCTTTAATGCCCCTTCCAAATCACACCATTCTATGATTCCAAAAATACTGCTGTTTGTGTATGCCTTCTGTAGTAGAGTTCCTGATCAATGCCATTGCTGAATATGCAAGCCATGATAAGTTTCAGAAGAGAAGAACATCCTGACCAGGACTGTCTATGTCCTGCTTGTTCTCCCCTTTGCTAATCTTTCTTGCTTATGCTTGGACAAACTGCTTTGTTTATGAGGGACACTGACAAACGTCTTACTGTGATAGGGCTTGAAGTTTAATTGGGGAAAGCTGTTGTTTTAAGAGCTGGTAGTGAAACTCCGGGGGGTAATCAGTCCTTTTGCTTGGAGGCCACATAGTTGGTTATTTAATTTTCCTGGTCATCGAATCCTTGGAAATGCTTTTTTTGTCTGCCATCTCTCATCTGAAATGTCTGGTTTACTGTTTTGTCTAGAACATGGTGCTCTTGAAGGCATAGGAACATACAGTAGTTATTCTGGATTAGTTTGCTTCACAGGAGGTAAATTCAGGATGACCTTATTTTTAGCTCTTCATCAAAGAATTGATTCAGAACATCTGATGAGACAGCTGTCATATCTGCTTTTTTTTCTTTTTGCACAAGGGAACAGTATTGCCATGACAATGGCCCTCAGCGATATGTGACTTTTGAGGACCTTTCTTGTTGCAGCCTGCTGCAGCAAGGAGTGTGCCACCCAACAGCATTGTGCGGTTTGGGGTTCATCAATTCATTGTGTTTTCAGACCTTTAGGCTGAAAATATGATGCTTTTTTCTCATCTTGATTCAGTATTGTAACCTCCACAGAGCTATTACAGGAGTGTGTTGTGAGCATTGAGGATCATTCCCAAACGGTGCTAGATTTTGAAGGCTGGTCTGAAACAGCCCTTCCAATAATTGCCATCCTTTAGTAATATAAACTTTAGAATATCACAAGGAAGACGGTTGTAAGATCCCCTTGAAAATCCCTGAGGCAGCTAGGTAGCATGCATATGGAAAGCTCAAGCTGCAAAGAAGTGACCTGGTCCGGGGTTTGACTTGGTGCCAGAGGAAGATGTGAGCCCTGTTGTCACTTGTCATTCCAACTCGAACTCTCAGGATGTTGCCTATCCCTAAGTAAGGGAAGCTTCAGCCTTCAGGCCTAGATATGGAGATGGATATTTGAGGGGAAGGAATTCCCTAAGAGACAGGTTATTGGCCTGCTTCTAGAGCAGATCAGCTGCCTGTTAGCTATAGCTTTGTTACACCCGTGAAGATGTGTAGTGGTGACTGACATCTGGAGAATGTTTTCATATTCTGTGAGGATAGGGAAAGAGCACAAAGAGCAGTTTTTGCAGAAGTTTGCTTTTGTCACTTGAAATCTAGCAACTAAATATTTTTGGGATTTTTAAATGTTACTAGTGTTTCAGATCTGCTGCTCTTAGAGATAATGTCTATCAGTTCTGTATCTTTAACTGAATTTTAAAGGTTAAGGTATTTAGTGAAGTGTCTTCTGCCTTTTAAAAGCTCCCAGGCTGCTTCCCTCCCTTCCTCTGCTTGTACAGCTGAGATGGGACCAGAGGAGTAAGCAAGTGGCTCTCCTCAGGGGCATCCTGTGTCTCACAGACGGGTGAGAGGCTATCTCACCTGGGAACAAGGCAAGCAAGATAATATTCTATGATCCCTTTCAGTTTCATTCCCCACCTTTGCGGTTCCTTTTCACTGCAAGACAAAAGTAGTATCTTCATGCCCTTTCCTAATCTCTGCTTGCCTTAAGGAAGCAAGCACAGATTTATCATTTGTGTTGTTGCTTGTCAGCAGTATTTCATGAAATGGTGATGTAAACAAGCAAAGGATATAAAAGAGATGTAGTACCGGATATAACTGGTGTATTGAGGAAAGTTAAAGGGAGATGATAGGTTGCTGAAGGTCTTTCCAGTTTTTCTTCTTTCTTGAACCACTTTTTTAGGTAACCTCACACCAGTGCTTCTCTTGTGACACCCTCTTCTCCCTCCAATCCTTGCCTAACATCATGTATCCCATCTAAACTGGCCTTGTGAAGCCCATCATGCTTTAGAGTCATAGGAGATACATTATGTTTTTAAAGCTGGGCTGGGATTTGGTAGCTTAGTTTTGCAGTCAGAGAACAAACAATTACATCTACCTGTACTTGGGCACATGTGGGAAAAAAAATCTCCACAAACAAAACGTGGGTGTGTTAATGGCTTCATCTCCTCAGTTACTGCATGTGAATCCCTATGTAGGTGAAGTCCACGAGTAGCAGTCTTCCTGCAGATGGAGTGAAAAAAAAGTCCTGGGTGAGCTCTAGCACTGTCAGTGAGGCTTTTTCTGTGGCAGCAGCCTCGGATATTGGAATGAATGTGCTGTTTCTTTTCAGAACTTTGCCCATTTCTGGTTAAAACTCAGGTCGCTGTCTGCCAGCTGAAGATGGCTGTTGCAGTGGTGGTTGTGTCGTGGTATTGTCCTACCAAGTAAAGGTCTCCTCGCACAAAGCCCAGTGTGAACTCCTCAGTGTCTGTAGGGAAGGTGCTTGGAAGAGGGACTGGAACATGTATCTGACCTTTGAGTGTACAGTGAATGCTGAGTCAACTTCACATGACAGCTAAAGTTATTAAGACTCAGCACCCTTTTGCTGGGTTTTGTCACAATCTTGACCAGTTTTGTTGTTTGGAGACTGAATTGTTTACCTCTCTGTGTACAGATAGGTATCTGTATCTGTGTACAGTTCACAGTCAACCTTTGGGTAAAAAAAAATATATTGAAGGAGACAGCCTTTTATTAGGCAGTCTTAAACTCAGATGTATACCGCTCCTTTTGACAATATTTGTGAATGTTTTTGAAATGGATCAGGTAGCAAATGTGTCTTTTATGACACCTTTCTGTTTTTCATGAGCTGAAGTATTTGTGTAAGTGTGAAAACTGCTGCTTTAACACCTATCAAATGCAATTTAATTTCTCATAAGTGAATTATTATGCTTTTTATAGTGTTTTATTAATCTGTGCTGCATCTGATAGACATACTTGAGTATTTGTCCTCTCTGCTGAGACCATGAAAGTCTCAAGGACTCTTGATACTGTTCTGTCTATGTGATTTCTCCTTGTCTCAAGGCAATGAGCTGTTAGACAGTTGTCCCTGTGCTTTTTGCCACAAAAAACAGCCTGTGTGTTGAAACCAGTCCAGTCACCAACTTCTGAACACTGTGGTACAAACCCAAGGTGAAGCTGCCCTTCCTTGTGCTGTGACCTCTGTCTGTGCAAAGCTGACTGACACGTGAGAAGCCAGCCTTGCCTGCCACGTTCTAGCTGAGCTGGTGTATCCCATTTACCAGCAATGTGAGCCATCTCACTTAAGTAAACCCTGCGGAATTCATGGGACTGTGCTTTGCAGAAGGTCTGTTGAGACACCGTAAGA
Source organism: Origma solitaria (assembly GCA_013397895.1). NCBI lineage: Eukaryota > Metazoa > Chordata > Aves > Passeriformes > Acanthizidae > Origma > Origma solitaria. Next base: position 911,920 of record VZRL01006365.1, read on the forward strand.
ACAGGATTGTCTTGGGAATTACTCATTTTAAAATACATATTTGTGGGGAGGAGAAAGAGGGGACTGGACGGGGCACTTCAGAATCTGAAATGGTCTGTTCTGCATGGCAGTAAAACACTTTCCTGACTTTGGCTTGTTTGTGCCACAGGGAATGGCCTTTCTGCATCTTTTCATTCTGTGTTGTGGACAGGTAGGAGGCTATATTCTGCTGCAGATTGTATTGTGTGTCAGGTGTTCCTCTTCCCTCTTGCTCTCTGGTTGTTCAAAAACCAGTTCCTATTGGGACAAGTGCTTTAAGCAACTGCTGAGCACATTATTCCTTACTGTATATGTTTTAACCAGTCAAAAGAAGATCAAAGTCCATTTGCAATATGTGAAGAGCACATCTCTGTACCAAGAGGTGGCACCAGGTACAGTAGATAAAGCATTCTGGCTTTAGCCCAGGACTTGCTTTATCGCCAGAAAGTTGAAAGCAAAGTCGCTATGGCAACAACTTAACTTCTGCTACTCTGCTAACAGCCACACACCACTGCCTGCTTCTCGGAGCTTACTCAATGGAGAACATTTACACTAGTGCTAAAGGGTTTCTCCTTGGTCTGTTTTAAGACCAGGTTGAGAAGTTAAAATGTGGTGTGAATTGCCGCAGGTGACTGTCAGACAATCACCATTATCATTACACATAGCTCCTCTGAGATGCTGACCTGACCCTTTCCTTCTGGGGCCCAGGACACTGTAGGTATCCCCTCTCACATTCCTCCTCTTAGCAGCTGAGCATACTCAGGAATTGCCTGTCGATTATTTTGCTGTTTGTCAAGAATTGGTGCAATGGACAGCTCGGTATTGTGTAGATCGAGATTTCAATAAAACACGGGGCTTCTGAGAGGAAACACCCTGCCATGGGGGTCTTTGGTGTAACACTCTTCTTTTATGTGAGAGAGACTGCTTTGGGTGGGAGGTGGGTGTCCAAATGGCACCATGCATCAACACTGGGAGATTCCCGAGGCAGAGCAGTCATGTTACTGTGGTGCTGTGCCCAGATTAATTAGTGTCTCTTCAGGGGTAATTAGCATGGTGCTTTGTGCCACCCAGACACAGCCTTAGTTATTTCCTTTAGTAATTATGAGAACTTGTGTCAGTGAAGTGTACGAAGGCTGAATAGTGCTTTTGACTATTTAAAAGCTTTCTGACCAAAAATGTAGAACATGTTCACCAGGAAATAGTGTCTTTACCACTGGAAATGCTACCTTCAAATTTATTTTAAAATAACATCTGTTTCACACTGAGAATGTGACTGTCCTCCTGATGCAGGACATCTGAGTTAGCAGTGCTTGTTGGAGCACAGCATCTGGGGCATATCTCAATAAGCTATCCAGGCATGTCCTTGCAGTTGAGGGGGCTGGTGTTTTCTCAGGCCAGCATAAATTCCTCTTTAGATAAGTGAATCAGGCTGCTGTCTGCTGGAGGGAAGTGTCTGTGTTGGAGGAGCATGTGGGAGGAGGTGTTGAACAGTGTTAGAATGGAAAAGGAGAGAAGATGGAATACATGTGTTACCCATCTGTAAGAAACTTGTCAGGCTAGTGAAGTATGCTGTGAAATATGTGGACTTCTTTTAAAAAACTCTTGACGCCATGTCTTTGGGACTTTAAGGAATATCTGTTACATAGCAAGTTTTGCTTAAATCTAAAATGTTATGAAGGTTGAAACTTTATGTAAAAATTGTAACTTTACCAGTAAATGGATTCCTGTCCTATATTCAGTATCTCTGCTTAACTGTTTAACCATGTTTGTTTTCATTTCTGCTTTTCTTTCCTCTTACTTAACACTCAGTTATGCTAATCACTGAGTAAATTTTCTGGCTGGAAATAAAATTAGATTGCCATTTGTGAGGGACTTAGAAGAACAATTACTTTTTTATGTGAGATGCATACATCCATTTTGTACAGATTAAAATTTTGCTTAGTGTTACTTTGTTTTTTTAAATACCCATTGTAACTGAATGTTTTCTAATGTTTGGTGTTTTTATTAATACCTGTTAGGTGTGGTTTGTTCTCCCCCTAAGGGAAAAAATGGCTGTACGGTGTGCTGTTTTTTGTTTTGGCTGTGCTGGGATGTGTAGGAGTCAGTTGATTGTATACACATGCATGCTATGATTTGTTTGGGGTAAAAAGCGAAACTGAAGCATTCTTTCCATCTGGTGTGGAAAACAGTAAGGTATGTGATAAATCTCAGCTCCCAAAGGATTTATGGCTTTTGATCAGTCCTCTTTGAGATAAAGGAGCAATTCCTACTGCAATGCTCCTAGTTCATCTTGGGGCTCAAACCCTGTCCCGGTTCTGGCCTTTGGTGTTGCACAGTCACTGTGTTTCCAGGCTGATCTGGAACAGGTAGACTCTCTCCAGGTACACAGAGTACCTGGTACAGAGTTTATGCTAGCTGTGGGACAACGTGCAGAATGTGAAATCTGTTGGAGAAAAATTAACCCATGAGAAATACCTGGATAACCTTGACACTATGGTATAGGGACACATGGCAGCAGGGGTTTGAAAGTCAGGTTTTTGTGTCCTTGAACAGTGGCCCAGGGTGTATAACTATTGATTGAACATCTGGAAGCTGCTGTACTGCTTTTTACAGAAGTGTAGTGCAAGAGGTTTTAGAGAAAAGCAATGGTTATGGTACTTTCTATAGTCTGTGAATATAGAACTCCAAGGTTACAATTTGTTGCCTATAATCTCAAGTTTCCTAATGCATTGCAGTCTTTAATATTATGTAAATGGAGATATTTGTAATCAGTTTAGAATGTACCTCCATTGTAAGAAAGGCAATTTCAAGGTATCATGAATAGGTAACTTGCTGTGCAAAACATTCATGTTTTACATAAATAGCTAAAAGTAAATGTATTGAGAAGGTGTTAGGAAGAGAAGGGGAGGAAGAAATTGGCTGCCATTTCCTTGCAGTAACTTAAGAACAATGGATACTAATTTAAAGCTCATCTAGGCTTGCAGCTTTTGGATTTCTGTTTTTTTTAAACAAATGTAGGTGTCCAACTTAGTTTCCCCCTCCACTCCTCCCAAAGATGCACTTCTAGTTTCTGTTCAAATGCTATTTGTTATTTTAGTTTATGAAGATAATTAACCCTTAGGAGGCTTTTTAAAGGATTTGTAAACATTGTAGGATTAGAACAATATACCTGACCGTATAGGGACATTGGTCTGTGATGTGCTTTCAGTGCTAGGTTTTTTATTAATTTATAATAAAAACTGTATAGTTTTTACCTGGTGTGATTTGCTTGTACTGCATTAAGCCGCCATCTCTGGAGTTTTACAGACTGGGACAGAGGTCACTTTGTATGTTCACACCAAAGCTTTAGGGAAGTATTTAACAAACTGGATGATCTGAAGTGTCTTTTACCTGAAAATAACCTTTAAAACTCTCTTGAGTAACCATGCTAGATATAGGTAAGCTCTTCTGCTGGCCCATCATTCCATAGCTGTCAAATGTCAAAGCAGCATCATTGCACAACTGTTGAACATCGTCACGACCTCAGGGTGCAGCTGATGTGGACTGTACCTGTCAGTGGCTGTGAGGCAGGAGATGTCAGTGCAAGGAACCCTGTCTGTGTGTGTGTGGATGGATGTGCCTCTAGTTTTGGGAAGTTTGCACTTTTAGGGAATTAAATTCACCAAATGGGTTGAACTGAAAAGGAAGTAACTAAAACTTAGTGATGGAACATCTTTGCTGAACTGCTGTGGAGCAAGAGAGCTGACTTATGTGCCGTAGTGGTGCAGGCGTGAGCTCTGCTGCAGCTCTGGAGTGTTTTTACTCAGTATGGGTTGAGTGCTTGCAAGATGAGAATTTTGAAAACAGCCTGTCCAGGGAAATGAGCTGTGTCTGTCTGTAAATGTTTCTCTTTTTCCTGTAGTCTGTAAAGTACCTCCACGTGTCTTCCACATACACCAAGAATCCTGGCGTACAAAGTGCTAATACGTAGCTCACATGGGCTTCTGATGCATTTCCCAGTTCAAACTAGTACTGCATTACAAACATTTACTGCTGTGATTCTGCAACTGGCGTGGCTGGTGTATCCTGACATGCCTGGAGCTTTGTTTCTGTGCATTCACATGGACTGTTGTTTGAACAAAGATTTAAATTGGGAAGGCAGGGCAGGGTGACACAGCTGTTGCAAGATGCATGCTTTCTCCCCAGGGTGCTGTAGCCAAAATGTGCTTAAGCATTTCACCTTGAAAACAAAAAATAACTTAGCCTTTAATTTTTGTGGTTGTTTGTAACTTCTTCATTGTTCAGCAGCATGCCTCTACCAGGCATTAGCAGTTTAAGCATAAGATATATATTGTACAATATATGCTAGGACTAATTGGTGCTTTTAATTTCTCTTCTAGGACGACTCTCAGGTTCCTGAATGTGCTGTCTAATGCTGAGACATTGAATTAGCTGAATCCTCTGCATTATTTCTAGTGTTTTAAAAGGCCTAAAGGAAAGTGGAGACTGGCACTTCTGTTACAGTCTTTTAAGGTAAGATACACTTTCTTTTACTGGGGCAGAGGGAAGAAGACAGACGTGGCTCCACAGACTGTCCCAGCCCCACCTGTTGGTCTCTAATCAACCTATTGTGGTTTAGTGCCATGCAGCCACTTGCTCATTCTCCCACCAGTGCGATGGGGGAGAAAATCAGAAGAGTAAAAGTGGAAAAACTTGTGCATTGAGACAAAGACAGTTTAATATGGAAAGCAAAAGCCATGCAAAGCTAAGCAAAACTAAGAATTAATTCGCTGCTTCCCATGTGCAAGGAGGTGTTCAGCCACCCCAGGAAAGCCAGGTCCCATCTCACATAATGGTGACTTGGGAAAACAAACACCATCACTCCAAATATTCCCTCTTCCTTCTTCCCTCAGCTTTATATGCTGAGCATGATGCCATATGGTCTGGAATATCCCTTTGGTCAGTTGGGGTCATCTGTCCTGGCTGTGTTCCCTCCCAATTCCTTGTGCGTCCCCAGCCTCCTTGGTGGTGGGGTGGTATGAGGAGCAGAAAAGGCCTTGACACTATGCATGCACTCATCAGCAATAACTAAAATGTCCCTGTGTTATCAATCCTGCTACCAGCACAAATCTAAAGCACAGCTTTTTATCAGCTACCATGAGGAAAATGAGCTCTACTCTAGTCAAAACCAGCACAAAATTATATGAACCTAAAGCCTTGTACTGGAGCCGGTATTTGTTGGTTAAATTTACTGACTTCAATGAGACAAAATCCATTCAATTTGAAGAAATATTCATGAAGAAACAATTCATTTTCTTTTTCTAAATCACTAATTCTACACTCTCAAGTGCTTGTATATCTTTCCATTAGAATGCCTTAGTCCTATCTATATATTAATAATTATTTAGTAGTAGCAGTCTCCAGGCCCTATAGGATGCCATGCTGAGACAAATTCTCCACCAGGAAAAATATGACTGTGAAGCTAAACATAACTATAGCAAGAGAAGTGACCATTCTGCTTTGACTAGAGTTGTTGCTGTGATCCTTCATTAACTACCCATGTTTTGTACACATCTTTTGGATTCATGGCTGCAATGTCAGCTGCACTGTAGTGCTGCTGCATTTTCTGAGCAGCCTCAGACCAGACTGACAGAGAGTCAGACAGTACCATGTTTATGCAGTGCCCAGTGAGCAGCATGGTCTCTTATTGCTGCAGAGTTGTTCCAGTGACCAGTGACTGGGTTTAAGTGCCCCAGCAGAACAGGGCTATATAGATTTATTTTATTCATGTGCAAAAATCAGGTTAAGAGCAACACCAAAGGGACAGCCTGAATTAATTCTCTAAGAAAGGAAACTCAGAAGGGTAAAGGCCTTTGCTTCCTGGATTGCCTCAGGTTTGACAGCTGCTGTTTGAAGTGGCAGCTGAATCCTGTTTTGATTTACTTTTGCTTAGTGTCACTGCCTGCCCACCTTATTACATGCACTGCAATGTGCTGCAGAGTCAGATGAGAGGTGACACACCTAAAACTGAACTTCGCTTTTGAAGATGAAGGATTTAGTCTCTTGACAATTACTATTATCTAGAACAACTAATTGCTTGTCTTGTGCTGCTTTAATCAGAGTGAAACCAAGCAGTGGGGACAGCTTGTTTGGCTTTTGAATGTGTTGTACATCTGGTGCTTACAGATGTGGGCTTGGATTGCTGTCAGCTTCTGGGGCAGTCAAAGGGCTCCTGAATCTAGTGATTCCAAAGACATGAGGGCACAAGCTGGTTTTCCCCCAGCTGTGAAACTCATTAAGTGTGGAAAAGCAGATCTGCCTTTCTTCATTAGTCTGTGAACTTGCCATTTAGGCAGGGAGTGTGTGTGTCTGTGCGTAGATGCAAGCACCCAGACTCCACTGACTCTCTGTGGCTCTGTTGTTTGGAATGAGCTCAGAAAGGGGGCAGAGGGTGCTGCAATAGACCTGGGACAAGCTGCCATGACTGGGAAGCCTACGTGCACTTCCACTGCAGACATCACACCAGCACATTTTGGATTGGCCCTGGGCTCTTGCTCATAGAGCAGTGTCTGCTCCTCCTTGCAGGATGCTGTTCTTCACTTGGGTGTTCCTGGGCTCTTTCTCTTCTGGAGATGATTCTTTTCACCAGGAAAAGCATCTGTAGGTGGGTTTTGTCTTTTCTGGTGGCAAAGAAGTGTTTTGATACAGGAGGAGAAATGCTTAGAAAAGGCAAAATAAGGAAACTTTATTGTTGCTGTGACTGGGGTGGTCCCAGTTCCTGTGTTACTGTGTGTTGCAGCCATGTCCTGGCTGTAGAAGTGGACATCCTCAGCCAAGCATGGGCTTCTAAGTGAAGGAAATGTGTGCATATGTGCCCAGAGGGGCTCTCAGGTTGCCTTTGCAGATCCCAAACCTGCCAGTGTGGTGCACCAGGTGCCAGTGATGTAGTGCAGCCACAGCCTGGATGTCCAGCGGGGTGCAGTGGGTGGCCCTGCAAGGTGCAGGGTGGCAGATGACGGGAGGGTGCTGTAAGGAAACGCACGCAGACAGGGAGGAAGAGTATGATTGCAGAAGGGCTGGAAAATCCAAATCAGACTTGTATCTGCTGTCAGGGAGCTGACATCAGGCAGGATTGCTGACTGCCTCAGAAAGCACAGGAGCGCCACGGACAGTTGCTGAGAAGTGGGCAGTGTCAGCTCTTGTCACAAGGCTGTGGATATGGAGAGGAGCAGGATGAAGAGATTTGCTTTTCAGGTGCTCTGAATTTGAGTACCCTCCAAGTTGCACACATCCATACATGTGTTTGCTTGTCCTTACGTCGAGTGGCATGGTGCGCTGTCCTGTACATGCCAGGAGCACTGGGCAGTTCCAGAGGGCAGGGGAGGACAGGCATTAATGGCCACAGCCGTCTGTATAGAGAGGTGCTACCAATTAAATGTCGGTACAATGGGTAGGGCTGTTAATTTAGCAAGTCCTGGGAGAAGCGGGCTTAATTTCTCTCCGCAAAACATAGTATTTGAAGACTGTGTGTGCTGTGATGACATGTAATGCAATGTTTCATTGTGCTCAAGGCATTTTGCATTTGTACACATCACTGATACTTTGAAATACTTAATGTGAACACCTCAGTGCTTTTTGCCTGTGAGTTCCAAAGCCAGCCACAGCCATCACTGGTGTGATACTCTCCATGGAGAGGGCCCAAGAGCATTTTTACTGTTTCTGAGCTTTGTTGAATGTGATCTCTGTGTGGATCATTGAAGCACTGCACTTCTAATTGGATCACAGGCTCTGGCAATGTGAGATGAGCAACGGACTTATTAAAATTAATTTCCATTTATAAAACTATGATTGCTCACTGGGATTGTCTGGGGTTTCTCAAAGCTGTGTCCTGTAGCCTTGATTTACCCTTGATTTTAGTAAAAACCAAGATTTTACTGCAATATCATCAGACTCAAAACAGCAGTTTCACTTTTCACAGCAGAAACTCAGCCTATTTAAGGAGGAAAAGAAATCGAAACAACCAGCTTTATGAATAAAATTTTGCAGTTCTGACAGGTTAAAATACAGACTGGTTAAAATACAAACGCTGAACAGTCACCTTGCTTAGCTAATCCTTAAACTGTAGGTTTTTACATATCTGTTTATCTTGAAATCTGTCTCTTTCTGAATTTTCTGTGCTTGCTGGAGCAGTTAAATTGGAGTTTTACACGCTAGTTAGTTTGCTTCAGAGGTCCCTGACAAACTTGCATGTGCAAGGGAGATCTGATTTTTGAGAAAATATCTATATTGTAAGTGAAGTAAAGCTTTGCTCAAGTCCAAATACCAGTGAACAGAATTTATTTTCATCTCTCACCACCTGCACAATAAATCCAGTCATGTTTTTTTATTTGATCAGGTATTTCCACTTGATTAACTTAAAACAATTGTGGCTGAAGCTCTCGCTGAAGCTCTGGCTCTTTCATCCTTCCTCCCCTTATTTGTGGTTGTGCTTAAAGCCACAACCAGCCACAAGGCCATCAAGCTGCCCAGCCATGCTGTGCTACAACTTCCACCTTCCCACATTGATCAGAAGCGTTTTTTTCCATGTTATCTTGTCATGCCAGTTGCCAGAGAGACCTGGAGGGTCCCGCCGTCAGTGATGCCCTGGGTATGAAAAGGTTGTCACAAACCTCATGCTTGTCAATACTTTTCAGAGGGAAGCTGGGCAGGCTGACAGTAAAAGAAACAGCTTTAGAAGTCTGCAGCGTGACCCAAACTCACCTCCTGGTGGTGCTGCCATCCACCTTGTGGCTGGTTATGCCTGACTCGTGTCCAAAACCAAGCTGAGGGATGTGGAGACCCCACCTGCATGTTGGTCTCTGCCAGAGCAGAGTGTGGGTGAAAATGGGGGGTGTGCAGACCTGGCGTCTGCATCTTGTGCTGGTGGTGGCCAGCACGTGTGGTCCAAGGTTCTTGATACTTTCTTGTATCTCAGACATTCAGGTGCTGGGACCCCTGCGGCTGGAAGCGGTGATACTGACCAAAGGCAATCGACTTGTTCCATACCATATTTTGGTTAATTTGGCCTGTGGAAGGGAGCCCCCCACTCACTTCTTTTACTGGCACAATAAATGTTGCTGAGACTGTTTCAGTACAGTAACTAGTTCTTTATAATGATAAAAGGCTTGTGTGCTTTTTGGATTTGACTTGTGAGGGATTAAAAAAAAGTCTATTAATATTTGGAACAACTTAAACATAAAAAAATCCCGCCAAAACATATTTGGGTTTTAGTTCTTTTGCTGTCAGAACCTGACCCATTCAGCACCTCTCAGGATCTTCTGAGAATTACAATCAGTTTCTAGTATAGAAAATAAATTCTCTTGTCTCATGTTTTAATCTTAACAAGTTCAGGGTTTTGAGCTGTTATCTGTATATTTTTAATTTCCCCTTATGCTGTTTTTCTACACGTAGGGCACAAGAGAATTCATCTTTCTTTCTGCTAAATGTACTTTTTCAAAGGAGGTGCTTTGTCCAGTAGGAACTGTGTCTCAGCATGCTAATAAAACTCACTTTATGCCTTTAAAATGTTTATTCAAAGTGGCCTGGCTGGCTTACAGTAGCTGTGTGGGTGGACTGTCCTTGAATTTTGTAGACTTAATTTAGTACTGCACAATACCCAGTGATGGAAAACAGCTATAAATTGTCTGTGCGCAGCCATGCATTATTGATAAAGGGCAGAATAAGCTCTACAATTTCTTTATTTGATGTTGTTAGTGCAACAACTGGCTGATTTGTAAAGACATTTTCCCGTTCTGTTGGCAGTAAAATTACTCTTCAAAATGAACTCTGAATTTTCTGAATTTTGATTTGTATGGCGTTAAAAACTTGCTTTGTCTCCAGTGTTACTGAATGTAATGGAAATATTTTCACAGAGTAGAAACAAACTTAAGTTCAGGGGGACCTAAACAAACAGTAAGTTTGACTCCATGCAGAACACAGGATTTTCCTAATAATTGCAAATACTCAGAAATAGAAAATGCAGCATAAAGTCTCACAGTACCTTTAGAAGAAAAAATGCTTTAGTATACTTCATTTGACACATGCTTAGAAAAAATACTTTACAGTGAGTTCAGTGTGTTTTGTAGTTTCAATGTTCCTTCAAAGTTTATGAAAAACCTCAAGCCTTAAATCTGTCATGCTTCTTTTGCCTGTTGACACTTATGAGTAGAGACACTACTGAATATCATTTACATATAAAACTGTGCTGTAAACTAAACAGTTCTTTCCCTGTAGTTGAACGAAGGTACAATGAAGTGCTCAAAACTAGAAATTAATAAATATACAAGTATAAAAAAACTTGTCAGCAAAACTACAAGAGGTTTAGTCTTCCCAACAAATGTCCAGCGCTGGAACTTCTTTTTAAGCTATAATTTTTTGAATGGTAGCTTCCCACAGGTTGTTACTGTAATAGAGCCACTTTTTCCTTTTACAGATTTTTATTTTTTGTTTGTTTTTGTAAAAGTATTAGGGTAGGGAATTCACAAGTTACACTGATGTTTTTAATGGTTTCTTCTATTCCATGGTGAGCTGCTGTGTATTAGTCTATTTCCATTTATTGTCAGTCTTTTAAGCTTAGAAGTCATTAAGTAATGAAGTAATTAAACTGGTTGCAGAGTTGCAGTCAGGGGGTGGGAAGAATCATTGGTAAAAGAACTAACATGACTGACTGACAGAGGCTTGCTAGTGATTTACATTGAGAATAACTCATTCTTCAAAACTTTTTCATTTTCTGATGAAATTGCAGAGTAAATCAAATACAGTGGCTATGAGTGATTAAAATGCACAACTTATGAATTCCTACAGACTTTGTAAATCTGACTCCTTCACTGTTAATATAAAATCATTTATCTTAAAGCATTCTTGAGGCTGTGAATCTTTAAATGAAAGCTTCAACTCTTGAAGACGGTTATTTTGATATTCAAGATCATTCATTTTATGGCTTGCATAGAAAGCTGTCGTGGAAGGGGAGTGGGAGATTTTTCTATAGGTCATCTGGTAGATCTGTGGTAATTCACTTGGTAAGTCAAAGTGGCGAATTTTACAACAGTTTAAATACTAACACAATTCAGATGTTACTTGGGCATCTAAAAATTCTGTGCTGATTGAGGAGCATACCTTTGGTTTGATCCTACAGAAAATACAAACCAAATGAGCATTGACTTGCCTGTGATTTTGGTTTTGAAACAACTATGCAGGTGTGTTATTTTACAGAAGGGCAAGCTTCAACCATGTTACTACAATTCTGTCTTTGTCAGAACCTTCTGTTCAGACAGTTTGGGAGTTTGAGTGTGTGTGTAATTTTTTTCTGAAACAAGTGCACTTTGGTAGTAAATACACTTTTTTGAAAATCCTTTGTTCCTGTTGTTTGTTTAGGAGCATCTTTTACTGGCATTGTTAGAGGCTATTGTAATGAAGAACTGTAAGGTGAGGAAATATCCCAAAGTGCAGTGGGGTTGGATTCGCCTCTTCATCTGCAGACTCTGTTCAGGCAGTGTATGGATGGTGTTATTCAGACCTCTTCATTTACCCCTCTGGAAGTCAATCACCAGTCTGACAAACACGAAAGAGCTTAAATGCAATTTGACATTTATTTTCTTCATACTAACAAAATATGCCTTAGTCCAGAAAGGTCAAGTGACTTTTGGACAGTTACCTAAATTAGAAATGTACAGTGCAGTTGACCTCTGTGTCACTTGCTACCATCCAAAATTCTTTCTCCTTGGGGAAGGCCATTGTGGAGGAGAGTGGGATAGATGAGGTGGTAAGAGATCAGCTTCACTCTTTTAAGAAAAGTAACTAAAATACGAGCTTCACTAGTATAAAAACAAGTAAATAAAATATATAAAAGTTAATTTTTTCTAAGGGAAACCAGAGACTTTTCCTAGCAGTCAGTATAAATGAAAAAGTGGTAGGGGGAGCAGTGAGGCAGGTGGCTTGTGAACAGAAGTTATCTGAAAACCTTCTATTACTTTTAAGGTGGTATTTCCTGTTCCTTTCCAAATGCATCAAAATAGGATGTTAATTTTTTTTTCTTTCCAGTATAGGACAGACATCCTTCTATTATTTTTGAAAGGTACTGCATAAAACATTCTCCTTTTGAAAACGTGGGGCAGGAGGGTAAATCATGTGTCACTGCACCCATCCCCACCCAGGTGTAACACCAAGTGCTTTGTCTCTGACAAGTTGCAGTATGCCCTACTAAAAGGGAAGGAAAACTCCTGCTTTCCCTTCTCTTGGTACAAAAAAATGTGTTAAGCTTGTTTATATGGGACAAAGTTCAGAAGCCTCTTCCAGGTTTGATTAGTAGTACAAAACCTGTGTTGGTTGTAGCACAGGTGCCTTGTGCTTCGATTACCTCAGCCAGCCAGGTTGCAGGACACCCTTATCCTGTGTACCACAGACATCATCGTGGACGAAATCTCTTCTCCTTTTTGTTGCTACTCTATACTGTTCTCCACTAATTTGAAAGAGATGGTGAGTATAATGAATTGCCCCCATTTCTGTTGAATTACTGTGTCAACAATGCAGTTATCTGCTCTGAGAGGCTCTGCACTGGCAGAAACTGAGTGTTAATGAATTTGTCTAGAACTTTAAGCTGTAAAAGTAATGAATTCTCTGCAAAACATGCTTTAAGTAGAGGTATGTCCTTGCCTAATGTCTGTAACCATGATAACTAATCATGTTTTGACCACCTAGAAGACTCTATTAATGATCTTTCCACAGTCGTGAGTCCCTTTTTGCAGAGTATCAAGCACTTTTTAACCCTTCTTCTCCCAACAACCATTTTGGCTGGTAACATTCAGGCAGTTTCCATGAAATGTGGTGCTCAAGGCATGTTACCCATCTGCTGTATGTATAACCCACAAACAGCTGGGGGTTGCTTTGCTGTTTTCCTCCTGTTCCCCTTTTCCTTTCTCTTCTGCTCTTCATGAGATACTAAGGGATGGCAGCCCAGATTTTCCCAGTATATATCAGTGCAAACACATCTAAGCTGTATGCAGTATAAACAAAACATTGTTAGATATGGCAGAAGAATTGCTGGGTAGGGAACAACTGAGTTATGTTGTTTGGGAAAATGACTGCACCTCTGGCTAATTACAAAATAATTGAATGAGCGGTTATGTGTTGCCTCACTGCAAGTATCTGATGCACGATCTGGGGGGTTTTTTTGTGCTGAAATTTGCTATGAAATAGAAAATCGAGTAAATAAGATTTGGATCCAGCATGATCCTCAGCTGAAACCTCTTCAAGGTTCCTCACCCTTTCTCCTTTGGATTTAACCTGGGGTTTTCTTGTGCACCTGGAAAACAGTGCTATAAAAATGCAGTTTTGTTTGTATTGTTTTATGTAATTTGTGCTGGGCAAATTGCATTCCTGAAAGCTTTCTCTAGGGTGCCCATAGGAAAGGCAGGGCTGGCAGGTGAGGTTTCCAAATACAGAATAGGCTGAGGACCTTTTAAGGTACACCATGAATGTCAGGGCATAATGTGTCATATACCCAAGGAATTTTCCCCCCAGCAGTTTTGAGGTACGTACTGCTTTAAGGAGACGGTGGTTTACTTTGGAGTGAAATCACAAGTGACTTCAAGTTTTATTCCAGCCTTTTCTGTTTTCTTTGCCTTGGCCTTGAATGCTTTGACATCTTTTGTTGCCTTGCTTCCACATGGGGACTGCTGCAGCCTCAGTAGGGGTGGAGCAGCAACTACAAATTATCTTCCATGAGAGAGAAGGATGTAAGGTAAAGATGCACACTGTTGTTTTCCAGAGATCAGAGTGACGTTTCAGATGCTAACAAAGTCATCAACATGTAAGACAAATCTGGGCACAGGCACTTAGAAGTTATTTTAGCTGAATGTAGCTGGCACACCCAGGGGTGTAAAAGGAAGATTTGTCCTTGACTTTTTTTAAAGACTGATAGTTACTATGTTGAAATATGCATCAAAAGCCTCAAAGTTAATTCCCTGAGAAGTGAACCTGTAATGTTGCATTGCTGATTTTTCCGAACCAGTTTTTAAACTTCAGTATAACTTAAAAAAGGTTGGTGAAAAATACTTTTTCCATTCCATTGCTGGAATGTGTCCATGATTCCCAAAGGGTAAAAGAGTTCCTGTGCCAAATTCAACTGAGTAGCAAGTGATCTTCAGTGAAGGATGGTTTATGGCTTGTTCTGGCCAAATAAAAAATGGTAGGAAAGAGGAAAGTATTTTGCTTCATTTGTGAGAAATGCTACCACCCTAAACTCTGTCATATCACTTCAGGTTAGTGGCTCCCTTCGTTTTGCTTCAAATTCTAGCTCCCTCTGCTTTAAAAAGAAAAAAAAAACAACAAGGCATATTTCAGAAAGATTCATCATGTTTTAAAGAGAAATGGAGAATCCAGGTGACAGCCTTTCAAAGTCAACAATTGATAGCAGTTCTGTTCAGGGAAGAGTTTGGCTTGGTTAATGTAACTTGACAGCAGAAGTATGCATCTCATTATTTTATGGGAGTATATTTATTTAACTTTTGGCTGTGGAGTTTAAGGTACCTGTAACATTCCTTTTAGTTGTGACTGAGAGCACACTAAGCAGGTAGTCATAGGTTTAAATGCATTACAGTGTGCCTTGGTTGAGGTTGGTTAGCTGGGCTTCTGTTTTAATTGAAAATGCATAGAAATAAGAATCAGTATTGTATTTAAAATGGAAATCTTCTTTTGTTCATCACAAACAATTTTTCTTTATGTTAAAAAGAAGGGAGGGCTCCTAGAGCATTGTGTCCTTTATCTGAAGCAATTTATGATCTACCAGGGGTCTATGAGTAATTGTTCTATCTCTGTTGGAAATAGGTTTTCTTTTTGACACCTAGAAAGAAAACAGCTCAGAAGTTCAAGGAATTTTGAAGGTAAGGGAGAACTTAGGGATATACACTGGCAATGAGCAGTGGTCTGAAGGATTTGAGAGTGGAGAAGATGGGTTCACTTTAGAGCCATTACCACCTCTTTTGTGTCGGGTTTGCACCTCAAAAGAATAGTCATTTACTTAGCTCATGTTAGCACAGCATTAGCTGTGGTGCTAACCTGCCTTTGCAGTGTTTTTTGAACATATAAAGTAACTTAAATATTAATTATGTAAAGATTTCTGCATGTGCTTTAGAGAGGGGCAGTTGTTGGTTCTTTCTTTAATTTCAAGATTGCTAAAGCATTGAGCAAGAAAAGCTCTAACCCCGGGTTTTGAAAGCAATTATTTCATCTGTAAAGAGCTTAAGATGTTGACTTTCATGCTTCCTCTTTTGTAGGTGATTAAGGGTTGCCTAACACAGTACTACAAAATCTTCTGTTCTTGGGTAGGGCACTTCTGAAAAGGCTCTCTGAGAGTGATGGACAGATGATTCATTTAAGTCAGATAGGAGCTGACTACAGCAGTTGTTACCCGGAGAACTCTGCCTGAGCCTTGGTCTCCAAATGCATGTACCTTTCTTGTAGGAGAAGTTAATATGCAGGCAGGACCTCATAATGGGACAATATGAGTCTGGAAGAAGGGGATAAGGGAGGATGTGTAGAAGATAAAAGGACTTAAGGGAAGACCGCAAGCCCAAATACTGTTCCACTTGTGAAGCCTTTTGATGCAGTGTGAAGTTGTAATGGTGTATGGATCATAGTGGAAAACCAGTACACTGGGAAACTGGAGGATACTTACATTAATATAGAAGATTAAACACAAAAAATATCTCAGAACTACTCTGTAAGGAGACCAAGGAGAAGGAGGTTGAGGATCTGAAAGTTAACATTCTTCATAGCATTTTAATCCAAATTAACAGATTATGACCTATTTCATGTGTGCAGAAAATCACAGTATGAAAAGCCAGTGTCCATAAAGGGAGACAGAGGAGTCCTGCAACTTTATTCAAATAAAGGGAGAGAGTCCTTGTGGGGTTTCTCTCTCGAGGTTTTGGAGGGTGCACCCTCCTTTTATCCTAAACTCCTGACTGCATGTTGCCCTCTTCCTTTCCCCATCGGCTGAGGCACTAAGAAGGTACAGCCTTCTCAAACCACCTACCACATATTCCTCCCTGGAACATGTCGTTTTACCCCAAAGTTCAGAAGTACAGGCTGTCTCGGTTCTGCAGTAGACTTTGTGTGGACCCATTTGTTTATTACCATAAAGTTCAGGAGTGAAACTGTCTGGGTTCTGTAACAAAGTTGGCTTGTGATTGGTAGAGACATTGAGACCCATTTCAAAGCCGTTAACACCCATTCCTCCTAAAGACTCTCTCACCCATCAAATTGTGTGTAAAGACATTAGCACATGTCTTTCCTGTCACGTTTATCTCCCATTCTAATGTTCTTTTTTTAATGTTGAAAAACTAAAGGCAGAAGTAGTTCCCAGTGGTACAGTATCCCTCTGTGTCTCAGGAATTACTTCTCCCCTTCGCCTAATTTCTGATAAAGGTTCATTTAGTGGGGTTTTTCCCTGCCTTTTCCTCGGTGGAACAATTTTCTGACGAAGCTGGAGAAATAGATTGATATTCCACTGAGATAGATGCAGTACATCATAACTTTTTTGTTTCTTTTAAAAAAGCAAAGTATATCAAAACAGAGATGCTGCTGTCTTTTGTGTGAGTTATTAGCAGTGAGAAAGGCTCCTCCACAGACAGGGAGCTTCTGTCTCTCCTCAGGCCAGGGAAGAATAGAAAAAAAAAGAAAAAAGGTGTTTAAAATTATGAAAACTGTTAAGTTTTTCACTAGTTTGTAAATCCGAAATGTAAGCTATGAGAGTTTCTTTTTAGTAATGATGGGTTTAAAGCTAGTTTATAGTTGGAAATGTGTTGATATTCAGCTAATCTGTACAGCCTACAGCTGGTTTTTTTTTTTTGTAAACATCAATAAACTCTATGGTGGCGCTAGAGGAATGAATAACTGGAAAAGCAAAAAAAGCTTCAGTAAGAAGACAAGAACTTTGCAGTACATTTTATTTGTTGTTTTGCTGCAGATGAGTCCTCCCTCATCATGACAGGAAAAAAAAGAAAGTAAAAGAAGTTTTTTATGTTCTGTCTCTTTTTTCTTCTGTTTTCTTTATATAGTCTACAATTGGTCTTCCTTTTGTTTTCTCCACTGAGTGCTTTGGAACGGCATTCTGATTCAATAATTGTATTTTATCATTAATATTGCTGCAGCATGATATTTTGCCAGTGTCACCATTGAGAAACAGTGGCATAAAGTGGATTAAATAAGTCAAGGGAGCTGGTGCTTAAAGAGCTCTATTAATGTTTTCTCCTTCTTAGTACACTGTACCACAAACCAGGTGCAGGAAAGAGATGCAGATTTTAAGCAATCTTCTGGCATTTAGCATTTAGTAGGTTTTTTCCTAAATCGTTCATGTGTGGAGTTGTCCCTCTGCTGCATCGTCCTGAGGTTTACTGAGCTTCTTCAGCCCCGTGTGCTGCAGAGACAGGGCAGCTCAGATCTCGGAGGTCAGCCTTGGTTGTGAGCTTTTCAGTGAGTAAGGGGGTGAGTGACCTCAGGTGACAGCACCTCAGCAGATGGTCAGTGATCACAATTCTTGCAAGGCTCTTTGTGTTCTTGAGCTTATCAATGAGACCTAACAGCTGTATATCCTACCCTACTGACAGCCTCATAATTACTGAGGTGATAAAACACACCTTTCTTTAGCACTGGACTTAAAAACCAGAGTGGCCTTGCTCACCTCTGCAAGCACTTAGCATATGTTTGAGAGTCATATTTTTGGACTAAGTAGGTATCACTCTAATTTTTTAGAGTGCATTGCACTGTGGTTTTGGAAGGCACAGATTGGGCTGGACAGATGTCACAAGAACACGGGGATACTAGGAAAAGATTCTTCTTCAGAGAAAATAGAAAAAGAAGGTATCTGTGTGAATTCTGCATATTGCAGACTGTCTTCCAGCAGATTCTTCAGCTGGAGAGGTTTCCTAGTCTGAGCAGGGTGGGACAGTTGTGCCTTGGAGAGACAGGGAGAGCAAGATAAAATGCACAGTTTGGAAAGTGAGCAATGCTAATTCAGCATGCTGCTCAGAAAACTAACCTGACAAAAGAAAGATTTCTACTGTGCTAGTGAAATGAATCAATTGAGTAAGACTTGGAAGGCAGAACCTGGGTAATGAATAGGACAGAACAGCATGACAGTGGTAATTTACCTTAAC
Organism: Origma solitaria; assembly: GCA_013397895.1. Taxonomy (NCBI): domain Eukaryota; kingdom Metazoa; phylum Chordata; class Aves; order Passeriformes; family Acanthizidae; genus Origma; species Origma solitaria. Next base: position 930,111 of record VZRL01006365.1, read on the forward strand.
TGTTTTCTGTCTTGATGTCCACTGTTTTGGGAATTTTGCATCACACAGAGGGGAAATATTGAGTGCTGGGTTTCAATGTGCAGTTGCAAAAGTCCTTTTGATTCTTAAGCAATGAAGAGTAAAATTACTCAGTTTCATTTCAGGAGGCAGCTGTTAATGCTTCAGTCCATAAAAATAATCTCTTAGAGAAGTGACCTTCAGGCATGTCAAAGATCATGGGTACATTCTCTTGTTCATTTACTGTAGCCAATAAAAGCTGTTTTTCATCAGACTGCTGGTCTTCTTTCCTCTTGTGTGACCTTCTTTCCTCTTGTGTGATCAGGAGAAGTTAGAATACCTTCAGAGGCTTTTCACACATCTCTGTCTGAGGTACCAGTAGCCCTGAATATATCCATATTCTAATTGCTTTCCTTCTTCTTTTGAGAAGCAAGAGATTTTGTTCTTGAATCTAACACACTGCATACAAAAATGTGCATGTTTAGGAAGAAAATAAATTTTTTCCCAGGAAACTATTGGTGTGCTTTTGTCAGTTAATTTGTGTGAGTCTGTTTTTCAAAGTGGTACATTGTTGTGGAATTTAGGAGGTTTTGAGGTGTCACAGTTCCCAAAGTCATGAACCCGGTGAAAACTCTGCAGGAGCAGAGTGATATCCTATGTGTGCTCTATAAAGATGATTTCAAGGCTTGGAATTGCAGTTGGGACAGATGTGGCAGAGAGTGTCCATTAGGTGACTCTCGGTTATGGAAAATAGATTTTGAACTACATGCAGGCTAATTTTAAAAGGCATTAACTGTGTTTGTGTCCTGTCAGGCAGTTAGAACAACTCAAGAGGCCATAAAGTCAGACTTTCTCGAAAGCTGGTAGGTTTTGGAATCCTGAACAGGTCTGCAAATACCATCCTGTCTCTGCTTACTTCTGTTGTCGTAAAATGTTCTCTGTTGCAGGCTTCACAAGTGAGATAAGATGGGAGGTAGCATTATTGTCTGTTGCAGGACACTGTAAAATGATTATGCTGTTTCATAATGAAAGGTGTCCTTTTCATTAGAAGTCGAAAAGGTAACAAAACCTCTTTATGACTTCCTCCTAAATAGAGCAAGGCTGCTGCAAAATTGAAGCTGCTTTCTTGTTTGCTCTTTAAATTAAAATGTGGTATAGAAATGAGGAAGCAGGTGCTACTCATGCCTTTGAATGTGTGGATATGCTGGGGCAACCACTGAGCGGACTGATCTGTCCCTTTTCATTCTTTGGGCAATTAATTCTAGAAAATAAGAACTGGAATTCAAATAGATTGTAATTACCACAGGGACAGTTACATGCTTTATTCCTAATGGTTAGACTGATTTTTGGATGCTTTCTCTGTGCAAAGTGGATGCTGCTGAGACAGCTTGTCACTGCGCTGTGAGTACTGCCACAGGTGCTGCTCTGAAGATTTGCGGGAGAAAGCAGTAAGATAATGCCAGTATGTGGCAATCCTCTGCTTCCCGAGGCTGCACCAAAATGCCACAGCCACAGACTTTATTTCTGCATCTTACAGACCCCTCCACAGTTTGGATATCTGTGCAAGCCCAGCAAGAAGCCTTGGAAGCATTGACTTGCCTTGACTCTGAACTGCAAGCAGGACAAACAAACTTCTGCAGGGGACAGTGGAGGGAGGTAGGGCACAAATTTCTCATTGGTTCCTTGCTGTCATCTTAAGAGCAGGCACAAGGCGGAGGAGGTGGGAGGTCTGGCTGTTCATCTGCCTGATTAGCTGGCAGTAAGGCGCCCAGGGAGCTGACAGATTCGGGCAGAGTGGCAGGGTTGGAAAGACTTCTTTCCATAGCCAGCGAGGTCAGCTGAGGTCTGTGCAGGACTGCAGAGCTACGGACTGCTGCTGGCTGTCTGCTCTGCTCTCTGCCTTGACCAGGAAGTTTTCCTAGCAACTCACATGCCTGTGTATAGGCATCACTTTTTGAAGGAGAGGCTGCAGAGGAAATGGGGCCCTTTTTTCCTTTTAGTCCATTTGTATCAAATAGCTTTCTGAAGGAAAGTAGGGCTGCTGGCTTGAGTTTCTGGTGGGGAGGAGATAAGATTTAGCGGAACTGAGATACTGAGAATCATGTATCAGTGGCAAAGTACAGACGAGCTACAAGGAATAATGTTATTGATTGTGGAGCTTGGTACCTTACCAAAAGACAGTATGCAGATAAATTTAACTGGTGTTTTTATTTCAGCAAACATACACAGTTCATATCAGATCTGGTATGCACAATTCCCCATGTGTCTTCTGTGACAGTACGCACATGAGGACATTCTAGGTAGCACTGTCAAAATGGTTTAATTTCTGCAAGACAGCTTGGGTACTCTGTCCTTATTTGATACTCTGCATAGGATATATGGAAGTATAGTAAGAGTTTACAGCTTCAGTCGTTGAAGGTTAATAATCGACAGCATTCTGTTAAGAGAACTTTGTGTTAATACAACAGTGCAGTACTTCATGCTTGAAAGCGTTTTCATAAATCTCCGTTACAAGCCTGTCACCAGATGCATGTTACATGGGAAGGAAATGAAAGACTTCACGCACTCATGGATCATAGGAAAATTAGCCTAAACTGTCTGAACAGGAAATACTATTTCTCAGTTCTGATGTACTTGGCTGATTGAAGCTCATGGTTTCTTCTGTGTTTTCTACATACTTTGTCCTTAATACAGAGAATTATTTTGGCAGTGCTGTTGTAGGTTTTAGGTGACAGCGAAAACAGGTATCAGAAAAGTCTCCTTGTTGGTTTGCTGGGGTTTTTCTTTATATCAGGTTTTTGCATATGTATTTGCGTGTCGAAGTTCTGAATGATGAGAAGGTCAAAAGTTGCATTTAAGCACAGTCTCCATGTATTGGTTTCTTGATGAATTCTGTCAGTCTTTCTATTGTCTGCTGGTATTTATGCATAAAAGGACAACTTGCTTCCAAATAATCACAGGTTTTGAAACTTGGCTTTAAGGTTTCAGGATCATGGTTCACTTCACAATGAAGGTATTAAAGGCGGTGATATATAGTGAGACAGTTCCCAGGGATTCTAAGTCATTCATATCCCTACTGCCAAAAATGTTCTTGCTGGGGGAAGAGGGGAGTGGGTGGGCCTTGGCACTGTTTATGGCCCACTGAGAGTTATAGCCTTGAACTAGCAGGAAGTCAGAGGTGTGCTGCACTATTTGCCCTTAGTCCAGGAGCACCTGAGCAGTCTGGATCCCATCCCAGGGGTTAGACAAAGCCCTCTCTGGCACACTTGTGCTGTAGCAGAGCTGGTGCCGTCATGGCACTTCAATACCTCTCCCAATTCCTGGTGCCTCCCGCGCTCTGAGCAAAGGCATGCCTCCAGTGAGCACAGCAGCATTCACTGGTGGGCACTTGGAATGATGTGTCATCCCAGAGTCCCGTTCTGTGCTCGCCTGCTGAGCGAGTCTGGAAACCTGACAAGAGTTTTTATCACTGTGCAGTGCTTGCCATGTCTCTCCACGTTGTCGCTGGTCTCTCCATAGGCCAGCTGGCCTCCTCTGCCTGCAGTGGAGCATTGTCTATGCTGTTACACTCAGAAGCATCATCTCTACCACCTGGGGTGCTCCACATGCGCCCTTATGTCTCCCTAGGGTTTGCCACAGCTCATGGCTACGTCTGTTCTGTAGGATGGAGTATCCTTGGTCAGTCTTTCCAAAATGTGCTGAATGAGTTTTTAGATTCCCCTAGAAAGATACTATACATGAACAGATCTATTAGCTATCAGATGCCTTGCAGGACTGACACTTTTGACAGATGTGAAAATAGGATTGTTCTTAATCTAGTCTGCATTAGATTGTTTAAAAAAAAAAAAAAGTGTTAATATTGCAGAGTGTTAATACTATACAAATCATTCTGCATTGGCTTCAATATCATATGCAAGAGAATTAGTTGAAGTGTTTGGATGACTCATTAATCAGTCTCCTACTAGCCTCCTTGTCTCCTAGTACAGAAACCACAAGGGGTGAGCTGGGCAGAGAGGTGAGCACAGATGAAATTCCTAAGTGTGTACAGTAAGTGCAGTTACTGAAACCCAGAGATTCATCCGTGGCACTTGTGATGAGGACACAACTGATGCCTGGGTGAGAACTGCGTGCTCTGTGCATACAAGTCTGCTGCCCCTCTGCCTGCAGATGGCAGGTGATGAAGTTCAGGATTCTTGCATGCTCATGGTAAACTTGTGTGAATAGTCTTTTTAAAAAAATGTGTTAAAAACTTTGCTTTTTAAGGGTTAGCATGTTCTGGGCAGAAAGCTGCTCCAGAGACTTGGCTTTCCTTTAGGGCTCTGCCCTTCCCTTGCTGAAAGTCCTGGTGCGTGCAGTATGTAGCTCAGCAGAAAAGAAGGTGCTGCATGAAATAATCATCAAGATGTAAAACTTAAAGTGAAGAAAAGCCAAGAATGAACAAAGCAACCTTCAGAAGTTCCCAGGAGTCTGTGACATTCGTGAGGAGGGTGAGCAGCCTCAGCAGTTTGGCAGCAGGCACCTCTGTTTTTCTCAAGAGCCAGGCTGCTTTAGGACTAAGCTATCAGGTAATATCTGTGTAAATCTGCATGAGTATGCCCTGAAGGATGTTCTCTCTCTCTGTTCAACAGGATGGCCTCCTTTGCAAACGCTGTTTTTCATAACATAGTGTGTATATAAATAAATCATTATAATTAGAAAGCTGCTCAGATTTTCCTCTCCAACTCAGAAAAACAGATTTTCAGCACAACTTGCTGTGGGAGTGAAAAACCCATTTATTTCCTAGTCTGTGATAATCCCTAGGCTTGCCAGGGTTCTCTCAAATGTGTAGGTTAGGTTAGAAATTTCTTAGCAGAATCCCCTACTGGTAGATGAACTACACCCCCACAAACCAGGTCTGTCTGTGGACGCTTGCACAACCTGATGGAGAGCTAGTAAAATATTTCCATGCCTTTGAAATTTAGTTAGCAATTATGGATAAGTTTTGGCATGTGTCTGGAGATGGGATACAGAGCTTGTGCCTTCTTTGAAATGTTGTTCCAAATTGTTTAGAAATGCTAAGTGTTGATTAAAAAAAAGGAAACCAGGAAACCAGCTGTCTGGAACACTTTCAGAGAAGTGCAGGTATGCTACACTATCCTTAGGCTCTTTCTGGAGTTGCAGAGTTTAGCATGCATTCATCCATAAAAGGATGAGGCTGAATACTTCAAAATTACAGCCACTTCAAACCACTTCTGTTAAGGCTGCCACTAGTGGAAGAAATGATCTGCAGTGGCGCTTTCCCTCTGTCACTTTTTTCTGGTTTGTTTATACAGGTGTGTCTGTACTGGATCAGGTGAAGGTCCACAGGGTTCAGTCTGTTCCCTGGCAGTGATCAGAGAAAAGAGCCCAGGAAATATAACCTAAGAAAAGGGTAAGCACATAGTGCATTCCTGGACTATACCACTAATCTCTAGCAATTTGTGGTCCAGCGCTTTCTTAAGCCACAAGAAGGTCTTTGATTGTTTCAATAGCTTTTGGTGGACAAATACATTGTATTTTTCTTCCATCTGGTATTTTTAAATATGGGTGATTTTTAGTACAGTCAACAACATACTGTGGCAAGGAGTTTCATGAACCACTTGGGTTGTGTGAATGCACCTCATTTTTATTTTTTCTTTTTATCATGCCTGATATCCCCTAGTTTCTGCAGATTTGAGAAACATTTGCTTCCTGTACATCTGTTCATCATATTTAAACCACATAGTAAATGTCTTTTTATTACTGGATGTTTTTGATTTTCAGTCACATACACCAGTAAAAATTCATAGAGTATTCTGTATTGGAAGGGACCCACAAGGACCATTGAGCCGAACTCCTGGCCCTTCTTCTGATACCCCCAAGAATCACACCTTGTGCCTGAGAGCATTGTCCAAAGGTCTTTTGAACTCTGTCAGGCTGGTGCTGTGACCATTTCTCTGGGGAAGCCCATTCCAGTGCTCAAACACCCAAACAGGGTGAAGAACCTTTTTCTAATATCCAACCTAAACCTCCCCTGACACAACTCCAGGCCATTCCTTCAGGTCCTGTCACTGGTCACCACAGAGAAGAGATCAGTGCCTGCCCCTCCCCTCCCCTCACAAAGACATTGTAACTGCAATGAGGTCTCCCTTCAGTCTCCTCCAGGCTGAACAGACCAAGTGACCTCAGCTGCTCCTCATACAGCTTCACCTCAAGGCTCTTCACCATCCTCATGACCCTGCTTTGACACTCTCCGATAGCTTTGTATCTCTCTTCTATTGTGGCACTCACACTGCCCCTAGCACTTGAGGTGAGGCCACTCCAGTGCAGAGCAGAGCAGGACAATCCCCTCCCTTGCCCAGCTGGCGATGCTGTGCCTGATGCCCCCCAGGACATGGGTGGCCCTGTTGGCTGCCAGGGCACTGCTGACTCATGTTCAACTTGCCATTGACAGGACCCACCGGTCTGTTTCCATGGGGCTGCTCCCCCAGCCTTTTGTATCTCAGTCTGTCTGAACATCCAGGATTGCTCTGTCCCAGGTGCTAGATATGGCACTTTTCTTTATTAAACTTCGTGTGATTGGTGATTGCCCAGTCCCACTACTTGCCTAGGTCTGTCTGCAGGACCTCTGCCTTCAACAGTTTCTCCCAATTTAGCATTGTCAGCAAACTTGCTTAGTATCCCATTGAGTTCTGTACCTAATTAATTTTGAAGGTGTTGAAGAGCTCTTCCCCTAAGATGGAGCTCAGTGGAACCCCACTAGTGACAGGTCACTAGCCTGTTGTTACCCCCTTCACTACAACCCTTTGTGCCCGGCCCATCAGCCCGTTGCTCACACAGCACATGGTGTATCCAGAGGATCCTGTGAGAGACAGGATCAAAAGCTTTACTGAAATCCAGAGGTATTACGTCACTTATTTTCCCTTGATTAGCTATGTGGATTACCCTGTCATAAAAGGAGACTAGGTTTGACAGGTGGGATTTTTTTCCCCCATGAATGTGTTTTGGCTGTGACCAATGGCTGTGTTGTCCTTCAGGTGTTTTTTCAATACCTCACAGAGTAATATCCAAAATTTTGTCAGTCAGCAAAGTGAGACTCTGACAGGCGTGTAGTTTCCAGGCTCATGCTTCTTATCCTTGAAAGTTGGGACAATGTTAGCAGCTTCCAGTCAGTTGGGAGTTAGACAAAGTTAGCAGCTTTCCAGATTCCCAAGACCACTCAGAAATCGTTTAGAGAGGCCTTGTAGTTAACATCAGCCAGCTCTTTGAGTACTCTCAGATGAATCCCATTAGGCCCTATAGATTTAGAAGGATCCAGCTGGAGCGGCAGATCCTGCACAAGTCCATGTCTCTGTGAAGTGATCATTCTCATGCTGTTACAGGCCAGTGTTAATTCTACACTGCCTTTTGCTATTAATATATTTTAAAAAACTTTTTATTATCCCCCAGAGTACTGGCCAGCTTCAACTCCAGTTGAGCTTTGGCCACACAAATTATCCCCCTACAGTGGCAAGCAGCATCTTTGTATTGCAGATCATAATTTTTAAAAATTACTGAAATGGAAATCAGAGGAAACTTAAAATGTGATGGGAGGAGTATATTGGTAATGTATGTTGTTTCTCCTTCCTGTCCAGTCTTGTATTGATGCCTCAATACAGGAAAAATACTTGGNAAATCGTTTAGAGAGGCCTTGTAGTTAACATCAGCCAGCTCTTTGAGTACTCTCAGATGAATCCCATTAGGCCCTATAGATTTAGAAGGATCCAGCTGGAGCGGCAGATCCTGCACAAGTCCATGTCTCTGTGAAGTGATCATTCTCATGCTGTTACAGGCCAGTGTTAATTCTACACTGCCTTTTGCTATTAATATATTTTAAAAAACTTTTTATTATCCCCCAGAGTACTGGCCAGCTTCAACTCCAGTTGAGCTTTGGCCACACAAATTATCCCCCTACAGTGGCAAGCAGCATCTTTGTATTGCAGATCATAATTTTTAAAAATTACTGAAATGGAAATCAGAGGAAACTTAAAATGTGATGGGAGGAGTATATTGGTAATGTATGTTGTTTCTCCTTCCTGTCCAGTCTTGTATTGATGCCTCAATACAGGAAAAATACTTGGTTTTCCTTGCTGCTATTGAAGGCTTCTTGTTAAACTGTAAAAATTACGATTGTGGAACTTCTAGATATATTTCTTTTGTCTTCCTTTTTGACATATTTTGTGTATTTCTAGAACTGAATAGGGAGGGTGGCAGGAATCAAGGAGATCCTGTTCTGCTTGTGCATACAATAGCAGAGATTAGGGATTTTACATATTTAACAAAGACTTGCGTGTTTTTTCCTAGCATTTGGTAATCATTGTTTTAGAGTGAGGGAGGAGGAAACTCTCTGCCAGTGAAATTCCTCTCCTTCCTTGCAGCTCAGGTTTGGTTTCTTAATTGCCATATCATCAGCAGCATCACCACTCATCAGCTCTGCCTGCAGATGGTGAGACCTGAGTTGCCGATCTAGTGAGCTGGCCAAGGAGTTGCCAAATCCTCCTCCCTCCCAAACCAAAAGACTGTTTCCCTTCCCACCAGCTTTATGACTGATCAGTTTTTCAGTAGGACTTGTTTGCAAGGTAAAATGTCACTGAGGAGTCTGCTTGGTACTAGGTGACCTGAGTACTGTCCCTCTGGTTGTGGCCTGGTGGCCCCTGATGGGCTGTGGCTAGGCTGGACTGAGGTCCAGCAGAGTGGAGATGCAGGTAAAGTCTCCTAAAGTCACATTACCAGCTGACCACTGACTTTGAGAGAGACTGTAACAGATACCCACCATGGCCCCTGCAGCTGGCACAGCTAGTGGTGACTGCTTTCAAAAGGCTACTGCTGTCTTTCCTGCTGGCTGCTGTTTTTGACTGGGTCATTAGCATCCTCCCGGTCTTACTTTTTGCTAAGTTCACAAAGATGAGGGTTGGTTGTTTTTTTTTTTTAATTTCTGTATAAAGGCTCAGCTGTAGGGAATGGAGCTATACAGTTGTAGACAAAGCTTTTCTGTTGCTGAAGGACAGCAGAAGGGTCGATAAAGTGACTGCTGTCTTGTTCACACACAGCAAGCAGTAGTCTAGCCTTTTGGTCACAAATGTGACAGGATTTTACCAGGCAGCTGTCTTTGCCATGGACTAGTTTACTTTTCTCTGCAGTGCAGTCCATGCCCCTGGAGCAGACTCTGTCCTATTACCAAGCAAAAAGGCTTTGTAATTCCACTTGAAAGAAAGGTGCCAGACTGGGGCATGTCCATTGACTGCTGATCTTACTCTCTGAGCTATTTAGCAGTGCAGGTGAGTGAAGTGGCACAGAAAGCAACCGCTTTCCATCGTATACAAATGCTTCCACACTCCATGGGATCTTCTCCAATGATTTTTGAGGCACAACAGGGAAATGCTCTAATACCTGATAAAAGTACAGACTCTCCTGCAGACTGTGCCAGTAAGTTAGCAAAGAATTTGTTCTTTTAAGAAACCTTAGATTCCACACTTGTATGATTTTTGGAAACTGGTGGAACTTATTTCTTTATAACAAAATTGAAAGAACTTTCCATTGTTTTCTGGGATGCTGTTGAGAGAGTGAGCACCATTGGGTCACTGCTCTCAAGGTCTCCAGCCCCAAGGTGGAAAGTAAATTCATGCAGAAGACTTGCTCTAAGGAGAGCCATTCTTTCATAGCAGGAAAACCACTCTGATCTCACAGGGTAGCTGAGCAATGTAACTGTGTTATTGTTCTGCCTGAGAGCCGTGGGTAGGGAAGCTTATTTAGATTCCAGATCTTCTGCTGTAATTTTTTTGTGACTAATTCAGCTCACAGTAAAAATCAGAAGTGAGCAGGCTGCTGATCTAAGGATTTTCTTCACTATTACAGGTAGTTTTCTTCAAATGCCATACTGGAGGAGGGCGTCAGTTTTTGCACAAGCATTCCTGCTATTCGTGCAGAAAAACTCAAAATGCTAAAAACTAGATGCATTCAGGGTCCTGCAAAGGCATCACTTTACCCCAAGTGAAATGCAAACATCATGGATTATAAATGTCATGTAACTTTGGCATATCATCAAAGAGGCAAGTTTCATCATCAGCTTTATGAGTTGGTGGAGAAAGAAGGCAGGCTCCTGCAGTGGATAACTTGGAGCATTCACTAGGTTCTGATCCCAGCTCTTGGGAGGAGCTCCATCTCTTCCCCTCCTGGACAGAGGAAGGCCTCCACACTTAACCATATAAAGGGGGAGCTAAATGTTAGAGTCATGAGAACTCTTTCGTTAGGAAACAACCCATACTAATAATATGCATATTTTTAGGGTACTAGACAGTGATGCCCCTAACAGGCAGACTCAATGTCTAGTTGGCAATATGTTTTCCTTATTCACCTGACCAGAAAGGAGGCTAAATAATCAGTGTGGACCCCTCAGCATCCATGATGACCTGCTCTGCCGTGGTGTGGAGCACCAAGTGACCAGGGCTGTGTCCCACAGCTCTGCCTTGCCCCTGCAGGTAGATGAGCAGAACTGACCCAAGGTGCCGCTTGCTGCTTTAACTTGCTCGTTGCTGTCCCTCTGTCCGCTTGGAAGCAGCAGCTCACAAGCCATCGCAGGAAGCAGCAGAGCTGTTTAACCCTTATTTATCCTGTGCAGGTTGCTTTTGACAGCAATGACAGCTACTGGAGCTTTGGCTTCAGATGTAGTGTAATGATCAGTGTAACACGCAAATAATAATTTTGTTGTAACATCTGCCATCCTCTCGGGGTGAGGCTGTGTGTTTTACCCGTGGGCTGACAGTTGCTTGGGTGCATTTTGTTAGGTTCCCAGACACACCCAGGTTTCTGTATAATTGATGTGCTTATTAAAAAGGGAACAGAAAAACCTCTTCTGTTCCCAATACCTGATTTAGTAATAAACTCTCATTTCTGTCTGTGAGCAAGTCTTTTTTTGCGATGCTGATCTTACACCTTTGGCTATTATGGTCTGCAGTTACAACAAAAGAAGATAATTTGTGTTGGCCATTGAAAATACAGGAGAAGTGGTTTGCATTTTTTTTCTCTTTGTTGCTTTGTACAGAAGAAACACGTTCAAAATCTGCTCCCTTAAAACTAGCAGTTTTATTATTTTTTTTTAAAAAGCCAACAACTCAGCTTCTTGCACTAGATGGCAGTGTGGATAGTTCAATGGGAAACTTGTTTTATTTAGAAAAATAAGATTGATGCTAAAAAATACTCAGCATAAAAAAAATCACTTTCTAGTGATGACAAAATCACTTTTCATTGCTTGTCCACCACACATTTATGCTGGGGAAAAATGTGTATTCCAGATCTGAAAAACTTGGGTAGGAGGTGGCAGTTTTCAGAATTGCAAACTATTGCATTCTTCTCCTTTCCTTTTCCTTCTCTTACATCTCAGAAGAGCTGAGGTCCTGCAGGTCTGAGTGTTCGTCTACACAATTGTAAAGATGTGTCTTGCAGACACAAGCCTGAGGGAGGATTCATCTGAATGAAGAGGGACAATTGCTAAATATCAAGAAGTATGCTAAAATTATTAGCTATGATTACATGTTAGTCGTCAAGGGCTAGCAGTGGATGAATAGGTGTATGAAGTGCAGATATCTTGAAGAAACTATCAAAATTAAGCCATAATTAAGAAAAATATTGCATCTTTCTATACATGTGCAATATTAAGCACAGTAGATAAACTTAGTTACATCAGGATGCTTGTCCCATACCTGAGTGCCAATGTAAGAGTAAAATCCTGGTGAACACTGGCAATCTTCTGCTGAAATTCAGTAGTGCTACTTTACATTGAAAGAAATTAAAGGGCAGACCTGAACTGAGACATGGTATCTGAAGTTCTCCTCTGACCAGATGATCATGAACTTGTTTGATGCTGAGAAAGGTAATAGTCCATATTCTGAGCCATTCAAGCCAAGGCATAGGTGTCTGAGATGGTGGGGTCTGTGGTCCCACATTTTCTCTTTTGCCAAGACCTGTTTACCAGAAGAGAGAAGGGATTTCCCTGGAAAGAAAGTCTAGATAATCTGTGACAAATCCACTTGCATTTGTTTTGAGTTAGGAAAAAAAGTTGCCATCAGGTGTAAGACACTGGTTCTAATCAATTTACCTCTTAGGTATAATTAGAAAAAGTACCATGCAGGCACCTTTGCAGAAAACTTGGGTTTGTTTTAGATGTGTAAAAGTGTATTTTCACCAAGTGTTTTGTGGTATGTCCTTTAGCTCTAATACATAATGCAAATAAGAAATTAAGATTAATTATTTGATTAAGAAAGGTTTTAAATTAAAGCTAATTATGTTGTTAAGGGAGAGAATGATGAGATTTTTAATTCCAAACAGGTATCCAATACCTAGATGCTCTTTCACTAAAGTGACAGTGTCTTTCCATGGCTTGTGCTATCTATATGAGAGAAAAGTATAAAAGATAAAATAATCATAAGAAAATCCCAGACAGTCAACAGTAGGAATAAATCTTGGCTTGCAGACTATCAAACCTGACATCTATTAATTAACACATGTAATGTTATGTGTGTCTATATAACAAAACCTTTCAATAAAAATGCACCTTGTTTTTGTAAAAATACTGAGAAGAGAGCAAGCAGGTCTGGGGAAAATAAAATTGTTTAATTCATGTTCTTAACCTGGGCAATGTATTTAATATAAAAGTGTTTCAGTCCTTAAGGCCAGTTAACTAGAAAAAAAATGGTCAGAATGCTGAACTTAACAAGCTTAATTTTTGTATTTGCAGAGTCCATATTCTTTCCTTGTCTTGTTCAGATGTCCACTAGTTAACACACTGCATTATTCCTTAATTTGAACGTAACTCAGAGTTTGTCCACAAACATATCCTATTGGAATGAGTAATTATTGTCTGTTGTCCATTGTTCTTTGCCTGTTGTTTATTAAGCTTCTTAATATAAGGTTTCTGGGGCAGAAATTGTTCTGTGGTATAGGCAATTAGATACTCAGATGCAGATTACATTTCTTTCAAGCAAAGAGAGCAAATTGGATGATATTTACTTGCCTTGGCTAAATGATTGTAAGGGGCACTGCTGAGGATTGGTCTGCATTTCAGTGCCCTGAATGAAAATCTGCAAAATGCTGGTGCTCTGTCACGGCTGTGTCCTCCTAGACAGTGATTTAACGTTTATCTGTGGGAAGGCATGGTGGGCAAAGAAGGATCCCAGATGTTAAAAAGGAATTTCTTATGCAATTGCTCTGCTTTGCTTGAGTAGCAAAGCTAGAGGACTTCGTAAAACAATTACTGCTTGGACATGAAACTCTTATCTTGCTGCTCCATGGAAATTTTGTGGTTGAAAAGGGGCCCTCTGGTAAGTACAAGATAACTAAAAACATAGACAAAGAAGAATTGCTGAAGGAGCACATCACATCTAAGCAGAGCTTGTGACTGCAGTCTCAGCTGACCTTTCTGACAATTCTGCAGGCTGCTGGGCAGAGAGTTGGTACTGGTCTGTGGCTCTGCTGGTACCTGCTCCATTTCTCACCCCAGCTTTAGCTCCCCTCATAAATGTGTCTCTGTGACAATTCACAGTCATGCTGAAAGTTGCCATCCTTTGTTCTGCTAATAAAATTGGACTTCCAGCCATTTTAAAGTCACTTTTTGTTTAACTGTTAAACGAATTGATGTTGCAGTTTAGAGAAGAGTGTAGTTCATTCAGGTGTCATCATGAGAAGATACTGTGTTATTTATTTTAAATGTCTAGGATTTTGCTTAAATACACAATAAACCAATCTCTGGCCTTATCTTGTTTTGAGATAGATAACAAGGTTAAAGCCACAACATATTATGTGGTCAGATTAGTGTACATATATATCTAAATACCGAGCTATCCTTCTGAAATGAGTAAGCAGTGACAGGTTTCATAGAAAAAAGGAAAGATATTCTGGGTAAACAGAATGCAGTTGCTTTGGTACATAAACTGCATAACGTGTCCAAGTTAAAAAAAAAATATGGAGAAAAGATGCCTCTGTTTTCACCTCATACAAACCATCTGTTTTCTCTGCCTGTCTTGTATTTGAAAAGGGTAACAAAATGACTCTGTACTACCCTTTCTCCTCTCTTTTTTTAAGCAAAAATGAATAAATTAAAATACATATCCTTTCTGCTCTGTTTCTTTCATGATCTCCTCTACCAGTGCACTATTTGTACTATATTCAGTATAAGGGAATGCTTCTGCAGGACCATTTCCCCAAGGGTGCTTATTAAGAATTATTACTCTTTATGTCATGCTGTGGTACTAAACAAACAAACAAACAGAAAACTCAACCCCTTCTTCCAATTGAGAGTTACAGATGACCTTAAAAGTGAGCTAGCAGTGCCAATGAAAAGACTGTGGTCTACCAAAGATAAATGGAAATGCATACATGCTATAATATAAAAGTTACAGAAAATTGGGTAATTGGTTTGTATTATACTGTAACCACTGAGCTGAATGTGCTTGAAGTCAAGTATATTTTTGGGAGTAAGAGAAGAGGAATTTGTTGACAGGAACAATTGTTAAATGCCAGTGCCTTCACTAGGGGCAAAAGGAAGCTTGATTTGTGCAGCCGTGTCTCACTGATAGGCTGCCTCCACACGGAAGTGAAGCCTCTGTAGGAAAAGATTGGGTTATTGCAGAGAAAACTCTGCTCAGTACTCTTAGCATAGTTTTTTAGAAAATTGTCTTGATTAAATGATGGTTGAATTAGTTTGAACTGAGAGGAACATATAGTTTCCCTAAAGAAGTAGACATAATGCCAGGAAATGAGATTTGTAGTCATTTTATCTTGCTTATTATTCACCATTTGTCAGTAAATAAGACTGATATTACTGCCAGGTTTTTACATTGTCGTAGCCAGTTCTGACCTCAGTAGTTTGAGTTGTGCTGAAAAACTTTTTTGGTATTCTCCCGGTAGAGAAAAAAATAGATATACCTTTTTATTTTATGTATTTAGTCTTGGGATACTTAATGGAAAATGATCACACCTTGCAAAATACTAGAGGCATCTGAAAGGGCAGGTCATCCTTTTGAATGCTTTGGCCGGAGAGGTTGACCGAACTTACTAAGTAAGTAGCAGTTAGAGTTTACAACTTCAATGACTTCTCCGTCTGGGAGAAATTTTGTTTGAAAATTCTGTTTTCACTTAATGAAGTTCAACCATTCAGTCAACTTTTGGGAAAATAAACCATTTTCAGAGTGGGTTACACACCTAGAAACAGACCCATACATTTGAGGTCAGCCACACTGTTCATGTGAGAGCTTACAGCACCTGCTCTGAACCTGGGTTCAACTCTGCTGTGAATTTACCGAAACAGCTGCTTATCAGTTGGCATGGGTCACTGCTTTCATTTTTACCGCTAATGCCTGGGAAAGTTGGGTGTTTGTGCATCCTGTGCGTGCCTATTGTTAACATTCCTTCTGACATTCTGTGAAATCGGGAGAAATAATAATACCTCGGTGCTTGCTGTTAGTTTATCAGCTGCCAGTAACCCGGCTGAAGCTAAAGGAAATGGCTGGGCTGCGGAACGGGGCTGGAGGGCAGGATGGGGGGCCCAGGCTTCGGTTTGGGGTATATGCACATGAACGCTGCCTGCAGCAGGTCCCAGCACTGCAGGCAGGTCTGGGAAATAAATTACTCAATTACTAAATGGGCAGTGTCTCGTTGTGGGTGTTTCTGCTGCTGTTTTCACTCTCTGAATTGGGTGTGCAGTGGGATCTTAACCATCTCGCAGGAGCAAAGGCAAGGCGCTGTAAACTAGCAGTGGTGCAGACCTCGAGCTCTGTGGGAGCAGCCACTAATCACCTGTGAAACTTGCTTCCCTAAATCTAGAGAGGCTTACAGATTTTGGTGTTTGGGTCAAAATTCAGAGACTTCTAGGAATGTTAAAGTGTTGCATGCTCACCTAGCATGTTACCTAAAGCCTAAGTGTTTCAGTGGCTTCTTGTCTTCTTTTAATTGGAGTCCTCACTATTCCCTAAAATCTTACCACTGTTAGCTCTGACTGGTCTCCATATTCACATAGGATATGTTCCTGGCAAAAACAGCATATCTCTTGGCTTGCAACATACCCCCTATCCTGTTTTGCTTTGAATTGGATTGGTTGGGAATATTAGGCGGTCTGCGACAGCGCCTGTGGTATGGGGGCAGGAGCTACAGTCCTGCCAAGACCAGAGGTATATTCCTGGTTACACCTCTACAGAAACTCAGTAATTTTCTGACAAATGTTTTCTAAAACTAGCACAAGGCTGCCACAAGTTATTGTGATGCATTTTGATTTTGTAATATACGTAAGAGTCATTTAATCAACAGATCTGGCAAGAACAAGAACAGGCCTGATTAGGACATAAAGAATAGATAAATAAATAAAATTAATAAATAATCTCGTCTGGGATTAGAGGTTGGTGTGAGAGAGTTGGCAGGAAATAATTAAAACACATTCACTGGGAGATTTGTTTATCTTTTATTCCTGTTATTTATTCCTCCTACTTTCACTAATGCAGATTTCCACCCATGCTGTAACTATGAGCTGGTGCAAAACACAGCTGGCCCTCAGGGATAGTAAGAGGCGTGATATTTGTTCCCCCCACTACTTCCATTAGTGGTTGTTCTGTAGAGATATGCACTGCTATGCCCACTGATTATTTTGGCAAATTCGGGAATAAACTCTGTACATTCCACCTGACTGGGAGCAGAAACCACATGCTTTGATGAAGCTGAAAATTAAAAAAAAGTAATTGCTTCACAGTGGCGCACAAATAGGTTTTAAGAGTTGTGGTTTGAATGTTAAAAGTGAATTTTTACTGTTATTAATGACTGTTTGGATGCTGAAGAGGGTAACATGGTAAGCTTTTTAATGAGGGCATTTTCTGGAACTGAAACTTCGTTTAAAAAGAAAAAAGCTAATTTTTTTAGAAAATGTGATCACCATTGGAGTGCATTGAAATAATATTTGAACTTGTGGAAACCACCTTCTGTTCAGAAATAATCTGTTTCGGTATTCTGAAATCTCACTCTGAGGTGCTATTTTTCTTTGAGGTGAGGTTTTTCCAAGTTCTTTTATACACAGATAAAGCCGTGCAGCTGCCACTCGGTGATACCACACAGAATTGCAGTCACATTGTGGAGAGTGTGTCCCATTTTTGGAGAGAGGATGGCATTCAGTAGCCCAACTGGATTTTGCTAAGATGAGCTCTGTTCAGTAGCAGCAGTTCACACTGGTGCGGGCAGTGCACCTCAGTGCTGCAGAGAAAAGAGCTCAATAATCTGTCATCCCCATCTTGAGTGATAATGCAGATGAGCACACTCAGCATGCTTTCCCTACAGTGCTTCGCTCTGCATGATGAAGGGATGAAACTAACAATGTTTCTGAAGGACTGTCCAAGTATCTTTGGGCTGATGGCTATCTCTGATTTTATTCTGTCCTCCCTTCAGAAACGGGCAAGTGGAGTAATGTCTAATTTCTGAGTAACTACAAAACTCAGACTGCAATATTTATTTTTCTTGAACTAATGCCTTTGAAGTTGTTCACAGGCAGAAATTAATTACTTCTTTAGACAGCAGTTGTCTCTTTCCATCATGAGTCAACTCTAACTTGCAGTATTTATCAACACTTTTTAATAAGATGAAATTTATATTTACAGATAATATTCATATGCATAGAGTAGCAGTGATTCCTAAAGGTTTTTTTTTTAAGTGCGTTATGATTGTTGCTCTGAATGCTATTTTGTTATTGCAGCAATAGAAATACACACTAATCTCATGGCTTCTGGAAGGGGCTGGCTGGTGCCTTCACAGGTCTAGAGAATGTAGAGAGCAATTTCTGCTGCTCTGTCCCACCTTGCCTCAACAACCTGTGTGCTGCTCAGAATGAACAAAATGTTCTCCACACAGTTGCATTCCTTCTGCCACTGTTTGCTGCTGCCAAGTCAATAAAACAAAAGTGGAAAATTTTAAAGCTGCTTTTTTTTTTTCTTTTTTTTTCTTTTTTTAAAAAAAATCTTTAATGGTTTTTGCTGTCTGAGCAAAGAGCTGCTGACACCAACTGTTATACCTGTTCAGGTTTGCCTTCCCACATACTTGCTAATTGGCACTTTTGGGAATGTTTGTTTCTGCAGCTTTTTTGAGCATAGCAGCCACATGTAAAATCTTTCAGGAGGAGAGGAGATGGAGCGGTATTCGCACACACAGCTGTGTTTATTTCCGTATGCGCTAAAAACTGCACAACTCCAAAATACACAGCCATAAAGGGAGCACCGCCAGAGCAACTGTAGGTCACCTTATATATGGAGTGAGGGTTTATGTGCCTGTCCTGCAGCTAGGCCAGCTGCCTCAAGCTCTCAGCAGAGAGAGGTAAACACCATGAAGAGCAGTGCACTTGTGGGTGTCACTGAGTTGATAGGGAGACGATGGTGGGAGGCGCCTTGAAAACCTTGATTCATCTCTATAGCTCTTGTGTGAGAGGCCAACTCCTACTTGAGACAAAAATCCCATTAGTTATGGACCAAGAAATCTTGCTGTTAAACACTGATGCTAAGAAATTTGTTTCGACTGTTTTTTGTGGTACTCCTTCCCCTGCACATGGGAGAGGACTAGATCACAGAGAGGGATGTTCACATATCTTGCAGCTCTGGTAGTCCCTGCGGTAATTTGATTATCAGCAGTTCTCCAAGTAAGCCTTGAAAGTCCTCTGCTCCTTGTGCAAGTCCTGCAGCGAGCTCCCGAAGGAAAATGAAGGACAAATACCTCTGAAAATCTGCAGTCGACTTTTTGTATTTGCAGTGTCCGCCACTAAGTTAACCTTTCCTATTTCTATCACACTTTTTCAAGAATATGTTCTGATGTCTGTGTTATAGCACAGTTATATATACACTACAATACAATAATTTTGACCTGGCTGTATTACTCTGCAGTATGTTAAGCCCCCACCCATTCATTTAAAAAAAAAAAAAAAAAAAAGCGCCACCCACTACAAATTTTGGCAGCAATCATAGCTACCCTAGTTATTATTCTAGGGCAACTGTTGATGTGTGATTTATGCACCAAAAAACAAATACCACAATTCTCGTAAAATCAGCTATGATTTAAGCAAACACAGAAATACATTCAAAGGTTTGAGGTTTTATGTTGCAGCTACAAGACATCAGTTAAGGATAAAATTTGCAATAGTCCACTTCTTTATTCACTCTCAGCTGCAGGCATAGTTCACAGTACAGAAGTTGGTGTGACTTGGCACATCAGTTTGCGAGGTGCATGTTGCCCAGTAAGATTTGACCAAAAGCTTAGACCTGTCCACATTTTAACATTTGTTTTCCTGATTTTGATTGGAGTGGAGACAATGTAAACTGAAGAAGTTTCCATAGGAGTTTTGTTGTTTAAGTGCCACTTAGCTTTCTTAAAATAGGCCCTTAAAGAATGTGCCTTACTTGACAGTTGCTGATGAAAATAGTGCTCGTCTGTGTGCTCTTCAAAGGCTCATGTGCCTGAGCTATCATATGATAAATTTGCTATATATAAGGAAACTAATGCTGATTTTCACACTTTAATAACTTTATTTTGATGTGTGACCCAGGTAGCATTTTCTTTCTTGGAAAGTTCCTATTTTCATAGCAGTTGTTGCTCAGTGTGATGGCAGCAGGTAAGAAGCATACCATAACTTTCACCTGAGTTTGTATTTCTTCCCCCAATTATGAATGCTGTAAAATAATTAATATATAGCAAAAATATGCATATTAATTGTAATATTCGGTCATATACATACATATAGTCTGCTTTTTAAATCATGTTTTTAAAACAATAATTCACACACATTCATTTCACTTCTTAAAGTTTGTCTTCTGCAAGCTTAGCATTGTTTACCTGATGCTTCTTCTCTTTTCTCTTGACGTTTTTCTGGTGAAGCAGATATACTGTGTTGGAAATATTGTTGTCCTGTTTACAAGCAAGTATTTTGTACTGCCAGTTCCGCTCTAGTAGAGGTAAACTATAGCAGGTTTTGTGCTGTACTTGTGTAGTCTTTGCAAATCGGATCATGTTCTTCTCAACAAGATGTTTACCCAGCTTAAATGATTGCAGAGAGCGTCCACCTTGATGGCAGCCTTCCTCCCTGAAAGAGAAATTGCTTTTCTGAATAGGGAAATACAGAAGAGTTCTAAATATTGTGCAATCTGATATCTTAAATCTATTACTTACCATATTGCTTAATGGCAACAGAATATGCCCTTTGTATAAGTATGTATATACAACACGTGTGATGGCATTTAGATGTAGGGAATGGAAAATGAACTGTTTACTTAAGGAAAATTTTGCTTGCTTACATGTTTTCAGCTTTTGAAATCTCACTGCAGGCTAACATCAGCACGCAGCCCTTGTTTTGTTCGTTTTCTTGGCAATATTTTGATACTGGATGTACATTGCCAGAAACAAAGGGCAAAACATGGATTAATAATTAGCAATACATGTGTCCACAGACGTTCAGTTGTAACCTCTGTGCTTACTTTTGCTATTGTATTGAGGAGAGGGGGAGGAAAAATGTCATTCAGTACAGCAGAGAAGACCAAAAAGTAAATGTTAGTATTTACTTATGTGGTGATTAAATAGCTTTAGAAACTTTAAAAATTCAAAGGAGGAGGAGGACTTGCAAAAGTCTCTTTAATCCTATCATGCGTAAAGTTTTTGGTTGTCTGTTGTCTTCCCTTGCAGTAAAAATATACAGAAGTGTAACAATTCCTATTGCTTGCTTTTAGGCACTGGACCTAAAAGGAATGGGAGCAGATGAAAATTAGGGGTGATTAGCCCCAAGTGAGGTGCACAGATTCTTGGTGACAGAGCACTGAAAATAAGCAGCTCCTCCAAATAAATAAGGTGGGAAAAGGAAATTCAGCTTATCTTAAGAACAAACCTAGGGAGAGAACATCTGCTTTAACAGCCCTCTCCGATAAGAACTTTTCTCAAGACTTAAAATCAGAAAAAGATGAGCTGTATTGCTAAAAGGGTTATTTTTAGACTTTGTAAGGAAATTACAAGCACTGCAGGAGGTACCCTTAAGTTCTGCTCGGACTGAAAAAAACAGAACCTAAATCTTAAAAAAATTTCCTTTTTATCTGGCTGGGACAGACTTTTTTCAAATTCAGCTGCTCTCTTCTGGATTATGCATGGAATGAGGGAAAGGGGGGACAGGTATAAATAAATTGTATATTTTCTGTTTTGCAGTTCTTCTAAGAAGATAGATGGATGTGCTTTTAGCTCTGTATTGATTTGCTTGCTGTGGCTGTGCGTTTATCAGAAATCTATGAGCTCTGGGGCTGGGGAGAGCTCAAAATATGGCTTAGCTTTCTGGGGAAGCACCATGTGGATGGGAATAATCTGAACAAAGAAAGTGCCCCTCCGCTAGGACCTTTGTGGTATGGTTTGAGGAGGGCCCTGAGAATTGTGCAGCAGCTTATTCTGCTCTCCAGATAATACAAGTGATTATGAAAGCCATTCTTTTGTTACTAACGACATCTGAATTAGTTTTAGTTTTATTTACACCACTTAGTTTCCTGCTTAGGAGTTGCCTTCTGTGAAGAAACACATGAATCACATTGAAGAGGCATTGTTTCATTGACAGTCCTGCTATGTTGCTCTTCAGAAGCTTAAGTTCTTGTGTGTTGCATTTTTTACTCGAATTTGGTTTGTTGTGCAAGATGCACTGCCATCTGTTTGTTTGTTCATATGGTGACTGATGAAGATATACCTTATTTTGCTATTTTTTTATTAATGTTCTGCTATCTAATAATAGATAAACTAAAAAGACTAAAGGTAATGTATTTACGGATCTCCATAGAAAGGTATAGTTTTTGCAGATTGTGGTGGACTCGGTCCACTGTCTCGGGGTTATAAGGGAGTGAGTTTCAGATCTGTACACCATTTGGGGAATTACAGATTTGATTCTAACTTGACATGTGCTGCAAGATATAGATGGCCCCTTGTTTGTTGATTGTTTCAGCTTGTGTCAGCGCTGAGATACAGTTTTGGCTGACAGACAATGTGAATGAAGGCTGAGTTTATTTGGATGTGACTGACAGAAATGAGAGTCAGCACTGCCAGCCTCGACACTGCACATGGCAGTCATACCACACGTGTCCTAGCAGCTTGTCAGCACCTATCCTTCCTGGCACCCTGTGGCACAGCAGTGGTGTGCCTCCTGCCAGTAACCAGATGCAGGGCTTAGATTAGAATTTTCACGTGAGAGACATAATTCACTGAGTTTTAAGTCCTGGCTGCCTAAGGTGAAAAGTTCTTGCGCAGTAAGTTGATCAACACACTTTTGTCTGCACTGGGCTCCTTTGCCACTGTCCATCTGTTTGAAAAAGATGGGGAGTATGAGCATGAGAAGATGCTGTGAATAATTCATACAAATGTTAGCTCACTCTCTCACTGAGAAGGAGGAAGACAGGTTATGTGAACTCCATGCTGATTTAAATTACTCAGATTAAATTACAAAGTCCCAGAGCATTAGGAATAGGCTGTTTTAATGTTGGTTTGACTAGACTGCAGAGAAGAACATCCCCTGTGAGGGACAAGTGCATTGCCCCAACTTGTGGTCCCCACCTTTGGGTGGGTGAGTTCCCTGCAGGTGGCCACACATAGCAAAATGTTCTTGGCCGCATGCAATGCAGAGGCTGTGTGACACTTGCCTGTCAAGCTGACAAGCCTTTCTCTATGAGCTGTCGAGCAGGAAGAGTATGGAGATACCCAGCTTGATTGGCTCCATCCTGCTCTGCTGCAGCTGCTGCCAGATGGTCTCCAGCTGCTTCATGCCAACTCCAAATCAAAGTGTTAGCAGGGTTTGGTGACTCTGCATGCTCAGTAAGGAGAGGCCATCTGGCATGTGGTGGGGTGGCTGGCAGGTTTTTGCTGCTGTGATATCCTGCCTCCCTCCTGCCGGTGTGCAGGCGTGCAGTCCATAGGCTGTGGTGTGGACACATGAAGGCTTTGGTGGCAGGACAAGAGAAACCTCCTCACCCCCGGAATCAATATGGAAAGCCTCACAAGAGATGGCTTGTGGCTTAGGGAGGAGGTAAAAAAATGATGCACACATGATGGCTGTTCCTGAGGGATGCTGTGTGATGGGGTGGGAAGGGAGAGCAGCCTGGAGGATGTCTGGGGTGTGTTCCCTGGCTGCGCTGATGCTATGAGGTTGTGGGCTCAGTGGAAAAGTTGTGGCGAGTTGGGTCCCCCTGTATTTCTGAAGGGCCACTTCAAGCAGCTTGAAGAGCGATGGGCCTATGTTAATATTGAGGTTTGGAGACAGTCTAGCACTTGGGGATGGATGCTGGCAGTATGGGCTATAGATACTCTAATGGAGAGTGAGACTTCAGGTCCTCTTTTGTAAACTCTGATAGATGAAAAGCAAGAGCCTGGCCCTTGCAATATTCTCTCCTTGCCCCTACAATTTTCCATTTTCATTGTGGAAAAAGCCTTCAGTTTCTCCATTCATGTAAGGTTGATACAACAGTCTACAGTACCCTTATTAATAGTAAAAAAAAAGGAAAAGAGATACCAGGATTTGAGTATTTGGGTATATATAGGGCAGAAAGCAGCATTTAGGGCTAGACTGGGACAAAGCTGATCTGGTGGAGCATTCTCAGGTAAAGATACATCTTCAGCTGGGGTCACAGGTGAATAGTTACATGGGCAAATGCAGCTAGACAAAAATATTTCATTTTGAATTTGCCAACTGTCCCATATCGTTGCCCTTTTGTCATATCAGATTTGTGGTTGGTCTGATCATGTATAGCATCTCAAACCTAAAATCAGAAGACAGAGATGTGACAGTCTGCCTCTAAATATGTTTCATGCTGGTGCCTTTACCTGTGAAATGTCACTGAAGACTAAATACTTGGGTACTTCATAGAAGAGTTAGACTTGTCTATTTACCAGAGTTTGTGCCTTAAAATCCTTGCAGTTTGTCTTAGATGCAAAGTCTAAACAAGATCACAGTCCATTTCATAAACTGTTTATAAACATCCTTGATTGGTTTGTTCATCTCAGCATTCAAGTTTATCTACCTTTAAATTCTTTTTAAGTGAATTGGGATCTGCGTATGTGGTTTTCCAACTGTTGTTCAACTTTTAATGTTTAAAGATAGAGTGGAAACAATGCTGTGTTTTGTCCTGCCCCACTGAGTGAACAGAATTGATGGGCAGTTTAGGTACATGCTGTAGGGGGAGAAGGTGGAACTGCTTCTCATCCAGGCAGAGCAGTTCCAGGGTTGTCAGCACTGGGAGCCCACAGGTATACTGCAGTTGGCATGCATGCATCACCCCCAACATGCGTGCATCACCCCCAACATGCGTGCATTCCTCTCATAACTTTTTGGAAGCCTTTTCATTTGTTATTCATGCTGGATTTCAGTTTTTGTCAGAGCAGATGAAAAAACTGCTCTGCACACATTTCATTTCCCTCTCGGAGAATGATCAGATTGAACTACTTCAAGCCATGCAAGTCTCATCCCTCCTGCTTTTCCACAAGAAAAATGTGGATAGCCTAGTTGCATCTTTTGGGCTCCCTGTCACAGCAAGTATTACAACCCATAGAAATATCATACTGGCTTGAATTCATGTACTTTTATGTGACTCATTATTCACTGGCATAAATAAAAGGGAGTGTCTTCTACATCAACAATTAGGAATTTCAGGTATAAAAAAAGAGTTGTTTTTTCTGTCTTGTATTGACTTTCTTTTTCCAGTTGATTTTTTTTTCTCTACTATAAACAGAAATTGGTTTCTGAGTTGCAGCACCATGCAGTCTTCTGAAGGTGTTTTTTTTTCTTTCTGTAATGTAACACAATGATGATGTTGTCAGGAACGATTTCCAAAAGAGATGGGTGGTCTGAGAATGTTTGTAGGGTGTGGGGGCCTTACAGCACTGTGTGATGGTGTCATCCAAACATACCTGTCTGTGTTTTGGTTCACATCGCCTGAGCGAAGATCGTGCTTTTAGACAAGGGCCACCAAGTCACCAGACTGTAGCCCAGTTCTGTATGGACAGGGTGTCCTCCTTACTACAAGTGACGAAAGCATGCCAACGGTGATGTACAGAATCCATACAAAGATTTCCTTTTACTAATGAATGGTGATCCTGATAGTAAGAAAACAGCAAGAGGTGCCACTTCTGGCTGACAGTGGGTCTGCTGGACCTCTGAGAACAGGTATGGTTACCAAAAGTCCACTAGGCTCGCCTGATGACTTTTGGGATAGTTGGGAGGGCTGTGTCCAACCTCTGGCCTATACTAGGGAAAGTTGCTTATACTTGCAGGTAAGTTCTGTTTTGTCTTAACCCTTCACTTGCTTGATAAAATTTACTAGAACTGAGGTTTTCTGTCCCACATATTAGGTAGTTGTTACAGCCAAGCTTGGTTACACTAACAAAATTGAATGTACTACTGAATGTACTTTACCCTATTTTGTAAGATTGTTCTTGCACACAGCTTTTTAGCAAGATGCTGTTTGTGACCAGGGTCTTCCACGTGGTGATTATACATGAAAGAGTACAGAAAGGGCAAGCTGGGGATTGTGTTACCTATGAGCTGGGAGAGAAAATTATAGTATATAAGATCAAAAAGGGTGTGGATAAGCTGAATCTGCACTAATTTTCACCAAGTCCTGCAACGCAAGAATTTGATGGCAGTAAAATTTGTCAGACATCAGTTTATAGTAAGAAAAAGGTATGCTGTGGGTATTGACAGCCTGGGACTTCCTGCCCTACAAGGCAGCAGAAGCAGGTGGCATCAGCAGGGTCGGAAAGAGGCTAGTAAAATTCACAGGCAATTTATGTGAATATTAAAATGGCATAGTAAGGACATACGTTTAAATATTCCCAATCCAATAATAGTTGATGCTGGGAGAATACAAAAGCATGGACTCATCAAGAGCTGTTTGTACTCTCCTTAAATAGTATCTGTTGTTGCTACTGTTGAAAATGAGATTGTCTGGGTGGATCATTTATCTTCCTCTACAGAATGCTTGTTGTGTTTGTTTCTGCTGAGTACTATTTTGAAATCCTTTTGCTATTTTCTTTTTCCTTTTCCAGCAAGTCAATTAGTGGCTTGTGCAGGATGGCTGATTTCTCTTCCGAATCCTCCAGATTTCAGACACAACTGGGATGACTCCATGTGGAAGGGAAACTAAAATCCAGCAGCTGATGGTAGACCATTTCTGCTATCACTAGCAAATGTGACAAAGCAGTACTTGGAGAAATTCAGAAAATTGCTGGGTTATTTCAAATAGCCAGAAGAATCCAATGCCTTTGAAATATTTTCACATATATCCATTTTCTGAGGCATTTTCTGTACTAAAAGCAGTCCAGTAGAACCCAGCTCCTGTGCAGTAGGTAGGTGGCTTGGGAAAGTGAAGCAGAAGCTTTGTAGAAGTTCAGCTCAGGAGATGAGAAGACCATTTTCAAGTATGCAGAAGAAAACCCCTCAGACCCCGACATTACTGAAGGTGGTACATTTATTCTCTGCTTGCAGCAATAACAAGGTGGGCAGACAAGCTTAATGCAAGTCTGCTTAAGACAGGGGCAGGGGGCTGGAGGAGAAGACAGTTGAGGGCATCTCTGTCAAAATGACTAATGTTGCTTTCCAACATAGCTTGAGAGTTGGAGCCTGGCATTGCAGTAGCTGAGAGTTTGGGGTTCAAAAGTAACAAAGCTTAGAATTGGGTCTGATTCGGGGAGTTTTTGTTTGTTGGTTAGTTGGGTTTGGTTTTTTGTTTTGTTTGTTTGGGGATTTTTTTCGTTTGTGTTTTGTGTGTGTGTGTGGGTTTGGGGAGGTGGGGTTTGGTTTTTTGTTTTTCTCAGGTTTTCTTGTGGTTGTTTTTCTGTCAGAAGGAAAGCATTTGCCCTGGCTGGGAGCACTCTCACTGTTCTTTTCTTCGGCTTGCTGACTCAGGTCCCAGAGTTTCTGAGCCATCACTCTCTTCTTTACAGAGCTTAGCTCAGCTTTTGCCTAGAGCTCCGCTGTAAAGAAAGACCTTTTTACAGACCAGTGCCATAAATGGAGGAAGGGAGGAAGGCAGGCAGGTAAATTCATGCTGACCATAGTCATATCTTGCTAATTAACTTGCTTGTTGAAAGGATTTACAAGGCTTCTTTTGTTCTCATCATATTGCAGATTCTGCAGAAAAAAACCCATAGTAAGAGGTGATTTCTTTTGGTTGACTACTTAAATATTGCCTGAAATAAATTACCTGTCATATTGCATATAGTAAGAATCGTCTCTGTGTCCTGTGATGGAGAGACAGAATCACAACTGACTGCTGCCTGAGAGACACTGCAGGAAACACTGGTCCAAGGGGATTTTTAGTTCGGCATTTTAGGGTGGCCTAGCTACTGATTTATTTTGTTCAGTTAGTGAGACTTGAACAGTAATTTGCATAATTTTGATTGTGATTTGGATGCAACATTAGAAAGACATTTACTCTAGAAAGTATATCAATTAAGTACATGATTAAATAATTAAGTGACATTTAAAATCATTCACAGTTTACCCTTATATCAAAGTTGATTACTCTGTCTGACCTGAAAAATATCCTCATATGCCTGCATTCTTACTCCTTTTTTACCTTTAATTCTAAAATAACATATAAAAAGTATATTTCTTCCTTACAAGTGTTGCCTTTCAGTTTATTGGCCTCTTGTTTTGATAAAGATAAGAACACAACCAAAGCAGGGGTAAGATTGAGAAGAAAGTATCAGTCAGATACAGTCATTATCCCAGGGTAGATGCCAACCACAGAGCAACTCCCCACATACTTTCTCTTTTGCTGTTGTTGGCTTCAGATCTTGCTTCATTTAAATTGCACCTTGCATACTTTGTACATAGACGTTGCAGACATTTCTGTTTCCTGTAGAGAAGCACAAGTTTGAAAAATGCTTGCCACTCTAGCTGAGCAGGAGGGATTCCCAGAACCAATTTCTTCTTGCAGCTGGAGAAATTACCGTCTATGTTTTTAGATGGGTTTTGTATGTATCTTGGCTCTTGTTTGCAAATGTTATCAGTGTCTTGCAGAATGAAACTGGACAAGTTCTACTGCCAGGACAACCCACATTTGAGAGGGAAGTCTCACGTAGAAGTCTCCTTGCACTGATGTATAGCAGGAATGGAGCAGTACCAGTTCTTCTTGAGTATTGCATCTCATGGGTCGACTTGCTCTGTCAAACCCCTCTGCCCTAGGCCTATTTAATCACCACTTTGCACTTGCTGGATAGGATTGCAGAGCTGGTTTTTCTCCTGGAACCATCCCCTGACTGAATCCATCTGAACAACTGGGAGCCAGTATCTTTGAATCCTTCACAGTTCTGACCTACAGTGCTCCCACTTTTAATTCAGATCTTAAGCAACAGAACTGTAGTGTCTGAGCCACATTCACCCTCTAAGTGGTTCAAGATATTTGGTGATCTGGAGCTTGTTTGGAGAGGTTGATGTGACTGACTGCTCCTAAGAGTCTGTGGCTGCCATGAGAAAAAAGTTACATACATATCTATTTAGCCTAAAGCCTCCTTGCCTGGGAAGCCAAAATCTGCGTTCTTCAATCCCACAAACCAATGTGTGCCCATCACCATTTCCCACATGTGACCTCAGCCCTGGACAGGAGGACTTTCAGGGTTGCTTTTTTCGGTTAAGAGCTGAGTTATATTTCTCTTCTAATTACTGTGTTGCCAACATGCTGTTCTACAGCTGCTCTTAGACCAAACCTCAACTGTTTGCTATCTTAAGTGTCTCCTGCCAACATCAGATTGAAGTGTGAGCCTGGATTTTCTGCAGGGTTTGTGCCTCTTCAGGCTACTATAGTTCTGTAGTTCTGCTGTGTGGATGCCAGAACTGATCTGTATGTCCTCAGATACTTCTGGGGCTGGAGCACTAGCATAGGTATTGGTGACCTGGCAAGATGCAGCACAAAAGAGGAGCAAGGTTCTTTTCCCTTGTGACTAGAACAGGATTAGGACATAGGCTTTATGTTCTGCCTAAAAGATTGCCATTCTGGAAAAACCCGTAAAACCTGGAGTGTCATGAATGTTTGTAGAAACTGAGGATCATGTGTGTTTAAGGTTTCTCTTATTGAACCTCAGGGCAGAAGAGAGTTTGAATATCTAATGCAAAACTTTAAACAACAGCTTCATTGAGCAATAACTCTTCATATAGCTAGTCTCTGCTTGTTTTGCATTTGCCCTAGGATCTGTAAATCACAGTATTCACAGTCAAGCATGAGTTGAGCATGTAAAAACACATGGGCAAAGAGTTGAAGAGTTGGGAATGGAATATACAAGCTCCTCTACTAATTTTCTTGTGTAAGATGTCTCTACCAGAGAATATGATTTAGAGGCAGCTGAGTTTTCCTCCTCTGTGTATTCTAGCAGGCCTCTGGTATTGTCCTGAGCCTCACCCACATGAGAGACTTGTGTCCAAATGCAGCTTCTGGGGTGTGTGCAGCTGGGGAATCACATGTGGCACCATTCTAAAAATGATCCATGTATTTGTTGATGCAATTTTAGAAATTCAGTTCCTGCTGTATGGCTCAAAGCACATTTTCAAAAAATTCCCGTTCTCCATGAGTTTGCTGAGTTAGATCAGATTTTTTCTGTACTCGAAGAGCTGTTTAATAGGCAGATTGTCAATTCCTGTTACATTTAATCTAAAAAAGGAAAAAGGAATAAATTCTTCCACTTAGCTAGCAAGTTATTAGATCCTATGTTTTTCTCTCTTTTTTTTCCTTTTCCTTTTTTCCTTTTTTTCTATCTGTTGGACTGAATTTGCTTCCTGAATTATTTTATTAAGCCTCACTTAAGCTCAAAAGCAGCAAGTGAGTTTGTTTGAGGTACTTAAGCCTGCATAGCTTTGAAACTAATAGAACCATACCCACAAGGGAGTTTGCACCAGGTAAATTACATCTCTTCAAGCCACAACAAAATGTAGATCTTAGGCCTTGTTTAGACTTTTGGCACTGTTTTTATTAACTTTATGTCAATTCTCACCTCAATTACATTTGTTTCTTGCTATTGGGAAGCTCTCCTCATGTGTGCCTGTGAATGGTGACAAGTGTTTTTAACAGATTTTATTTTTAAACCTATAGTGAGTTTCCATGCACACCGCAGTCAGACCTCATTTTTGTGGTTTACACACTCATATTTGGGACTACACTGCACCTAAAAGAGGTGGGTCCCTCCCAGATCCCCTCCCACCCATCTACCCATACCCATCCCTAAGCACATGCTCTCAACTCTCCCCCTGTACAATATATATAATGAAAGCAGGAAAGCAGACCTGTTGTTACAGCACAGCTGAGAAAGCACAGAGCTATGCTGAACAAATTAGAAGTGGGTAAATTAATTCAGTTATCTTTACCCTTGGGTGCACTGCTGGTAGAGTCTGATGCCCTGCTAAGTGCAGCCTGCCCTGAGGCAGTGCCTGTCCTGAGCAGCGTGACATGGAGACCGGTGATAATTTTTCAGTAAGCATTTACTGTGACTTCGTAAAAATTGCCTGTCTTCAGCTTAAAGCGCAACTTTATATCCTGTGAGCAATGGCAGAGATGGGAGTGATGATTTAAAATCTCTCCCTCTGAAAGGGAGTCCTTAATATTTTCCTGAAATCTCACAGATTTAAAACTTCTATCCTGGCTGCAAACTCTGCCAGCAACATGTTTTTCTATTTTCTCTTGCCATGCTTCATTGTTTCAGAAATTTGATAATTATCATTATGCCTGAAATCTTGTGATGGGCCCCTATGTGTCATAGCCTGTTATGGATTCCTGTTTTATTTTGCTGTTTGTGCAATCTTTATGGCAGTTTCATGTCCTGCCCTCCACTGAACAAGAGATGGTAAATGTCAGCGTATACGGCAGAGCTAGGGGAGGAGGAATTGCAATTAAGGTCTTTCTGCATTCTTGGAAAATTCATATCAGGATTGTACTAAAAATGAAGGCTTGTGTTTATTGAAGGAGAAAGCAAAGCTGTATTAGCTTTGTGTGATGGAGCTCTGTCAGCTTTTAAAGACAGCCAGCTTCTCTATCAGTCAGCCTATCTCTGATTCAAATTCACATGGTGCCTGCACTCATTAATTTCTTGATTTTCTTTTACTTTGCTAATCTGCTTAGCTTTTAAATACTTCCTTGCACATACTGTCAGAGCCAAATCAAATATAATTGGAAAAATGTGACTGGTTTGTTGAGTTGTCAGCCCAAGTCAGATGGGGGTCGGCAAAGCCGGGTGTTCCTCATACACCTAAGCTCCACCTATCTGAGTCAACAAAATGAAATGCTGTTTGGACTGCAGAAAACTTGAAACAGACTCACGAGGAGGATTCTGCAGCCCCAGATGAGTCAGATCTCTTGCTCTGGGGGTGAGAGTTGTTATCAGGCTGCCCCCTGCACGCAAGGTGGGCAGGGAAGGAGGAGCAGGAGCCCTGTTGCAGAGTCTGGCTTTGCAGAACCAGCCAGCAGGCAACTAGCCACAAAACTGCTGCTGGTTTGGCCTCTGCCTGTCATTTGGCTTCTTCTCAGCAGCACCCGCCCAGGGCGACAGTGCCCTTTTTCTGTACCTGCAGCCTGAGCTTCAGGCGAGTGCTGCTTCTTGGTTCAGTCTGCCATGTGTGGGTTGGAAGAAAACCTCAGGCCCAGAGAACTGCTGGAGCTTGCAGTGGAGAGATCGTGTAGTCAGACATGCACCGTTCCTGACAGTGCCTGTGCCACCCTGCTGGCTTCCACACAGTAGCTGTTGGTGTCCAGGTTTGTTGGGCAGGGAGACATACGTGCCTGCTCTGGCTGCATCTGAGGGTTCTTCTGCCCTCACCGCCCCTGGGGGACCTCTGAGCTCAGAAGTGGCGACTGGTCCCCCACTCACCGGTACAGCTCTTCCGTAGGTGTCCTTCACATAAAAACTCCTCTAACCCTGCCTGTGTAAGCTGTTGGGTAATGTAAAACTTCATACACACAACAGCAAATGTGAGGAAGCTGCAGTGGTACAGGGGAATTTAGGGACAAGCTGCAAAAAAGTTGAGGGCAGGCAAGAAAAAAACAAGGCCAATTGCAAATTCAGCTAGTTGCATCCTCACTGACGACAGATCTGGAGGTTGTCAGAGAAAAACAGTTCCGCTCCAGTCACTTGGACACCTCTGGGGTTTGTGATAGCTAGGATGCTGATTAAGAGGAGCATATTACTGCTGTGCCGAAGTTTGCAGTTTTGAAGATGAGGCTTTAAACAATCAGAAACGCCTACTGCTTAAATGTACGTAACTTCTTAAAAACTACATGTTTTTAACTGCCTTTTACTTGTTTGTTGCAGGTTGCATGTCTGGTTGGACTTGATGCATGGCATTTGCATGACACCAAACAGCCTGGCTGTGGATGTGTCACTGAGCAAACATGGCCTACCCAGCAAATACTAACGGCAGTGCTACAGGTAACTAAACGGGAATGCTTTCCCCCTTTGGATTATTAATTTAAAAAATTCTTACATTGTGCGAGCAGGAAAGGGAAGTAATGGCAGCTTAAATACTGAAAACCAGTTTCCTGATAGATCGGAGCCCATCTGTTTCCCCATCCCCCACCCCAGTAATCTTTTAAATATTTAAAATGAGGAAAGTTGTTTGGGAAGACTTAAGGGCTGGCACTCAGTCATTCAGCATACAGTGTGCTCTGCTCGCCAGGACCTACAGGGGCTTACTCTAGACTCTGGGAGGCCTAGGGCTTTGCTGCAGAATCATGTGGCTGTTACACGGTGTCTGTAATTAATTTGTGAGATTAACCAGCTCTTACGCATCAAATCCCCAGCCCTTCCTGGGCACCCTTACTGGTCAGTCTAATTTTTGTTGCTTGCTTCTCAGCAAAGCATAAAAACATTTCTCAGGCAATATCCTGAAGAAGTGTTCACTTTTTGGTTATTTTTAAGAAGCTCCTAAACTGACTGTTTTGGTTGGGTGATACTCTGTGAAAGGGATTGCTTGGCACGTTCAAAGGTTGCTGAGGAGGACTGGCAGGTCAGGAGGGGACAGCGATTGCAGAACAACTGATAGGAACACAGCAGCAGTGTTCCTCCTGCGGTTATGTCAATATTTTCCTCTTCTGATCACTGCACACAGTTTCAGCCCACTAAAGCTGAGGCTGCTACAGTAGGATTTCATGAAAAATTTCAAGTGCATGGCAGGAGCTTGTGAGTTAGTCACTGTGCTCACTGTAGAATTATTCTAATTAGACCATGGGATTAAAACATTTTGTGCGCAGGATATTAGAAAGAATGGGGTGTCAATATGTGCAATTTATGCAAAACAAGAAGTCTCTTTTAAAGACTAGTAAAAGTTACATTAAGTCTTTGGAATTACTGTTAACTGTTTATGATTTAAAGTTAAATTTACTGATATTGTTAGATCTTGAGACTGCTGAAATAGGGTATTTCTATTCCCTTCCCCCACCCCCTTTTTATATAATTAGAAGATATTCTTTGAGATAGAAACCATATCCTTTTGTAACCTTCAGTAATCCTTTTGAGAAGGTGGACTGCAAAACCTCTGCTGTGTGGCTTAATTGTAGCTGTTTGCTGCCTAAATCCTCCCACATAACTTGACTTTTCTTTG
This sequence comes from Origma solitaria, assembly GCA_013397895.1. Taxonomy (NCBI): domain Eukaryota; kingdom Metazoa; phylum Chordata; class Aves; order Passeriformes; family Acanthizidae; genus Origma; species Origma solitaria. The sequence continues at coordinate 963,739 of VZRL01006365.1, forward strand.
TAATATGCCTTTAACTTCAGTCATGCAGAACAATTTCCTTTGCTTACAAGGAAAGAAAAATTGTGCATGGAGTGTTACTGATTGGTTTACTAATTTTTTTTCTCCCTGCAGTAGAATTGTCTATTGAAAAAGTTGGTGGGCTGACGTGTAATTCTAAAAGAAGCTAAATGCTTGTACTGGGGAATGTGTTAATGCAAGATGAAGTTTTAGTTGTTATCCAAACAAGGCTTCTTGCAGGATAAAGCTGTTTGTTCCCTTATTTGTAGAAAGACGCTATAATAAATTGCAAGTATTTAATTCAGAACTAAAATGGACAACATTTTGCAGAGACTGTCAGGACTTGTTGGCTTTGCAAACCCTTGAGGCCGGCGCTGTAACATGCAGCTATGTACGCCCCTGTCTCCAAATCCTCAGCAGTTCAAAACAGAGTATTGGGCTGCAAATACCTGTGACTTGTTGTGCTGCTGTGCTGCCTGGGAGAGAATGCCTTTGGATGAGCAGGAACTGATTTGGGCGTTGGAGGTATTGAAGCAAGTTTCTTAATTGCATGGAGCTCTAAGAGTGGAAAGACAAACTTCAGGGGTGGTGTTTTCTGCACCCTCTGAATCAATCAGCAGCAGGAAAAAGAACTAGAAAGACTTGTTAGAGACTACTAAGCTGCATTTATGTTACTTGAATATTTTGGCAAGTCTGACCACATGTTCAGCTTCATTCAAGTATGAAGTGACTAAGAAGCAGTGGTTTGCTTTGGTTAACTCGAGAATGTGAGTACTTGCACTATTAAATAATTATGCCTATGTGCCATTTCGGTAATTTTTTTCAGTGTACAAGCCTATATGGACTACTGCTGCTCCAGATGAAATCTGTAGAGGAATGCTTGAATTTGGAACTTGTTTCCAGGAAAGGATCTAGCTATTTTGCATTTGTATAGAGATTTTTTTAAAGGGATGTTTATGGGAAGTACATTTGCTGTAAATATTTTAGTGAGTGTGTATGGGAGATAAACTACAAAGCAAGAGATGACTTTATCATGAAAGCACCTATCATAAATTTCTCTTGCCTATCTCAGTAAAGACATGAACTTTAAATGTGACGAATAAATGACAGAGACTGTGATTTATGCTTCAGTACTGTTTATCAATAGTTTTGTTTGCTGCTGACTTAAAAATTTTATCACTGTGTTCACAGTTTCATTGCACAGAGGTCTTGTAGTAGACTGTATTTCTTTGAACTGCAAGCTTGTTTGTTAATTTTTATCCATTTTGGAAGTTGGTTTTGTTACTTGGTACTGATTTTGGACTAGACTCTGTCAAAGCTGTGCCACCTGCTCAGAAAAAATAGCTGAATTCTCTCTAACATTAGTGAGAGATCAATTAGCACTTGCAGAAAAAATTGCTTTATTATATCAGGTTCTGAGTAGTTGTAACTGTTTGCTCTTTAGAGTTTGTGCTGGTGGCATGTGAGCTCTCGGCTCAGTCCTGCAAACCCACCAGAATTAAGGAGTGCAGTGCAAGTCCAGAGCACGCTGTGTAATCATCCAAGAAGCTGCCTCAGGAGCTTAGAAATACCCTCCGTCTCTGTGGAGAGCTATTGGGAGCCTGCAGTTGGTTTGGTACATGATACAAATTAATTTCTCCTTGCATAGTACAAGAGAAAAATAAATGAGGTGATTGTTTCTCTAAATAGTATTAGTATCTACATTAACTGCTGGGTGAAATTTCCTGTAATTGTTAGCTTCTGTGCTTGCTAGGACTGATGCATAATTCATCTATTTAATGAGGCTTTGCTAACATTTCTGTAGTGATATCCATAGGAATGTTTTCCAGTCATTTCTGGAATCACAAAAAGCACAGTGCACAAGCATAAAACTTACAGGGCAGTTTGGAAATAGTTCTGGATAGATTTTCATTCCTTTCACTAACAACTGGTTTGTGAAAATTTTCTTTTCAAAACATATTCTGAAAGGCACTGCATGGAATAAACTTCCAGTCTAATTCTGTTTTTTCTGTGGAAAATGAGGAAGCTGCAAAATAAACATAGGAGACTGATTTTAAAAAGATAGAGGATTAAAAAATATTTTTGTCACTAACCATAATAAAAACATCTGTTTTATTTGACCTCCCTAAGTACCTCAGTCTCTGTATGCAGAGATGGCAGAATTGTCAGTCATCTTTAACAAACATTAAAAAGTATTTCCAGTTTTTTTGAGTAGGATGGGCTGCAGGGGTCAGTATAGCAAGGCTGTTGCACAAACCCTTTCTTTACTTTTGCTGTAAAGCCAATGCACATTGTTTTCTGTACACAGTGTTGGAGATTTTCCTGATCCTTTCTCTTTCCTCCCTTCTGTCAGTGCCTGCTCCTCAGCCTAGCATACAGATTTGTTTTCATGTCTTCCCATTCCACTTTTAACATGCTGCTCTACATACAGGAGCACTATATCTTGCACGCGCTCATTTGAGCTGTTTCTCCCTGCATGTTTAACTCTGCTCCATGCTTTACATTCCTGCACAGTTCTTAAAGCAGTGGCATTGTAGCACCTGAACATTGTTTCTACTGTTAGTCTCCTTGCACCTGTAAAGTAAGAAACTGCTGCAGTAACAGCCAATCTGCAGCTGTCAAGTGTCGTTGCTCACAGTTCACTCTCTTCACTCCCAGCTGATCTGGGCGTCCACCTCCATTCTCCAGAGCAAGCCAGGGCTGTGGAACCACAGGTGGTTTGATGAGAGATACAAGCCGTATCTGGACCGTTGCTTCCTCCACAGCAGCCTGGCATCCCTCTAGTTATTCTAAATGTGCACGGTTACTCCGCAGCACCCTGTGGGCCTCTGGTCAGATTTTCTTTGTATCTGAGCAGTTTCCTTGGCTCCTACATGAAGTAAGAACTATGCACCAGTTAGTCAGAGAATGAGGCCATTACAAAAAGCTGCTGCCTGAATTAATGTTGTTTGAGATACTAACGTCAGCATGACTCAAAGACCAAATGTTTAATAAATGTGTTTTCCATCTGCTGGTATATAAATGCTTAAGCAACTGTTGAAGAGTATTATGAAAATCCCAGTTAACTTATTAACCCTTTTAATTGAAGCCAATAAACAGAACACGTATTTACTTAGAGCAAATGTTTTTATCATACGCATCCTCTGCACTGATTTGTAACAACTCTTGACAAAATTTGTGGATACACTTTCAGTTCCAGTATTACTTGACTTACAGTCTCTCCTATGATTCAGTTTTCCACATTTATATAATCTTAGGCAATATGCATGGCGTTCTGCATGATTTCTAGCTTTGTGATGTGGATATAGTCTAAGCAGAAAGTGCTGTGCACCAGAACATTAGCACTGTTACTAACTTCAGCAGAATATCCACCATTCTTCCTTACAGACCATCAATCAGGGAACTTACAGACCTGAAGAAGTTAGTTGGAAGTGTTTGATTTGTTGGTAGTCTGCCTTCTGGAGCCTTTACTCTGAGTATTGCAGGTGGCTGCCCCAAGATCCCAGCTGGCAGCTGCTCTCGCTGCTTCCTGCAGGGTGGCTGTCACTGAGGTATCCCTGCGGTGCTACTGGCACCCCAAGCTCTCAGCTCAGCAGCCTCTGAGTTTGCTTAGTTTAGCAGATGCAAGTGAGCAGGATTCGGGAGAGTTTGTATTTTTAGCAAATCAGCCATGCAAGCAAGGATAATTTGAGTCAGGACTATGTGATGAGAGACTATTTAAACTTATTGCTCCCCTACCATGCTCCCTGCTCCAAGCCTGTTTCCAGTAACTTCTGGAATTAATGGAGATGGGTGTATGCCCAAGGTGTGTTTCTGACAGCTGGTGAGAGGCTGTTGCCATCAGGAGAGCCTGTTGAATTGGCCTGCAGTCTTGAGTTTTTGGGATAGGCAGATGGCTGTCACTGGGATCCAGCTCCTGCCTCACCCACAAGTCACTGTGAGTCACTCTGGTGGTGCCCAGTATTTAAAAACAAGCTAGGGTGGGACCCTGAAATCTGTGAGGAGAAGGGTGAATGAGCCTCCAGTGATTTCACATAAACTCTATCACAAGTCATATCAAAATTTTCATCAGTATGCTCTAGTGTGTTCACTGATGCCAGATCTGCCTTAAGGACAAATGGCTGGTGCTGAAGCACGTGATCTCACAGCGAATGCCAGCTTTTTACTTGAATTAATAATTGTTTCTGCAACTGCCAGTTGATGCCTGTAATCCAAGGGTGCATTTGCCACTGCAGCAGAAAGCTTAAAAATGCACTGACTTACATTTGCCCAACCAAGAGGCCTTTATGAGACTGCAGAGGACCAGGGACCATGCTTCTTTTACTCAGGGCTTGTTGCCCAAATAATGCCCTACAGGTCTGATTTTGTATTCTGGCGGAAAGGTAAGGGTTAGGAAGAAGTTAGAAAGGATACAGTAAATACCATGTCACTGGGAGTTTAAGGACATCGCAATCTGCTCTGGATAGCCCAGTCCTTAGAAATAGAAATTGCACATGGTGGAAAAGAGATGGCCCAAGATACAAAGCCATTATATGATGCTAATGCTCTGCAGGAGAACAAAACCCCTTGAGAAAAGGAACAGATTTAATTGATCTGTCTTTTGTTCAGAGATAACCACAGTTGTGTCTTGTTCTGGATTATCTCCTGCAGCTGCCCAGGAGATTCTTACGTCTCACCTAGGCAGAGGACTGTGTTCATTCTCTCTGAGGAAAGCTTGCTGCTGGAGTAATGCAGGCTTTCCTTCTCTGAGCTGTTGCAATGCACTTGTGTGGGCAGCACCTGGATGTTCTCATGTGGCCTGCTGCTGCTCCCTGTGGAAATACGTGCTCTTTGCACCCTGGGAGGCAGCTAAGGGTGCTCGTCTTGTATTTGAAAGCCAGTAGTTTTCTAGGGACTCATCAGGCATGTCTTGCTGTTTATGATACCATGCAACCTTACAGAACTGGAGATAAACAGTGATAAAACCCCTAAATTCTCGTGATGGAAGTCACTGCTTTGCACTGTCTGGTGGCAGTTGGGGTGAGGGTGAGGAGCAAGCACCAGTTGCAGGGCTACATGTCACAGGAAAAACACCAAGAATAAACTTTTTCCAGACTTGAAAAATTATTCTCTCTTCATTTTCTGCCTTTCCCCACTTTCAAGATACGCAACTCAGTAAATCTTCTCCCAGCCTATTCTGCAGTATTCCTCACTTCCCAGATTCTTCTGCAGAAAGCAGTTTATGAATAATGCATATGAATCTCCTCCCTGTGGGAAGGGAAGGTATTTTGTTCCCTTTAAAAGTATATGGTCCCTCAGGAAAATGGCTTGGATGGAAATAGCCTGATGACAGTTGTCTGTCTTCTGTTTGTAAACACTTGAGTGCCTGCATTTAGATATGTTCCTTATAGAGGGTTACTGCTGGAGCAGAAGTCCTTGGCAACCTTCTTGTAGTGGCTACCTCTCCCCCCCCCCCCCACCACCCCCCCCCCCCAAGCCATTTGTAAGGCTTTGGATTAGAGATGACAGAAGGGCAGCCCTTCCTGTATCATGTTTTCACAGCACTTTTAGGGGCTGAGGGGCACTCGGATTTCCCACGTTGGCATTGCTGCTGTATCTCCATTTCCTTCCTCTGGTAACATGACTCCCCTTGGTAGCAGAGTAGAGATTCCTGCTGTGATATCTCAGTGGAACCAGCTCTGAGCTTTGGGACAGAAGCATGCTTGTGTCCATCCTCCCCTTTTTTTCCTGCCATTCCCTCCTCTGATTTCATCCAGAAATTACACTTACCACATTGGCAGAAAGCAGTGGCTGACCTCTGCCATGGGATAAAGGTTGGGCTGTCTGGAGGAAATCAGCAGATCAACCAGGTCAAAAAGGTCCTCCCTATCTCTCTAAAACTCTTTAGAGCATATTCTCAGTCTCTTGAGAATTTTCTTCATCTTACTCTTCACACAGACTTTGACAAAACTAAGTGCTCAGACATTTGGAGAGGCAGGTGAGTGTGCAATCCATATTCTTTCATGCTTTCTGTCCGAACTTCCCCACCTTTTGCAAAGCCTTCTTACCTGTAGAAGCAGGTAATGTGACCCTTACCCCTTCTCAAAGTCCATCCCTTTATTTTGCCATAAAATAAATTTCTCCTCTCTAGTTAGCTTGCACTGTAATGAATGTCTTATGTAACTGTCTTCTCTTTTTAAAATTAATATATTCCTGTATGTTTTTTTCTTTATAACAATATGTTGCTTTCCTTCAACATGCATGACCTGTCTCTGCAATTTTTATATTGCCCTTCAGGTTGTTGGGGGGGAGGGGTGCATTTTAATATCTGGGTTTGAAGGTTTGGTCAGATTAGGGTGAGGATGAAATTACCTGATAATTGGGACCAAATTGTACTCCGTACATAAACCAGACATCACTTGTCTGGAGTAGTCTCTTACTGCTGAGGGGCATGTTGTTGATGTACTCCTAGCCCCTTCCCTCTCCATGTTTCACACAGCCAACCCCTCTGCCTGGAGCACTGTCATATGGTTTGCAGAAGATCAAATAATAGAAAGGAAACACTTGTGCAACTCTGCTGCTATTACTGGAATTTCAGGTCTAATACTAGCAAATGGGTCAATTTTTAACACTTCATGTACACTGCCTGGTAAATCTAAAGAGGGCAGGTTTCAAAAAAAAAGAAAAGAAAAAGAACAGTGCATGAAAATACAGTAAAGTGCATGGCCATGACTGAAAAAAGTGGACTAATATTTGCTTATGATAAAAGCATAAAGACAAGATCAGGGCAGTCAGGTTTCAAGGGCTTACAAAAATCACCAGGGTTTTTTCACTTTAGTAAGTCTACAGCTAAGTCCTTTCTCCCCCTTCCTCCAGCAGAACTGTGATTCTTAAATTTTAGATTTCTTTTCCCGTATCTTTAGTTGTAAGGTTAAAAAAGGTATTCCTGTCCAGAATCATTCTCTTCTGCTCCTGTTCTCTGTTTTTCATATATAGAGACAGATGGCTGTTATATAGCTTCTAAGATTGCCAGGATTTGAGTGTGCTTACATGGCTGTGCATCCACTGCATCGCCCTTTAGACTTTCACCATTCTCCCTTGCCATCATTAGTTACAGTCCTGTTCCCTTCCTCTCTCTCAGACAGTGTGTCTGCCATCCAGGATGCTTGTCCTTCCCTTTTTTGTTCCTCGATATTCCTCTCAGCGCCTTTCTCCAGTGCTTGGTTTTGCCCCAGCTCTCCCCAGGGATGCACAGGCACTTCTCCATGTCTGTAGTCCCTGAAGAGTGCAGACTGATACCTGACCCTCCTCTGCCTCTGCTTCCTCACAACCCATTTTCAGTGCTGTGGAAAATGCACTGTTGACAATTCTGAGAGAATTACTTACCTGTCCCTTTGCAGAGAAAAGTTGTAAGGCTACAACTATACAAACACATAAGTCGCTCAGCCAATAGAACAAGACACCACCATAGCAGCAGGAGAGACATCTCTTTGTTAAACTGAGTGTAGCATCTCCTGATCCAGTCCAGCTTTACTGTCCTTCTCCAATCCTGCTCCTGTGTGATGTACTGCAGGCACTGTTTATCAGTTTATCAGTTACACGGCACATTAATAGGACATGTAGTCCTGCCCATGGATTGATCGCTTTAGGCCAGTTCTGGTTAACTGACCTGAGCTCCTTCTTTGACAAGGTGACCTGCTTAGGGAATGAGGGAAAGGTTGTGTGTGGATGTTTCTACCTGGACTAAGTAAGGCTTTTAACACTGTTTCCCACAGCATTCTCCTGGAGAGATTGGCTGCTCATGGCTCAGGGGCTTTACCCACTGTTCACTGGATAAAAACCCATGTGTATGGCCAGGCCCAGAGAGCGCTGGTGGATGGAGTTACATCGGCTGGTGGCTGGTGTTCCCCAGGTCTCGGTACTGGGGCCAGCTCTGTTTAATGCCTTTATAGATGATCTGGATGAGGGTATATCAAGGGCACCTCATGCAGTTTAAACACAACTGCAACTCCAGCAGGAGCGCTGATCTGCTGGAGGGCAGGAAGGCTCTGCAGAGGGCTCTGCACAGGCTGGACCATGGGCCAAGGCCAAGGGGGTGAGGTTCAACAAGGCCCAGGGCTGGTCCTGCTCTGGGGTCACAACAGCCCCGGGCAGTGCCACAGGCTGGGGCAGAGTGGCAGGAAAGCTGCCCAGGGGAAAAGGCCCTGGGGGTGCTGTGACAGCAGCTGAACATGAGCCAGGCTGTGCCCAGGTGGCCAAGAAGGCCAATGGCATCCTGGCCTGGATCAGCCATGGTGTGGCCAGCAGGGCCAGGGCAGGGATTGTCCCCTGTGCTCGGCACTGGTGAGGCCGCACCTCAAATCCTGTGCTCAGTTCTGGGGCCCTCAGTGCAAGAAGGCCATGGAGCTGCTGGAGAGTGTCCAGAGAAGGGCAATGGAGCTGGGGAAGGGTCTGGAACACAAGTCTCATGAAGAGCTGCTGAGGGAGCTGGGGTTTTTCAGCCTGGAGAAAAGGAGGCTTGGGGGGAACCTATCATTCTCTACAACTGCCTGAAAGGAGGTTGTAGCGAGCTGGGGGTCAGCTTTTTCTCCCAGGCTGCAAGTGACAGGATGAGAGAAAAAGGCCTCAAGTTGTGCTAGGGAAGGATTAGGATGGATATTAGAAAAAACTGCTTCACCAAAAGGGTTGCCAAGCTTGGAAAAGGCTTCTCAGGGAAGTGGCGGAAACACCATCCCTGGAGGTGTTTAGAAGACATGTAGATGCAGTGCTTGGGAAGGGACATGTTCTAGTGGTAAACTTGGCAGTGCTGAGTTAACAGTTTTTAAAGGTCTTTTCCAACCTAAAAATTTCTGATTCTGTGGTTCTAAGAAAAAAAATACTTCCCCAGATTTGAAGGCTTGAATGGTCTACTTGCTCTTTCAGCAAGACTTCTTACTGTAAGCTTTTCCAAGCAGTCACATTGGGAGAACAGCAGGGATCGTTACTTGCCTGAGGACACACAAAATACCAAGTAAGTTGAAATTCATTCTGTGTGAAGCTAAACTAGATGGGCACTTAACAATCATATGGGGTGCATTTATCAGTTGCACCTGAAAACATACATTTGACACTGTGACTTAAAACTCATGCTGGACCATCTCAGCTTGGGAAGTCTCTGGGTTGCAGGTTCCTGTATGCCAAGAGGAGAAATGTTGCTGTATGTTTGCTTTCTTCATCTGCCCTTCCAGAGGCATCTCTGCTGGGCAAGAGATGGGTGGGCCAGATCAGTTTCATGTCTGACCTCAATGGCTATCAGGTTTTAAATCATTCTGTGGGAACTAGCTGCCAAATTCTGGAAAGAAAAAACCCAAAATAGCACATGCCCACTGTGTCACAAATTAGAATCTGGAAGAACTCCCTATCCAACCTTCATCAAAATGCAGCAGCTGTTTTTGGGGATAGGAACATAAACCTGACAGTGGTGGGTATGGCTGAAGTCTGTGCTCCCCTGGACTGGATCACTGTAATCAGGCAGATTATTTCATTCTTTCCACAGAGAGTCACTCCATTGCTAAGGAAATGATCTGTTGGAGGCACATGTTTCAAAGAGCTGTGATTGATCCATTGCCTTTCACAGACCCATTGTGCCCTCTCTGCCTTTTGTTTTCAAAAGGGGTGTGAAATAACCTGCTTTTTAGATAAGAATTTATCAGCTGGATGGCTACCAAACCTTACATTCACTCTGCTTCAGACCAAGTCAGGTTTTTTGGTCACTGGGGAGCTGTGCTCTGACCTCAGTTTTGTTTCTACTGCAAACAGTAGCTGAATGAGTTTATTTGACACTTTAATGGTCTCAAACACCAAGAAAATAAATACATATATGCCCTTTGCCTTTAGGTTTTACTGATGCTAACACAGACCCCAGACATGTCTTTCCATATTTGAATTGCTGTACAAGGGCTGAAGTGCTAATACACATTATGGGTTATTACATGCACTCGTGGCAGGTTTTTTTCAGCCTGCTGAGTTAACAGAGCTTTGAGGACAGTCCACTCAAGGTGCATGACTTGATGGAGTGCCTGTTCAAATGTCGAGCCCTCAAAACCACAGAGTAATGATAAACAGATGGAGCATGTGGAGACAGCTGCTAAAATCTGTTCTTCTCTAAACAGGATATCATGCTGTCTTTTTTTAGAAAAATGAAACCATATAATGTTTTGGTTTTTTTTTTCCTCTGAGCAGAATCCTAACTCTTGAGAAGAATGTTCTGGCCATTCTCTTCTGATCACTTTGCTTTGCTATTCCAAGTGTCACATTTGTTTTCACAACAGAAAACTAGATGGGTATTTTAATGATCTCCCCTGCCTGGTGTGAAGAACCTGCTGATGGAGCTAGAAATGCCCACCACTGACACCCAGTGCTGCTGTGCACTGCTTATTCTCACTTGGCTGGTTGAAAGATAGGGTTTGAAGAGCAGCAAGCACAAAGTGGGGAAACTCCAGGCACTGTTTCAAGGGCTGAATTTTTGCTTTTTCCCTAACCTGAAAGCAGGGGTTGAGTGTCAGCTGCCCTAGAGTTTTTCTGTCTTCTAGCAGAAACTTCAAACCATGGCTAGAAACCATCCCGAAATAATATTTTATGGAAAGCTGCTTTTCTTCATGCATGGGGAAGTTAGAGCACAGACCAAACCAAGTTCATTTAAAATTCAATACCTTTGTGGTCCATAGATGAAACAAGTTGGCTTCTTCAGACTTCTTTTGTGATGTCATGTTCCATACTGGACACATAAATCTGAAATTACCTAGAGGGCAGGACCTACTTCAGAGTCCAAAAGCTGATGCCTGGACTATCAGTATCAGCTGATGCTGATACTTCCCTTCATATTAAATCCCTCTGAGACCATCAGACATTCAGGAAACACTTTTATTGGAAGTCTGTGCAATTTTAGCTGAAGACAGCGTGGACTACTTGGATCTTGCTCCTGTTATTTCAGCACAAGATCCCACTTATGTTTGAAGCACAACTCTTCCAATTAGCAGTGATCCTGGAAAATATTTTCAGAATTCATGTCCCTTTTTTTCTTTTTAATCTTTTCTTGGGAATCTGTAGGAAAAGCATGGAAACACAGTGATTTTCCTTTAGTCCTATGAGGTTTTAGGACCTTTACCCTTGTTAAAGGAGTCTCTCACCTTATAACAGCAACTGTTGTTGTAAGCAGAGGTGAAGAGAGATGGAGCTGAGGGCTTTGAGGCTCTTTTTATGATGCAGAGAAGTGAGTCTTGCATCTGGAATCCCAGTTATCCTTACTTGAGTTAATACTTGATGTTATGTGGAAACAAGAAAATTGAATATGGAAAAATCAGGTATGTTTGTCCATTGTTTCCAAGGTGCTTTTACTAGCGTGAAAGATATTGTGCATATTTCGGCTGTGTTTCAGAAAAAACCCCAAATCATATACTAAAAGTTTTTATTTTTAGCCCTCAAATTATAACCTGCATTTGAGAAGCATAAATAAAACAAGATTGAATGTAACACAGACAAAATTGCAAGCAGTGGTGGTTACAACAGGGGTAATTGTTCCGCTCAAATGATATCAATGAACCTTTCTGTGCTCTCAGTCCACATGTGGGAGTGAGAAATAAGAGAAGTGGGGGTGAAGGGCTTGGGGAGGAAGGGAGAGCACAGGGTGGAAAAGAAGTGAACTGAACTTGTAATTCCCTTTTGAGAATTAAATCTGTTTTCCTCAGCAAAAACAAAAACAAAAACCCAACATCTTTTTAGTGTGTCATTTGGTTTGGTTCCTTTTGTCCTGCTGCCTGTTTCATGTATTTTAACCCTTGGGGAGCCAGAGGCATTGCACAGCATGTGAAGGAAACCACTGGCGCTGTGCTGGGCTGGCGGCCGGGCTGGGACTGTCTCAGGAAATTCCAAATGAGTATAAATAAATGCTCTGTAGCAACCACTGGGCGCCCTGCCTGCTGATGTGTCAGGAACATGCAGTCCCTTTAAGGCAAAGGAAAGTGTGCTTCAGACTTAATTTGCTGAAAAACTGAATGCGGCAACATCCAGGGGTTTGCTCCTCGGCAGATCGGTGAGTGGGACCCTCGAATGGGATTGGGTGAGAGGCTGGCTCTGCTAAAACCAGCCCTTGATGTTTTGATAGGATATTAAGTTGTGATGGGTAGAGGGGTTTTTTCATATTTTTAACAGTGCTGGGTTAGTTTGTTGTCTCAGAAGTGCTGCCATCTGAAGGGAGTTTGCACTTGGGGTTTCAGGCACCTCTGGTAGCCTCTTTATTTTTGTGCTTATACACAGAGTAGTTTGTTTCGTTCAACAAGCCCAGGTTTTCTCATGGAAGATTGGTGTTGTGAAAGCTCCAGTGAAGGGAGCAGGGCTCTGCACCCATTTGCTGAAAGGCATAATTTCAAAAGCAGAAAGGTAGCTGTTGCCCTCAAAAATTACTAATTTTGAATATTTTTCATAGACTCAATTATAAGCCACTGGTTTTAGTTATTTAGAATGTACATAAAGAATTAATTCTAATAAGGACCTTTCCATATTTAATCTGGTGATTGTTTTTTTAACTTTTTTGAGAAAATCAGTTTGTTGTTCTGAACTATTTTAAATGCAAAGGAAAAGCTTTCAATTGTTTTGGCTTAGGCCGAAAACCACTTAGGCTTTTGAAGTTTGGAAAGCAATACACATCTTACTTCTTCGAGGAATCAGTACTAGGTTAATATAAGAAAGGGGAGGAGGGAACAATTCCAGGAATTTGAAATATCATTCTGATTATGCAGCATAAACCGTATTTCTTATGGAGGCAAGGATGTGACACAGTAATGTCCTTCCAGGACTCATAAAAACAAATATTTGTTGAACCATTCTTGCAGAAGACAATTCTTCCATTTTTTCCACTCTGTGCACAGCTGTAAGACCAAACTGAAACTGTAAATCAGTTTTAATACTCCACAGCAGGTTTATATCCCAGGAGTCCAGGTTCTTTCTTGATGGTTATTCCGGTTACAATAGCCCTATGTATCTGTTCTCCACTTCTCACCTCTTCAGAGATTTGAAAGCACAGAAGGGTAATGATATTATAAATCTAAATATTTTGGTTTTGTGATTCAGTTATTCTTGGAAAGAAAGCAAATACAGCCTTCCCTGCTTATGCTTCAGCAGGTAACACTGATGCATCTTTGTTTTAAAAGATGTTTTCAGGAAAACACCCAGCTCGCATCCATGACTCCTTTGGGGAAGGTAATTTGGGATAAGTAAGGAGGGAAGAGAAAAATTTGGGAGTTTGTTCCTCTTTTGCTTTACCAGCACTCTGTATGAGTTTTGTGAAGCCCATCATTCTATGTGGATTCAAGCCCTGGACTTCGTAACTATTTGTTCCTTTGTCACTTGTATTGTGACAATGAAGTAGTGTAAAGCAACAGGGGATGATGTGCTGTTCAAAGAATGGGGCAGGTATGCCACGTTTTCAAGGGCTGGCAAGAGAGGAACTGTGGGGTTTCTTGTGTGCTGCAGAGGACAGCAAGGTGCTTCACCAACATTGAGAGTCGGCCTCATGTTCATCAGCATCACTGCTGACACAGCCCAGATCTGTTGGGATGTATTTATGGAAAGAAGGACTATGGTGTTCTGAACCTTAGATCTGTTGGGATGCATTTTCATAAAGGAGAGAGCCATTGTGGTCTGGAACTGAACTTCTCTCCCACTGAATTCAGTAGATCACTGCATGTCTTTATCCCTGTGTGGAACTTGAGATTGGTGCCTACTGTTTGCCTTACATTATTTTAAAACTTACATTATTTTGCCAGGCCTGAGCTATTCTGATTTGGAGAGTATCTTTACATTGAATGCTCTTTCATTTTTCACAAATGTGCTTGGAGCCAACACGGGTGTACACAGTAGAATGTGAATGAAATAAATATTTCAGGGAATGACAAAGGACAGTTTTCAAGTAAACAACTGCAGGATGAAAAAAATGCACATGGAATCAAGTCCTTGAAAAGAATAAATTAATACCGGTTTGGACTTGCTCGGTTGGCATGTAGTTTTCCAGCATAAGTAAACAGGACAGAGATGCCCCCCATTTCAAGGTCAAGAGTACAGGATGTCTGTTGACACCTCACTGCACTTCCCAGTGATAACTGAGAGAGCAGGAGGCTAAGTTCACTGTGAGGAAATGCACATCTTTCAGGGGAGAGCATTTTCTGTGTCTGAGACAATGGAGTCCCAGCACCAATTCAGTGGTTTGCTTTCAGTGTAAGACAAGCTGTTTCTTTCTGAGCTACAATGCTTGACATGGGTGTTAATGGAGCATTGGTCAAGGATGGTTGGGAAGCACATCAGTGAAATTCGACTATGTCTGTTTCTGACTTGCCTGATGGTGGACCTGCTGGTCATGCTCAAAGCACAGGACACCCACAGGTGGACTTGTGACAGCAGTTTGCTGAAGTGGCCACTGTTTTCAGTTGTTTCTCTCCAGAGGTGGCAGTGCTGTTGGTAACAGCAGCAGTCAGCATGATGGTTTCAGCTCTGCTCTTCCTTACTGCTGGTGGGGCACTTAGCAAAGTAAGCTAATGACTATATCCCTTCCCACCCATGCCCGGCTTCCTGCCACTTGTAGTATGACTTCCCTTGGGACCTGTGAGTCAGGAACTGGGATGGAGGCAAAACAGCCTAGCCTCTATGTTTCTGTAATTAAGGGCCTTGAGGTGGTGCACACATGAGATGTTCCAGCACAAAACTGCCGGATATCGAGCTATTCCCAGTATGTTGAAAAGGAGATTTGTTATCAGTCTCAAATAAGTGAGTTGTCAAGAACATAACACGGATTTTGTGAATTTTGATAGGGGGGCATTTTGCAGTCACTCTCAAGATGGTTGTGCTTCTTACTTGCCCAGGAACATACTTCTCATTAAAAGGATGAAATCTTTATTCTGGGTTAATTAATTTGCACACCTTTCTTATAGTATGTATTTTCTAGTTTAAATTAATTCTGTTTGAACTGCAAGTTTTCAGTTCAGAGATTCCAGAAGTAAAAGTTTTAGACATTAGAAAGACTAGAGAGGGTTAAGAGGTGTGGTTTTGGAAGGTGGTTTTTGCTTTCAGCTCACAGAAATAACTTTTAGCTGTGGTTATGTGAAGTTCAGGTATAAATTCTGTAGGTAAGTCTTTCTGTACCATGTGAAAGAAAACCTTTCATGGTGTAAAAGTAGGTAATGTGACCTTGAAAGACCCTGTTCTAACACCAAAAAGGTGATTCACTGTATATATGCTCCTTTTATTAGCTGGCTGGTGAGCATTCTGAGCATTTTCTGTGATACCAAAATGCTGTCACAGCTGGCAAACATGTACCAAAGAGAAGATGAAGAAAAGCTAGAGTCTCTTCTAACCTCCACAAGGTTAAGAAATAGTTCTGTGGTTGAGGAGGTGACAGTGGGACATCCAGACTAGTGCATCCATCTGATCACCAGTGAGAGCTGGCTCATTGTTTTTTCTATAATGCTAAACCCAGATCTACAGACCAGTCAGTCTCACTTTGGTGCAATGCAAGATCATGGAGGGGATCCTCCTGAAAATGATGGACATGAAAAATAAGGAGGTGGTGCTGACAACCAACATGGCTTTACTAAGGGCAAACTATGCCTGACAAATCTGGGGCCTTCTGTGGTGGTTAAAGTCAATGGTGGGATGAGGGAGGACTGAGCAATGTTATCTACCTGACCTAGTGCAAAGTATTTGACACTGTCCCACACAACATCCTTGTCTCTAAACCAGAGAGATATGGATTTGAGGGATGTATAAAGAATAGGCTGGATGTCTGCACTCAGAGTTGCAGTCAACAGCTCAATGTCCAAATGCAGATCAGTGACCCTCCCTCTCAGGGGTCAGTATTGGGACTGGAGCTGTTTAATGTCTTTATAGGTGATGCGATCAGTTGGAGCACCCTCAGCAAGTTTGCCAGTGACACCAAGCTGCATGGTGTGGTCAGCTCTCTGGAAGGCAGGCATGCCATCCAGAAGGACTGACAGGCTTGAGAGATGGGCCTGTGCCCTCCAGTTCAGCAAGGCCAAGTGTAAGGTCCTGGGTTGGGGCAGTCCTTAGCACGGGCTGGGCAGAGGATGGATTGAGAGCAGCCTGGGGGAGAAGAACTTGGGGATGTTTTTTGGCAAGAAGCTCTAAATAACCCAGCAATGTGTATCTGCAGCCCAGAATGCCAACTGCACCTTGGGCTGCATCCACAGAAGTGACCAACAGGTCAAGGGAGGTGATTGTCCCCTTTTTTCTACTCTTGTAAGACCCCACCTGCAGTACTGTGTCCAAGTCTGGATCCCCCAGCATAAGAAGGACCTGCTGGGGGTGAGTTCAGAGGAAGGTCATTAAGATGATCAGAGGGCTGGAGCATCTCTCCTATGAAGAGAGGCTAACAAAGTGTGAGTTGTTCAGTCTGGAGAAGTGAAGCCTCCACGGAGACCTTCCAGCAGCATTCTTAGTACCTAAGGCGGGCCTGCAAGGAAGCTGAAGAGGCACCTTTTACAAAGGCTTGTAGTGATGCTTTAATGTTATATGCATCATGGCTGTGATTGTTTTGAGATTTTGTCCTGTTGCTGTAATCATCCTATCTCTAGAATGAGCATGGTATTAAAAGAGCAGATCAATTTTTTTAATCCCTTCTTTTACCAATGTTGTGTGGCAAAGGTGCCATCTCAGCCCAGTGCCCCGCTGTTTGTGTTCACAGCACAAGTAAAACACTGCAGCCATCGAAAACATCTCTTCAAGTTTGACGCTGCTTATGTTCATTGATTTAAGGTACTGTCCTTGATTCACATCTCTGTGGCTTAGCACTGCAAATGTCTCAGCTGGGGCATCCACATCATGAAATAAACCCCTGTTTATTATACAGTGGTGTAGCTTCAGCCCTTCTCTGTTGTTATCAGGGAAGTTGCTATCCCCCATTTTCTGATTACAACCCCCACCCTAAGCACTTAGTATTTAGAAGTCAGATTTAAAAGTCAGCTTCCCAGATGGGGTATTGACACATACATTGTGAAAAGTAATATAAAAACCATATATAAATGTTTTCCCAGTTTTCTATTCTTCATTGGTCATTCAGATTAAATTTGCAGCAAACATTTTACACTGGAGATTTGTTTCTTTGGTAAAATGTGCAGTATATGCCCCTCTGTAAGAGGAGAATCCTCCGTACCTGTAATTTGGGTTTGGTATCAGGGTCTGGTATCCCTCTCTGGCTGGGGAGTTCTGGTTTGGACTGTACCCAACAGCCTCAGGTGCATCAGGAGTTAAATCCCATTTGCTTGGGGCATAGCTGTAGCTGAGTATGAGCAAAACAGATTACCTTCCTTACAAGGCAGTATTTATTGGTTGTTTTTGCATGGCAGAAAAAGAGAGGAAGGTATTATCAGCCACCTCCACAGACCAGTGCAGCGTTCTGGGCAATTGTGCAGGGTTCTTGTACAAGCAGAGCTGGGTCAGGCCAGCACCACAGCCTTGCGCTGCAGGAAGGGTGGGTGAGGGCAGCACCCAGCACCAGGGTATGATCATGAGCAGCTTGGTGGCTTGGCTGCTGTGCTGTAGTGCCTCCCCTGCTAGCAGAAGATGAGCAGCTAGCTGGGGCAGTGTGCACTCCAATCCCGTGGTGTGCTTCATGCTGCCACTCTGTGCTTTAACTGCAAGGGGAAAAATAAAACACTCCATGCTCCTGCTGTGTCTGGAAAAGTACAGAAATTACTTGCTGTTTCTGTAAGTTTTCCTCTCTAGGTTCTTGGAATTAAATAAAAGTCTGTTAGGTCGACTGTTTAGTTTTTGGACTTTTCCCCACCAGCACTTTTAAAAACAGTGGAGAGCTAGACTGAATTGTTGGGGAGCAAGTAGTTTTGTGGCATCTTCTGTACATTGCTAGCTAGGAGAAAGCTGATCAAATGAGTGTGGAAGGCTGAAGTCTGTTTTCCAAGAGGTTTTGTTGTGGGTGTTTTGTTTAACATATTCAAATCCCAACACTTGAAAAAGAGATTAAAAAAAAAGGTCAAATATTCAGTTCTGCTTTTTTTTTTTTTAAAGTGCTTGAGCTCATGAATTTTGTATCTTTCCAGAAGATGAGACTGATAGACAATTATATATGCTAAAGGGCAAAAAAGAAAAGAACAAAAGTAATATTTGAGATAGGAGGAGAAGGGGAAAACCCACCAATTTATTCTCTGTTGTAGTAAGGAATCAAAAAGTCTGAACATTTTTTAAAATCCTTTTTCCAGCCCCAGATAACCTTTCAAACTGAAGCTGAGCATATAAAAATACTGATTTGACTCCATTTATGCCAACTCTTGCCTCTGTATTTTTTCCTTTGCAGCATTCTTTGTGAATTGTCTTATGCCATAACTCTGGAAGGAGACTGTTATTCATAACAGTATTTCAATGAAAAATACTTCTTCAGTAGCAGTCAGATCCTTGATAAAAATGCCTTAGAGTAGATATCATAACCAGATGCGGAGAGCAGGCTTTATATGTGATGTCTGTATTTTTCAAGGCACCTCAGTCTTTTAGCTTTGGAAATATGTATTCAGTTACTTTTCTTTGCTCTTCTTGGACCCTCCAAGGTAGCTCTAAAATAGCTTTTTCTAGCTTGCAGAACCAAAACATAATGCTCACTTCTCCCTTGCTTTTGTCTTCCTGGGAAGTCTCGTAGCACAGAAATTAAGTATTCTATTCTTTTCCCAGTTCTCCTGGTCTGGAAGCTGCCATGATTAGTGTGGACTTGGGTAGAGATGACGCAGTATTTTTATACACTGATGTTCCTGTGTAGCGCATTGGATAGGATATAACTTAACAGAAATTGGCAAGACTGGAATGTTTGGACAGAGCCAGTCCCAACAGTACCAAAGGTGAGAACTGAAGAGTTCATTTTATAAATGCTACTTGTGTCCTGCCCATGGTTATCCTGCAGCAGGGAGAAGGAAATGAAGTCTTTGCGTACCTCTAGAGAAATGCATTAATAATGACAGTACCTCAGCGAGGTCTCTGTGCTTCTTAGATGGTTCTGCTTCACAGGTACTGGCTTTAAAACATGATGTGGTTGTCTCATTGCATTTTGGACTTGATGATCTTAAAGGTCTTTTCCAACCTTCCTCTTCTGTGAAAACAAGAGCATCTACAGCATTTGTACAGACAAAAGTGTATGTTTGTGCACTTGCACATGTAATTAGTATTTGCCTGATCTCCTACAGTGGCTAGGGAATAGTTCTAACGTCAGCAGTGTCCATGATCAACTGGCCAAGGATGAGACAAGGCGCCTAACAAGAGTGTTTGTACTGTGTGGTATTTGCTGCAATACTTCTCTGTGTGTGGGCATAGGAATCTTTTGCTCACTTGAGGTCTGTGGGCATGAAGGGACTCTGCTTCCTCTGAGGTTAATCTGGAATACCTGCTGGCATAGCACTTGGTACTTATCCACCAAAGCCAGGGAGTAAGCGTATCCATGGTTCATCCACGACCTACGGGTTGAAAAGGAGGGCTGCACCCTTACCACGTGTTTATAAATTTCATTTTTATTAGATTTTTTTTTCCTTTTGGAACCAACAAAACCATTTTTATTGCTTCAAAACAGTCATCCATTTTGTTATGTTTCATGTTTAACAGGCACACCCATTTTGGCCCTTTCTCTGAGACAACAGAATGCACAAAGGCTTGGCACAGCTCCTGCATGCCGCATCAGTGTTGTGTTGGTGGTAGTGGATTGCATGCCTGATCCCCGTTTGTCTTAACGTATCAACAAGCATCTCCAGGGATCAACTGACAATACTGGGGCAGTGCTGGTGGAATGCTCACCGTGCTGCTTTAAGGAGAAGCAGTAGGCAGTCAGCTCCACGCACTGTCTTGTGCTTGTGCTGCGCCAGATACAAACTGCATCCTGGCACTGCTGCCATCTTAAGCTGAGCACCAGAGAGATTCCATTGTGAAGACACTGAGCTGTCTGCACGTGTTGTGGAGAAGCTTAGTGAGGGATTCAGTGTCACTGTGGTTGTTTATTACTATTTATTTTTTATGGGTTTTTGTTGAGCAATCTTAATACAATTCCATGAAGAAAAAAATACATATGAGATCCCAGTTTGACGCCCATGGCTGAACAGGAGATTTGCATGTCTCTTTAGATGTTTTATTAATTTTTTTCCAAAGATGCATGAATTCTTAAGTCCCAGGCCTTCCAAGGAAGAAGAGTCTGTTCTTCCCTCCCCCATCCAGTACTTATGCATTGTGCCCAAGGACAGTTTAGAGAAACTGTCTGACTTCACTGGTGTAGTGATGGGAGAATCAGAGCTGTTGCTGTGTAGGAGGACAAGAACCAAGACAAGAAAAGGAAAGGAACTGAGAAAAATGGGACAACAGGTAAAAGGATGGAGCTTGAATTTACATGGGCTGGGTAAACCAAACCTGAGATGAGGGGTGAGAGCATAAGCAGATTTTGGTCTGTAAGTGGTGGTACAAGCAAATCGATGTAAGTAGAGAAAATGGTTGAGAAATCCAAAGTATGGGAAGAAGGCAGAAAGAACCCAGAATGGTACAGGGAATGAGGGACAAGGAGAGAGTGGGGACAAACCTAGGGTGCAGGCAGGACAAACATAGGGTGTGGAGCTGTGGGGTGTGGAAAGAAGAGTTGTTTGTCTGGAGGGAATGGAGCCAGCATGAGAATCTGGGAACAGAGTACTGACTTCGGAGAGGAAGAGGAGTAATTCAGAGAATATAGTATCATTCTCTCCTTGGCAGTGGGAGTCCTAGAGATTTTTCCCCCTGCCTGACACTGAGGCAGTCCTGCTGGACAGAACTGAGCTGTGTGTCGTTATTTGTCCGAAGTGTCTCTGTATGCATGTGTTTTTGCTTCCTCTGGTATTTAGATGGCTATTTTTGGTGTATCTGTAAGTAAATACCACACCGTACCGACAGTCTGGTCTTTCAGCAGAAACATGTGGGCTGGGGAGGTTGCCTGTGTCTGCCGAACCGTGTGCCTGCACTGCAGAACCGAGGTGCTAGGCTGCTCTGGTCGGCCCCACGGCTGTGGCTCCGACACATGCATGCCTGTGTTTGCGCCTCCATCCTATTCTTGTCCCGAACCGCCTAGGGATGGTAGGTTCTTCCTGAGCAGCGTCCTCCTCCCATCCATTGCTCGGGATGTCCTGCGGTAGCCAACAGCATGACGGATCGCCATGAACGCAGTTAACACTGTCCGTAGGCAAAGCTTTTCTTAAGTATGCCAAGGAGACTGGAAAAACAGGAGTTTCCCCCCCACCCCCCCGCCGAAAACCTTTTTAGTACAACATTAAGTCACTTCCTGTAGTTGCAGTAAGTCGAGAGTTTTTCCCCTCTCTCCCCCCTACCTCCTCCTCCCCTGAGGGTTCTATTCCTTTAAGAAGACGCGGTTTCCAAACCTCTCCTTTTGGAAGCGAAGGGGAGCGGCGGTTCCGCGCCCAGGCACGGTAGCAGCCCGCGGATGGGGCAGCGCGGCGGGCGGAGCGCGGGGGCGGGCGGCTCTTCCTTATGGGGTGAAGCCGGAGCCAGCCGGAGGGAGGCAGGGCTCCGGCGTGTGGCACATGAAGCTGGGACAGCCATACGTGGCTGGACAATTTGCAGTGTGGGGGCAGAGACATGTGGCTAAGTCAGGTAACCGGAAAGCCGGCTTTTATTATTCCTCCAGCGCGTAACTTGGAATAGGGATTTTTTCCCGTTTTTATTTTTATTTGTATTTTTTCTCCTGCCAAGTACGAGGCCAGGAGGAGCAGGTTGTATAGCAGCGCTGCGTATAAATACGCAGCCCAAGAAAACCCAGGGGATATATTGAAGTTCTATTTAGATTGCTTCGGGAACGGGCGAGTCCTGCATCTGGAGGGCAGGCGGGTGCTTATTCCTGAGCAGTGGGATTCAGGATCCTGCCCGTCTTGGTGGTGGGGGCTTCACGCAGTTTAAAATGAAAGAGGCAGAGGCACTGGTGGAAGTAATATGAGCTGAGGTGAGAGCAAACTGGTGCTGTTGCTATTGCAGCAGCACTTCCCAGAGTCATAAAACAGCTGCAGAGTTGTGTAAAGTCTAATGGCATTGGTTGCATAAGGAGCGGGGGTCAGAGTTCCCATTGCCTGCTTGAATGCACCCTCTAGAGAAGTTGGTCTCCAGATGATTCGTGTGGTACGTTGTAATCCTGTGGTCTTTACATGATAGCATAGCATGTGTGAAAGCTTGGTGAGGCATGGGTGGACTGGAAGGATTTGGGCAAGGACAGCTTTGAGCTACTGGCTGTGCCCCTCCATTAACAGACTCTATCTGTGTGTATGCATGTGTTCACATTTATTTGTGGGTATGCACTTCTCAGCATTTGAAAACCCACTGATTAACTTTTTAAAAGTTAATCGGGATTTAGTGTTAAGGGTCAGTCAGCGGAAAGTCGGTCTGTTTGCTGAGCTGCAGCAGCAGTTTCTGCCTCCGGCGTGCAGTGAGCACCCGTCTTTCCATGCTTGTGTGTGAGTGCGTAGTTTATTGAATGATGATTTTGTTTCTTCTTTTCCAGAAAAAGAGGAAGTTACTATAAACGGAGAAGATGAAAAAGAACGGAAAGATCCCTATTTTGTGGAAACACCTTATGGCTACCAGTTAGACTTAGATTTTCTGAAGTACGTGGATGATATACAAAAGGGGAATACCATTAAGAAACTAAATATACGAAAGAGGAGGAAAGCTGTACCAGCCTCGGTGGGTATCAAGAGCTCTAGTGGCCAGTGCAGTGGCTGGACCTCCACAGAGTCTCTCTCTTCATCGAACAGTGATGAGAACAAGCAGTCTTTGGCAGCAAGGAGTCAAGTAACCTTGTCTGTCCCTGCAAAACCCTCAGTTTCCTTTGAAGTATCTCCTACCTACTTAACTGTCCCAGAGAATAAACAGCTTCCTCCTCCCTCCCCCCAGCCTCCTCGGCACAACCTCCTTGTGACAAAAACCCTCATGGAAACACGGAGGCGACTGGAACAGGAGAAGATAATGCAGGTCACACCTGGAGATGTCCGCAGGCCTCGACTTTCCAGCTTTGGAGGCATGGGCTCCACAAGCTCCCTCCCCTCTTTTGTGGGATCCAGTGGGTACAGTCACGTGTCTCAGCATCTGCAAAATGGATATCAGGGGAATGGTGACTATGGTGCCTGTTTCAGCTCCTCCTTGGGCAGTTCCATTCGTCACAGCCCCATGAGCTCAGGAATATCCACACCGGTCACCAACGTGAGCCCAGTGCATCTGCAGCACATCAGGGAGCAAATGGCCATTGCCCTCAAGCGTCTCAAGGAGCTCGAGGAGCAAGTCAAGACTATTCCTGTGCTGCAGGTCAAAATTTCAGTGTTGCAGGAAGAGAAGAGGCATATGATGGCTGAACTCAAAAGCCACAGGAAAGCCACCCAAAATGACACATATGGTTTCAGAAAGCGATCCTACAGTGCAGGAAATGCAGAGCAGTGGGAACACATGTCTCAGGTGAGAAGAGGTGGAGAACTGTATATAGATTGTGAGGAAGAGATGGAGAGTGTGGAGCAGAGCTCTCAGAGGATAGAGGAGTTCAGGCAGCTGACTGCTGAGATGCAAGCCCTGGAGAAAAAAATCCAAGATAGCAACTATGAAAGTCCAGTAAACCTTCAGGCGAACAGAGAAAGCCTGATAAAAGAAGCCAGATCTGTTGCTGTGGGTGCTGATGAGAACATGAATAATGTCATTATATACAACAGATCCACAAGGCAACACAAAGAAGTAGCTGTGGGGACAGAGAAAGAAATGAGGGAGTGTGGAGTTGGGGTGACAGAGGCCATGCTTGGATTGTCAACAGAGGTTGAGAAAGAGATCGAGCTTCAGCAGCAGACCATCGAAGCTCTTAAGGAGAAGATTTACAGACTAGAGGTTCAGTTAAAGGAAACCACCCATGACAGGGAAATGACCAAATTAAAACAGGAGTTGCAGGCGGCTGGGTCTAGAAAAAAGGTAGATAAAGCCATGATGGCTCAGCCCCATGTTGTCAGTAGGATGGTGGAGGCTGTCATACAAACAAGAGACCAAATGGTGGGAGACCATGTGGATGTTGCTGATTCATCAGTGGGAAACCATCTACAGACAAGCAGCATCGGCACCTCCTGCAGACCTGCCATGAGGAGTGCGGCCACAGGTCCCGAGCTGCTGATGAGCCGATGGCTGGTGAGGGAGAGGGCAGAGGTGCAAGATCAGGGTACGGGGAGATCCGTGGAGCTGCATGATAAGTCAGTGGGCACAGAGATGAGCGTCTGTGAGACAGGTGTCAACACGGAGGAGCCAGCAGAGGTGCTGAGCCCTTGTCAAATGGCGCGGGTGGTTGGAGCAGTGAGGTCTGTGGGCTGTGGGGACTGCTCGGTGGATGTAGTGGTTTGTGCGCCCAAGGAACACGTGTCCCGTGAAACGGCCACAGAGGCTGTACCCAGGGCTGAGGCAATGGTGATGGCTGTGCCCTCCACAGCTAGCCAGCAAACCAGCACTGCTTTGGAGATGGTGAGCCAGTGCACCAGCATGGAGGTGGCCTGCCTGGCAGACTGTGGCACTAACACTGCTCTGAGCAGCTGTGATAAGCAGACCAGCACGGACGGCGTGGAGTTGCGGAGTGTGGCGGTAGGGGATGGCCGGGTAAAGGACATACATGCGTCTGCTAAGATGCGTTCGGTTGGAGTGGGCACTGTGCTCTCTAGCCACCCTGGCTTTGAAAAGCCTTCTGCAATAAAAACCAAAGACTGTGGCATTGGACAGATAAATGTTTATGAGAACTACCTGGTTGGTCTGAAAATGAGGAGCATTGCCTGTGGACCCCCTCCATTGCCGGTTGTGCCAACTGGCACCAGGAGCATCGGTGTTGGGGGAGAGTCTGTGTGTGAGCCAGTTAGTGGTCAGTTGGAGAGCCCTCTGCCTCCACCTGAGCTGAGGACAGGCTTGGATCACTACATTGAACGTGTGCAGAAGCTGCTGCAGGAACAGCAGACACTGCTTGCTGAAAATTACAGTGAATTGGCAGAAGCCTTTGGGGAGCCGCACTCCCAGATTGGATCTCTGAATTCACAGCTCATCAGCACCCTCACCTCCATCAACTCTGTCATGAAATACGCCAGCACAGAGGAGCTGCGAAGCCTGGACCTTCAGAAGCAGTGCATGGAGAGAAGCACCCCATCAGGTAAGCCCATCATCCAGGCACAATGTGTGGTGCCTTGGTCGGTTCCTTCCCAGGGCTGCAGATCAGTTGCCTGCTGGGCTCTCACTTAGTCTGGAAGCCACTGTGTAGCTCTCCCCAAGGAACTACAGAGCATAGCATTGTTGTTGAATGTGCCCATTGGGTATTCCATCCAGCCCATCACTGGTAGCTGAAAAACCAGAGATGGTTTTATCTGTCCCAGTCCAACACGCTCTGAAGATCCTGATGATGGTGGTGCCATGGCTCTGACCATGCAAGAGAGCTGTCTAAAATTATGAAGGGTTTAACCACTGTGCAATGTTCTGACTTAATTTTTTAACTTTAGGAGTGTCTGAGGTTAATGCCCATGGGTTTGCAATTTTAAACTTGGCATGGATGTTTTTAAAAACAACAGTGTCAGATTTGACAGAGCTGAAAGTCACATACTGGGTCTGTATCAAACTGACTCGTTTCCACAGACATTTCCATGGATTTTGTAGTGCTTCTTCCCTTGCCTTTGTTCCTTGTGCTGCTCAGACAGAGAGCTGTGGGGTGCTTTCCCCATTCCAGCAGGGCTGATTGCTTTATAATGGGCAACTCCAGAGCCCTTTGCAGAAACCACATCTTGGGCTTTCTCTGTTCCAGTAACTGTTTGTCATAATCCCTAATTACAGCCTCGTGTTTGAAAGGCGTAATTACTGCTGGAGGTTTTGGTGACACTCAGGAAACGCAAGAATTGTGATTTAAATACTCCTTGCCTTTTATTTATAAATTTTAAAATATGGACAATTAGTTTGAGGGATTTCTTTTTTTCCCTGGGGTAGAGTTGATTACTTTTAAATTTTTTTTAATGTGTCTGATAGTCTAGTTTAAAACTTAGCTTTTTTTTTCTAATATCTTATTGGTGAATCCAACCACATTACTATTAAATTTATAAATGGTGGATTATTGGAAACCAATATGTAATGCCTGGCCGTGACTGTTAGAGACTTTCTTTTTGGTCCTGCCATACAGTAACGGACACAGGAGGTTAAGGAATGGGAAAAACTGGTGCAAATTCATCTGTAGTGTAGATGCTGAATTGGGAAAAAAACCCTAAGTAAGTATTATTTGAAGTCAACATAATGTTATTGGCTAATCCAAATAGCTATATAAAGCTCTTGCAGTTTGCTTACTGTCTCAAAATTTACTTATTTTTGTTAAAATGCAGCTTGGTAAATCTGATTCTTTTCAGTGCTGATGTGCTAAATAGAACCATCCATTAAATGAGCTGAAGTAAATGGTTTAGCTTCCGATAGTGAAGGAATAAGCATTTTTGTAGCAGTAACGAAAATATATGATATTCTGTCTGCATACATGCAATATGATACTGTATATGCAATATTATTATCTTTCTGGTATGTACTTTATATTCTGGTCTTCTTACAAGTAGTGATACAATAGTAATAACGGTATCTAGCAGACATCAAAAGTGTCCCTAAAAACAGTGAACTAGGGTTATCACTGGCTGTAAATCCTTAATTCTTTCCCAGCTTTTACTGGACAGTATCAAATGTGTAGTGTAGAGGTTTGAAAGTGTTTAGACACAGGTGGAGCAATAGATCTTGCTTACTAAAAATGTTCATACTTGGATTCATGGATTCAGATTTCACATTCCTGATAAAATTATTCTGGAATAATTTTATTTTAACTTGTAATGCCATTATCTTTAGCTGTGGATGTCGAGTGTAAAATTTCTTTATTTTTAGTCCTTGGTGAGAACTACATGCCTAGACTGCATACATAAATCAAGCTGTGGTCTATAACAGTTTAGACCCATGGAGAATTGGAGTGGAAAAGATGTCTTAAGCCTGAAATGCTACCCCATCTCTTTCTACTAATTTTGAAAATACTGTCTTTAATACATTTATCTGCTGGTCCTGCTGCCCATTCATGTGGTTTTACAGATCACGTGTTACATATTTCTGTAGAAGGATTTTTTGCTGAAAGAAGCGCTAACTTAAATAATTCTGTAATCACTGGAAGTAATACAGCCTTTCTTTTCCCATGCACCAGTATATCATGATAGCTTGTGACTCTCAATAAGTCTTTCCTCTGATCTCTTGAATGTAGCTTTTCAGGTGTTGTGTGTGTGAACTCAGCCAGTGCCCCTTTCTCCAGGCCTGGCATCTCAGACAGATTTCTGTAATGCTTGTATAAACACAAAAAACCTTCAGAGCACTGAGTCTCTGTTTCAGTTCAGTTAAAATAAGCAATGAAGTTTAAGTTATTGAGAGAAGTGTGACCTCACAAGCCTCATTTTCTTAGGAAAACAGGCTGAAAATAGAAGCAGAAGTGTCTGGTTTCCAATTAGCATCAGTAGCATCATCTTTAATGTTTTATTGAAAGAGCATCCTTAGGAAGGATCTCTTAGAGGCCAGTTTCTTTTTGGGCAAAAATACCTGAGCTGGCTTTGAGGCATGTTATTTGGGTACCAGTTTGCCATGCTAATGGCTCAGTGGTCTGTGCTGCTTCTGAGGTTGCAAAAGGTCTCAGTTTTACAGATTTTCCTCCTGTTATTGCTGGGGAGACAGGGTGCTGCAGGGGCCTCTGCTATCTCACCCTCTTTGACACAGCTTGTGGCAGGTGATGGAGACAGGCAGGAAAGCCGGAGCCTGCTGAGCAAGACACAGACTGGCAGTTTTCATCTCTAGACACATTAGACCTCTGAGATGATCCCTGAACCAAGTCTATTAGCAATTAGCATTTTGCTTGTTGCAAAATAATCACCTTCCCTTCAATTTCTATTTACATACGTACTGTCTTTCAGAAGCCCTAGTGACCTTAGGGAATTCAAGCCCATGGGCCAGATGAGCACATTTCCACTCTGCAAAGGCATGTTAGGTGGCCTTCGCAGCCTCTGTGTCCATCTTATCCATATGGGTATGGGTCACAAACCTAGGTGCTAACTGAGCCATATTCTTGGACCACATAGCATATAGGAGGACTGAGGGGAGGCGAGCACATTTATCATCTCTGTTTGTTGCACTAGATTTTTTAAGAAGTTTCAGGATGTTATATTTGAATGCACATATGATGTGTTTTGCAAGATACCAGCCAAAAGCCTAATGTCACTTGTGCAGGTTCTCATTACATGGACTTTTCATGAGTCTTTTAGGTGAATGTCTTTCACTGGCATGGAGTTTTCAAGAATGGTATTTAAAAACAACAGATCTGCCCTTGCCCTGAAAAGTTACCTGAGCATATTTGACCTGAAAACGAATGGCTATTTTGCAACAGTGATCTTTGGATATCAATTTTATAGTTGCTTTTTAGAACAATCCTGACTGAGCTTTCTGAGTGGAAGCATTACACGAATTAGTCATTGTGAGGAAGGAGGCAGCTTCTTCAGTTAAAACTTCAGGGAGTGAAAGAACGTGAGAAGTAAGTGGTGTCCAAATGTCTTGAGGGAAAGGAGATCCTGATGTGCCATCCGATGAAAATATTTTCCAAGGTTGTAAACTTTTAAGTTTCAATCAGAGCTGGGGAAGCAGGCTGAAGGACAGTGGAAAGACCATAAGAATGATGGTGATGTGAGAAGCCTCTGGTGCTCCAAAATTGGTGTGTAGTACTAATAGGGTATTGTGAACATCATAGTCTTTTTCTGTGTTGTCAGTTGTAATGCAGGAAATTGGAGAAAGCTGTTTTTCTTTACAGCTGTTGTGTTTGACAGCCCTTTCTCTTGAAGACTCTGTTGCTTGATGGGTTAGTAGTTTCTCTCCTGGCAGCATGGACCACATTATTGCAGTTGAAGAGCTGGGGCTTTCCTGAGGTTCAGAAGCCTGCGCTGATGTGTCACAGGCATGGTGGTGACCCTGTAAAGCTGTGGGTTGCTACAAATCACAGTGGTTGTGCCTATGTCTAGGCAAGTGAAGGAAGCACTCAGCTCCAACTCTGCCATAGATGCATGCTTTAATCACCAGGTTATGTTTCTGTACAGATGTTCTTATGTGTGTAACAAACAGGATCCATCCATCAGTCTGCTGAGAAGAAGATGACTGACATATATGAAGCATTTTCCATATTCCCTGGAAGGTAGTGCATGATGCAAAACAGCCATGCAGATGGTCCCATCTATGTACCACATGAGTACTGTTTATTTACACTTCTGGCTGGTGTTTTGGAGAATACAGTGCCTCTGCATGTTCATGAGGCAGGTGGTTTCTGCTAGTTGTGATAACATGGAAAGCTCAAATGGTAATGTCATTTAAGAATGGTAGCAACCTCTATATTAGGACCTAGGGTGTTTACCAGGGTTTTTTCTGTTTTAAATACCCATCCAGTTATGCTGGAATAAAAGCAGAGACCTGGTCAGTAACTATCCTGTAAAGACATTTTTTAAATTAAGTTCCATAAACCTCTTTAAAGAGGTTTGATGTACCTTCCCTGTGTCATGTGTTACCCACCTGGTTATGTGTTAACACAAGCTTATTACTGTTGTCATTATTAGCGTTACAGTATTTGCTGGTTTGGTTCTGTGGCAGCACTACATGGAGCATTTGATTCTAAAAGCTGCTCTATCTCCTGGCTTCTGCTTCAGTTAGCAAAAATCATAATTTGCCACAGTATAGATTATTTTTCCCCTTCAAATTTATTGCTGCTTAGACAATGGCAAGCTGCAGCCTGCTAGGCTGTCCTTCAGATAGAATCCCAGTTCTCTCCCTGTGCAGTGGCACAGGGATATAACGTTCAGGCACTGAGCTCTGTTCGGAGTTCAACTCCCCTGGTAACAGGCACAGCTTTGAATATTTAATGGCAAGAGATTCCTGTTTTTCCAAGGAAGTGTTGTCATATTTCAGCAACAATAAAGCATCAGCTGAGAAGATCAAATCCTCATGAATGAGAAAGAAAGAAGTACTCTGAGCTGACCCTTCCTACTGTGTGCCCAGCATCATGAGATACTGTGATCCACCAGTTATCAGGGAAATGAAGGATGGCTTTCACCAAGCTTCACTCACAGCTGTCTTGGAAAAGAGAGCATTTCATATATAAGATGATCAGGTGCTTCAAAGATGTGCGATTTTTTGTGGTCAGTCATGTTTAATGAAAGGAATTGGTTTAAACTTCCAGTTTCAACAAACTGGATTCACAATCCAATTTGGGGATGGAAAGCATCTTCTCAATGCAGAGAAAACAAAGTGAGAGTTAAAATGAGATTGTTCTTGCAGTCCTCTTACTAGAGCCATCACATTTTATAAGGAGTGTTTTTCCTGGAGCTGAATGGTAGTTCAATACTTAAGTATGCCTGGGCAGGTTATTGTATTTTAAAAAAAAAAAGCTCATGTGTGGCAATTTTTTGTTTTGAAATTTTAAATTTACTGACTTATAACCTGAAATGGCTCAAAAGCACTTTTAAAAATGAAACTACACTCTAGTCTTCTGAAGGTACTGCATTTATCAGTTGGATGGGTTACTATCAATCCTTGTAAATGTATAAACATAACATGTTTGCTCATCACTGCCTTTTTATTTACCTTAGTAGAATGGGGTTGTTTTCTTCAGTAGTTCTGGTAAGTAGACCAATTTTAAAGTGGGTTAAAATCACTCATATTAAAAAATAATTTTTTAGGCATGAAGATTGAAAACCATTGGAGGAGACTTTGGGTTCTTCAGTTAAAATAATTCTGGAAGGAGCTTATTGCTACTGTGAAGAAATCATGTAGTGTGAAAGAGAAGTATTTCCTTGCTATTTATGCTCCAGACAATATTTGTGCACTGTCTTAAGTGGGGAATGTATAACTTGTGTCATTGACCATTATAAACGTATTGGGCTAATAAAGGCTTGCACCGACCAATAGGTTAAAAATAAAGTCTTTGTGCAGTTACCACATAGTAAGCTCATGCCCTTTTTAAAGCTAGAAGCCTGTGATACTCCAGACAAAGAGCTAGGTTCTCATCCTGATGCTGCTTAATCCTCCGGCCATGTTTGCACTTCTCTTGATTTCCAGTGGGATAAAAGTATTGTCAAGCTAAATTGTTTTTATAATAATACTTAGGTTTCCTTCCATCAAACTAAACAGAAATTTTCAAAAGCAGGTAAAGGCCAGACTTCTGTTAGTATGAGTTAATCTCAAATTCAGAAAAATCTGTTGAGTTCCCTGAACCAGCTAACGGCATGGCTACTTGAGCTGTCGTAAATGGGAGGGAAGGTCTGCAGTTAAGAAGGAAGGCTGCATCGTAATAACAGTAGACAGATTTTATAGGTGCCAGAAATGGCGTGGGTAATCTGCTGCGTCTCTCTAACAGTTTTGCTGGCACCCTGGTTTAAATTGGTGAGATTTCCAAAAGAAGCACAAATTATTTATGAGAGGATTTTTTTTTTCCTTCTAAAAAATTAAAAATAGGTGCTCCTATTCCTTCAGACCACTGGAGCTGAATGACTGAAGATGCTTCAATCACTTGTTTCCCTCTGAAACTGATGAGAGCAGCTTTCTGCAGAAGTGTTTTTGTACAGTTGAAGTCTGTTTTTTGTTTTGTTGTGTCATACTTTTGCCTCTACATTACTCCTGAACTTTTCCAAAATGCCCTACTATGTTGAAAAATACATTAGATGTTCTTGGCAGCTCCATGCTGCAGTTTGCTATTCTATATCACTACTTAGACACTTATGTCAAGCTTGTAGTATTTGTATTTGGCTGCAACAGTAAGCTAAGGAACATCAGCAGGGTGAGTCTGCCCGAGGGTCTCGGTCTGGGGACAATGCCTAAGTATTGACCTTTTGGCAGATTTGCTGTCAGTATTGTGCACTGTGACCTGGAGAAGGATTCTGCTCAAGCATACTTGAGATCTCTGTGAAGTGAGAGGAAGAGTCTATTTTAAGATCTGTGTGGACTGGTGGTGATCTTCATTTCCACACTGGAGAGGTGTGTGCTTCCTCCAGCCCCAGCAGCAGCCCTGCAGTCTTGTTGGAGGCAGAGGGAACTCAGCTCATTTGGCATTTTGGTTTGCACAGCAGTAGATTAATCTGTTAAATCATTGACCATAATGTTGGGGGGCACAGCTCCTTCCTTTGACTGTTTCTTTCAGTGTTTGGACTTGGTACTTTCCAAGTGTCTTTATTATGAAAAAAGAAGGGGAATGCCTGGGAGCTGATATTAAATGCTAATTAACAGCTTGCAGCTTTAATGCTGAGTTGGATCCAAAGCTGTCTTTCCCTCATCATTGGGGGTACTGTGCATGCAGTAAGTGTAGACATCTAAGAGCTTTGCAGGGAGAATGAGTGTACGGACTGGTTTGCTTAATGCACACTTCTTGTCTCCTTGCCCTCAGGTCTTAAAGTCATCCTCTTTTGTCAGGTGCCAGGGGCCAGCTGAGCAGAACCTTTTTCTGCTTCACTGGAAGGCATGGATGTCGTGCCCTGACGCATGTCCTGAGCTCAGTGTTGTGCTTCTCAGCCAGTGATGCATGAACCAGAAGAGGGAACCTGCTGAGATCTGTGGCACTGGTGACAGGTTCAGGAGAGGCTGTGAGTCAGGGGAGAGAAGTCTGCTACTGTCCTCCTTTCTCTCTGTCCTACCCTGCAGCTCTGTCCCCTGCCTGTCCCGAGGCAGGAAGGAGACACCTGGGGAGATTCAGGCTCAGGGTTTGGGGGGATGACAAGGGTGCCCCGGGTGCTGCTGTTGGTTCATTTCAGGCTGGAGCCAAACTCTGCCGTGCCGGAGTCTTGCCCTCAGCTCCAGCATGCGCAAGCCCACCCGTGCCTCCAGACATGCCGTGGTTGTCACAGCTGCTTTTGTAGGAGAACTGTGATGTTTGGCAGAGGATGCAGAGACTTCTGCTGAAAGCAGTCCTGGGCATCTTTGGAATCTTTGCATATCCCTGATGCTTCAGAGGAGGCTTCCTCCACTCCTTCCCATGTCCTCAGAGGTCAGACTGGAGCAGAAGGGGTGACCTGGTAAAACCAGACCAGGCAGCCACTGCCAGCCACAGCTGGAACTGGTTGCTGTGTTTGATATTCTTTAATTGTACCTCTCACCACTCTGAACAAGCAGAGAGAGACAGTTCCCTTGTTTTTCAGCTAAGGGAGTTTAAAAATCATGGGTTTTGGCTCTGTGCTCCATCTCTTTGGCAGCCCTCTCTGTAGCTGCTGTGTGAGGGATGGTGCTTGCTGTGGGGAAGAGACCCAACCAAAGTCAGTCAGTGCTACAAACTGGGAAGTGGTGGGGGATCAAGGGCAGGACTTCCCTCTTGCTTTCCATGTGTATCCAAGTGTTCAGACATGTCTCTAGAAGGATTGCTCCTACCCAGGGGGCCCTTGGTGGCTGCCACCTTCTTATACACACACACTAACACACGTTTTGCTCTTAAGAAAAAGCTTTTTTGCTGTGCTTATAGTGACGTGACTGTCAATACCATGCTGCGTGCCTTTCCCTGCAGACAGTTTCCCCATGTGCTGGAGAAGCTGTAAGCAGCAGTGGAAGGAAGCAATAGGTCTCACTGCTGAAGAAGGTGCCTTGGGAAACATGCAGGGTGAAACTCGCTTGGGAACTCAGACACTTGGGTGGGAATGGGAGCAAAGAGGAGGAAGCTGCTGGGAAGTGACTGTGTGGAAAAATCAGCTTCATTATGTCCTCTTGTAGGAAAAATTTACTGAGGTGAAGCAACAAGGGGCAAAGGCAGTCTAACAAGAACATCCTGCTAGACTGAGATGGAGCTGTGTGTCTAAAAATTAATGTTTGGAATTTACCTTATTATGGTGTGTTAGCACCCTGTGCAGTGCCACTCATGCATATGTTCAACTCATGTATTTGAACGAGGAGTTTGTGCCTTAATTCTTGATAAATACAAAAGTAAAAAATAATATGGAGGCACACGTCATTGAACCAAGAAAAGAGTGAAAGAAAAGGGTGGTGGTGTTTAAAGCAAATTAAACTTTAGCTTTTTTTCTTTGAATGCTGATGAGATCACTTAGGGGGGGCATATGTGTGTAAAAAAAAACTCAGTGTGTTCCACAAACAAAAGCATTTGTGCAGATTTGTAGAGCAGTTGTAAGAGCACGGCTGGAGGAACTCCAGAGGAATCTGTAAAAGTCTGTGTGTAATTAGCACTGCTTTTTAAATACACTAAGGGAAAAAGTAAGTGAATGCCAGCAAACCAGCAAGGGAAAATAGTATAACCCAAACATTTGGAATTTGATTTAAATACAACTACTAGCTCAGTACAATCCTGTCCAAAAAAAAAGAAAGAAATGTAGTGTGTGGGAGTTCATTGCAGTTGTCTCAGTAACTGGGCAAAGTACATAGCTTTCAGAATTAGTCAGAGTGCTGGAAAAAAAGGAAAATTTCCTGCGAAATTTCTGCTTTCATGGAAAACGACGTTTTTTAAAAAACAAGTATGATAGAAAGGTTACTGTTTTTGCAAAAATAACATGCAGTGCCTGTGAACATGCTGTGCTCTTCAGGCATGTCATCAGGGAGTAGTTCAGTGAGTCCACCCTGAGCCAGGATGGCAGGAGCTGAGGTCACTGCTCAAAATGAAAGAGAAGGAAAAGGAAGGACCATTCCTTTCATGCATTTTAAAGCCTATATCTTTATAGCTTGTCCTTGTATTGTATGTTTTTATTGAAAGCAAAACTCACAGCCTTTTTTTTTCATTTTCTGAAAGTGATCACAATCTCTTTCCTATTAGGTCCTCAGCAAAGAGCATTCTAAAGCACAAGCATTGGTCTTTTTTTTCTAGTTTGGTTTTTTTCTGTTGATCACTACATTGATGGAAATATTTTTGTCTGACTCCTCTGTGATGCCTACTGTCTTCTTTGGCAGGTGCTACTTTGGAGTACATCCCTCATGGCCAACTTGCAAACACACACTTAACTTCAAATTTGCGAACACTGAAATTGGAGCAGGAAATTGTGCCCATTCAGGAGGAGAGGAAGACTCCCCTGGTGGAAGTTGTTCGGGGAAGGAAGTCTTTTTCTTCTCAGGATAAAGCTCTCGCTCCAATTAACCTGACGGATGATCAACTTGCCTCAGGTCTCTATGGTAATAACTGACTCACATTCACTTTTCATCCTGCCAGTGGAGTCTGAATACGAAATGCAGTTAAAGAAGGTTTTCAGTATTCTCCAAAATGCAAAAGCAGGAAAAGATGCAGCTAAAGGGAAAGTCTCAGTGTGAGACCCTGCGTCTGCAGGTTGTGGTTAGGTTTTAAATGGCAGATTGTAGCACATCAGTGAAATGCCATTTAGTGTCTTCGTAATAAAAATGTACTGAAAGATAAAGGATTAATAATTACTTTTTAAAATACTTAACTTTTAATGCATGTTTTGCCTTTCTTATGCATAGAGATTGTTTAAAAGTTGTTTCAATTAATACTAAATCTAAAAGACCATTGTTGGGTGAACCTCCCCACCCTGTTGAATAGTTTATTGTTAAATGTGCTCTCTGTATTGTAAAACATGCTGTCTGTATTAATGTGTTCATTTTGGCAAGGAGCTGCTGCTCTCTGGTACGAGTAATTAAGATTTTGTTAACAGAGGAGAATAACCCATTTCAGTGTTAGATATTTTTCACAAATATCAAAGAGAAACAAAAAGCTCATGTCTTTTCTTAAGGTTTTCTAAAGCATCATGAAGATTAATTAGCAACATGTTAAAGATGAGAAAGATAGGCTTAACTAGCTTCCAGATTTGATTTTGAAGCTGTTGTTCTGTGTTTTCAGTGTGCATGTCACACCATGACTGTATGTACAAAAACATTAGAAAACCCAGCTTCAGATGGTAAACAGAGAGCTGTTGAAAAAATACGAGATTTGTTTTGAAAAATTACCTAATGCTGCTGCATTCAAAGCTGGCTACAGATTTATGTTGATATGTGTGCTTTGTCTCCCTTTCTAACAGTATGTACTAATAATGAGAACACACTCAAATCTATCATGAAGAAAAGGGACGGGAAGAAGGATTTGAGCAACACCAAGAAGAACCTGCAGTTTGTTGGCATTAATGGGGGGTAAGAGACTAGTTTTCAAAATATCTGCCACTGTAGCACTTCCACAGTGGGAAGAAGAGAAAGAATCCAGAAGCACAGGCATAGGTTTGGCCTGTCCTTCAAGCTGAGGTGCAGCTGCTGAGCAGAAGGATCAGAAGGAAGAATGGAACAGCTGAACTCCTAATCCTTTTGTGCTTGCAAGTCATACATAGCGTCAGTCTCAAATACCTGTACATTAGATTGCTGCCACATTTAACACAGGAAAATGAAACAAACTCAAGACAGCCATGGGGGTGTTTCTCAGGCAATGCTTTAGTAAGGAAAACCTGTATATATTTTTGGCAGCTGACAAGCACAGCATTATACTATTAAATGATACAGCAAGAGATGCCATTGCCCAATAATTAATTTTTCTGGCTTTGTATTAGTTAAATACAGAAACCTTCCTATACAAAAACAGAGAACAGTATGGAAAATTGTCTTCTTTTAAAGTACTACTTGCCCTTGCAGAATGTTGCAAATACCTTTAAAATGGTTTCATCAAATTGTTTTTATATAACTTTCTAGCCCTGTCCTCAGATGAACTGTTTAGTACAAATGCTTTGTGCAGTATATAGCCTAAGTATCTCAATTACTGAATTTCTTACATATTGACTAAAAGGGTCATTACTTATAGTGGGGGAATGTTGACATAGGTTTGTTATCTTCCCTGCTTAAAACTGCGTAGTAAGGCAACAATACAATTTACTCTGAACAAAGTAATTTCATTTGGGGGGATAAGGCAAGGTCTGACAAAATGTTAAGACTTCTCTTTAAAAGAGGTTGTTCTTCTTTCATTACACTCTTTGTACATAATGACAGTGTCAGTTGTTAGTAACACTGAGTTCAGTGAGTAGAAGACATCTCTGAGTAGAAAAGGACCAAGCTTTTGCGAGACATTTTTCCACTTGCACCAGTGCAAGCAGGTACTGACCACTGCTGAATGGCACTAAGCAAGCACCCCTGCCTGTTCTCTCTTTAGGTATGAGACCACATCCAGTGACGACTCCAGCTCCGAGGAGAGCTCCTCCTCAGATTCAGAGGAGGAGTGTGAGGGCCACGAGTACCCCTGTGACCAGCACACAGAGGAGAAGCAGCCCACCCCCCATCCTGCAGAGGTCTGCACCATGGGGGCAGAGAAGGACAGCCCCCTCCCAGAGTGTGAGGCCGAGGAGGTGGAAATCAGAGAGAGGTAGGCTGCTCATTCTCTCAGAGTGTGCCTCTGAGGAGGTCATCTCCATGCTGTGGCATGGGTCAAGCTGTGTGGGCTGTGCTTGTGCTGGTGGAGAAAGCATCAGCCCCATGGCTGGCCAACTGCTGCCCAGTTCCCTCCTCCTCGAGTGGGTAGCCAGAGGCAATTCCGTGGCAAAACGACTGTGTGTGAGCAGAATAAGGTGTCACAGGGCGTCCTTTCCAGTAGCTGACCCCGTCGACTTTAAATGGTTCATTAACGGCAAGACCCAAGTGGTTCCCCAAGCAGAGGTTCTTTCAGGTCACAAATGGCACTCACTTGGGAGCAGGCAATGCCTTGTTAACATCCTGGTCTGTAAAACAGTCAGTGGGCAAGTAAATGAATTTTGAGCCAGGTCCACAGCCTGCTGGGAGTGCATCTTGCATTGGCACCTTCCACAGCATCTCAGCCATGGCTGGTGGTGCTCAGTGAAATGTTGGGGTACAGCACTGAGGGCACTGTCCACCCTGAGATCATGTGCCTCATACCATATGAGGTTGTATACTGTAATATTCTTTTAAGGCTGCCATCACACACTTGTTCAGCATTTCATGTCTTAAAGTGCTTTTCAAATTGCTGGTAATAGACTCTGTAAGGTAGGATTTGACAGAGAAGGCCGTGCTTTTTTGGCATATGGAAAGCAGTAGCAGGGCAAGTTTTTACTGATTATTCCTTAGCAAATGGCAAAAGGAAGTATAAGCAGAGACAGTGAAGTGATATCTTATAGATAATGGGTTTGCCAGTGTGCTGAGAAAATTATGTAGGTGGAATAATAACAGTAAAAGAGCTAAAACAAAATTAATATCATGTTTCACTGAAGATGTAGCTTAGCATCAAGTTATCTGTAATTGTCAGCTGTTAAATAAAAGAGATGCAGAAATTAATAATTAAGAGCTTGGAGGCCCTGGAGCTGTGTGTTTTGAAGTGCCCTGAGCTTACTTTATACAGTAACTGTAGGATAGCCTGTTATTCTACAGGTGGCATCTTTTGATGGGCAGTCTCTCAAAAGAGCTCTCTAATTTGTATGTGCATGAGCAGGGGGTGATTGGGGAGAAGAGTGGCAGGACTGCTCAGATAGCCCTGTATTCTTAAGGAGCATGTTCTTTCCAAGCTGACTGCCCTGACAATGCCCTCCAAGGGGAAGAGACAGGGCATGCGGCCATGCATGGCCATGGTCCAAGCAATGCTGGAGAATTTCATTGCCCTGGAAGCACTAGCAGCTGGCTTGTAACCCATAAGGGCTAAAATGCCCACCTTACACACATGAGTGTGTTAGCTTCTCTGCTTTTTGTGAGAATTTTCTGGAAAAATTACCATTATCCTCTGTGTAGGTTGTA
The DNA here is from genome assembly GCA_013397895.1 of Origma solitaria. Lineage (NCBI taxonomy): Eukaryota > Metazoa > Chordata > Aves > Passeriformes > Acanthizidae > Origma > Origma solitaria. The sequence goes on from VZRL01006365.1 coordinate 1,002,490, forward strand.
GGCAAAGATGGTTGGCCACAGCCTGGTACGATGTGTGGCACAGGCATTGACCTTATTTTCAGCCTACCCTGAGTTTTGAAATTTGTGATGACAGGGGAATAGAAGTGTAAAAATTAAAGAGGGCTGGAGAAAGAGAGTAGATTTCCAGAGTGGGTGGGATGAGAGAGAAAGGCTTGTTCCAATGAATGGGAGCTGGCAGGGAGGCACTGCTTGTGCTGTTTCCCACTGCTTAATTCTGTTTCCATCACAACTATTGGCATTTCTCCTTGTTAATCAAGTAATCAAGGCACACAGCATATAATGCATGCTCTGCAGTCATACAGAGGTAGGTGAGAATTTCCACTAGAAGAGCTGCCAACTGTTATAGCACAAAAGTGATGTGTTTCCCACTCTCCCCTGCTGTTGCTCCTCCCACACTCATCTCCGTTCAGTGTGGCGGGAGTGTCTCTGAAAAGAGCTGCCAAGAGTGGCGTCTGCGTGGTAGCAGCAGATAGCTTGCCTGGATACTTTTATTCCTGGAGAACTTACAGAAAAATGTTTCTATACTGAAACACTAAGAGAAAAGTTGAAATATGCCACATATTTTGCTGTCTCCCTCAGATATGAGCTAAGTGAAAAGATGCTTTCTGCCTGTAACCTGCTGAGAAACAACATTGATGACCCCAAGGCATTAACCAACAAAGATGTGGTAAGCAATACAGCTCAAAATTCTCTCTGAGATGCAACAGAAAAACTTTAGAGAAGGGTAACTTCTGGTTTTACAGGACCAGCACCATGGTGGCTAGGCAGAAGAGGATTTCATCTGCAAGAGTCACAAACCTCTTTCTATCAGGACACTTTCATCCAGACAATAAATATACTTGTGCTTTGTGTGCTTCAGTGTTGTTGTCCTAAGTCACACACGTAAAAATAGTAACATGAAAGTGCAGTTTCAACACACCTGTGCATTCCTGTGTTATTCCTGTGTTATTTTTGCTTTAGCACTGCTGTGGGCAGCTCTCAGGCCTCACATTAGGAGATTGCAGTGGGTGAGGAGCCTGTTGCTTCCTATGGTTCTGAAGCAGTAGGTGATCTGCCTCCTTCTAAGCACAGGGATGCTTGTTTATCTTGTTTACTGCACTGGTGGTTTTTATCAGTGCTGCAGAGAGTAAGGAGGATTTGTTGTTAATACTTAAGAAATACTCAAATCTCAAGAAATAAAATTGTATTTGCCTTATTGGAAATGCCTCATATAGGGATTGCCTGTGCTACCCTGTGAGGGCAATCTGAAAGCAAAGAAACTACTTAGTGATACGAAATTGAATTTTGCATTTGTTACACTTGTGCAGTGATATAAAAGGCAACAATTCTGTGTCATTCTCCTCTACTATAGATCACCTGCAGCTTCTTAAAGACAATAAAGCTGTCTGTATGATGTAGTAATATTGTCTGTGTCCAGTTCTGTCATCAGTGGTCCAGGGAATGTTTTGAAAGGTTGTTTCATACAGTTGTGACAGATAGTTATTTATTCTGTGTCTATCCTTCAGGAGTAGTTTAGGCATTCAAACAACAAATGCTTTAGGCGCTCTTGGAGTTGAAGGTGTCAAAAATGGCATAACCAGATGATGATCTCTGTGTTGGAAGTGTAATTTGAATTTACATTTTTCTTTCTTGTGCTTAAAGTGTTTTCCAGCACAAACAGTGTTTTGTAGGTGGAAACTGCAGACTAGTCAGCTCTTGTCCTCTGTCTGCTGATAAGAAAGTCTTGTCCAAACAGCTTAAATGTCAGTATAGCTAAGGATCTGTATTAGTTGTCCCAGCCTTTTCCAGCATACTCAGCTCTTGTAGCTGCTGTTTACACCAGAAAGACCTGTGGACTGCACCTTTCTGAATGTGATGGATTAATTGAATTTTAAAAGTATGTTGTTTATTTCATAATGTGTGTGATATTGTGACTAAAATAGTTTCTTAGTTGTATTTTGCACTCAGTACTGCCTAAAATTAAAAAAAAAAAAAATCTGTTGTGCCAGTTTGTGGCCGCTTTTGTGTTTCAGCTCTGTATGTTCACTGTACATACATCACGTTATAGTAGCACTGATGTGAAATATTCTGTAAATGTGTTTATGTAGTACAGATATATAGAGTACTGCTGTGTATAGAATATTTTCTCTTTACCAGACACAGGCCACCTCTAGAGCTACTGGTATGTTTTCCCTAGAGGCTAGATAAGCTTTCTGAGTGTCTTCTCTGCAAAATTGCTCTTGAATTTACTGGTTACTTTGCGGGTGCGGGTTTATGAGGAGGATACGGTGGTCCTTCCAGGTTAGAGAAAGTGTCTCCAAGTGAGAGCTGGCAGTGACTGTGGAAGCCTTCTTGGCTTACAGTGAGATCTGCTCTACCTGCATTTTTCACAGCAAAGTCACCTGGCCTAAGAGGCTCCTACTCCTCCACTCTCAGTCCATATCAATGGGAAGGTTTATCCTGAATGTGTAGACTGCATCTTCTCATTGAAACTAAAATCTCTAATTACTACAGCCAGCCAGCCTTCAGGTGAAGAGCAAGTTCTTTAGTTTTTACTTTCTTCTGCAACAAATGTTACAGGGTTTCTTTCCCCAGCAGTTCTTTCAGCAGAGCATCACCAGTCCTTCCTGTCTGTCCAGGAGGTCTGATTTCCTTTACTTTTTTTCATTCTTGCTGCTTATCTTTGAAACTGTTTCAGCCAAATCTCATGTAATTCAGTGATCAGACAGACAGAGTAATTAACCTGTTGTCTTCAGAGTACTAGGCAGAAAGAAGGGACTGCATCACATGCCATGCAAGCTAAAAATCTGTTTATTCACCCCAAAACTGTATTTGCCTTTTACATTACAGTGTGATGTTGTTGTCTTGGGTTCAGTTTGTAAGCATCTGTAATGTCCAGCTCTTCTTCTTCAGAACTGCTGTCCAGCCAGTTCTCATATGCTTTGTGCATTTGATAATTCGTGCCTCGGAACTGGGCCTAATTGACTTAGCATGCTGGTTTGTTAAAGTCCAGTGAGAAAGTCTTGTGCTCATCAGTGATTCATAAACTTAGTTAACTATTTGATGGAAATCATTACTCAAGTCTTTTTTTTTTTGTTCACCAGTATTTGATAACCATTAATTCTGGGAGTATTCTCATCCTAAAATTCTGTGCCCACAGAGGTGAACTATTTCTGAAAGTCAGGTGAAGTGAGAGGAAGTAAACAATTGGTGTTTTAAAGTGGGCTTTAGTCAGAGGGACAGCTTCAGTATGTACATCTTGTTTGTAAGCTGAATACTTTCTTCACACATTGGACTAAAAAAGGCTTGACCTGCATTGCTAACTTGTGGGATGGAAAATTTTTTAAGTAGGTTGTCCATATGTAAATTTTTCTGTCTTGGTTTTGGCAGAGGTTTTGTTTAAATACCATCCAGCATGAGTGGTTTCGTGTCTCAAGTCAGAAGTCAGCTGTCCCTGAAATGGTTGGCGACTACATAACTGCTTTTGAAGAGATTTCTCCTGCTGTCCTCAGACATATAATCAACATGGCAGATGGAAACGGAAACACAGCTCTGCATTACAGTGTCTCACATTCTAACTTTGAAATTGTAAAACTTCTTCTGGATGCAAGTAGGTTTGCTTTATTTTTGTTTTTTTAAATTATTATTGGTTTTGCAATTCTCATGGGTGAAATTCTTGATGGACTAGAGGTAAAGTTTGGTCTTCTTCCAGCAGGTGTTTTAACTGTTACGAGGTACAGGGTAGCTCACTTAGGTAGTCTAGAATCTTTCTTTCTAGTACTAGCTTTGGAGGTGATGCCTCTTGAAGAAGTTTAAAAAACACTCAAGTAAATCATATACAGAGCTGAGATAGGTAGACTCCTGACTCTTGGACTGCAGTCCCAAGTTCAGCAGCACCACCTCCAGCAGTTTTCTCTGGAGGCAGCACAGCTGCTGTTCAGCACTCTGTATGGTGCTGATGGAAAAAGGCACATTGAGGTATAAATACCTGTCTTGAACACTCAAACTAGTCTAGATTGATCTTACTAGAGCAGTGCAGAAGCTTTTCCTGGCCACCACCTTGACTCACCTCTGCTGCTTTCCTGAGAAACTGAAGCAATATGGCATTCTGTCACAGAAGAGCATTTTCCTAGTCCATGAGCAGTGTGATGATGCTTCTTGTAGTTGCTTCCTTTTCTTGATCCCCTTGCAACACACATACAGAGAGGGTAGTTGCAAAGCAGAGACTCCGGAGCATCTGCTCCCCACATGCAGATGCCAGATGGCAAGCAGCAGGAGGTATCACACATTGAAACTGGTCCCAGGCTGGGTGTTTAATCTGTTTAATCCTAGTTTTGCTCCCTGAGTGAAGTTTGTTTCTCTAAACTAGTTACAAAACCTGTCACAGTTGGTTGTGAAAGTTTAACTAGGCCAGTGACATGTCTGGAGTGTAAGCCAAGCAACATTCATAAATCCAGATGGGTAGCATCAGATAAACAAGGATATTAACGATACAAATCTCAGCCTTGATAACCTAGCACATGTGTCACACATGCAGAGACTTCCTCAACAGGAAAGTGAGCACTTTGAAATCTCTGGTCCTTTTGAAGGCAGTCTGTGTTTGGGAAGAGTGAGTCACCGCAGGGGAATGCAGAGAATGTCAGGAGCATGGTGAAACGGGCAGGCTGGCTCTGCAGCATAGAGGGAGGGAGGGAGCTGCCCCTCTGCTTCCCTAGGTATCTCAGAGCAGCAGGAACATACTCATCTCTTGCTGGAAGTCAGGACTCCTGTAGGCTATGGCAGCTGCTGTATACCTATGGACACTAGGGGTGTTACCTGTAAAATCTAACAAATCATGACTAGTGCCAGGTAGTTCTCTTTGCAGGAGAACACTGGTCATGCCAGCACTTGGAAAATGTTTGCAAATAGGCAAATTCCTTCAGATTTCAACAATCTTCCTCTGGACTGTGACTGAATGGTTACTGTGGTCAGTTTTGCAATGTGGTTATATCCCAGGTAATTCTTATTCCAAGAACCATGTCTGTGTTTGGTGGGAAGAGTGGACAAGATGAGAGAATCCACCATAGCATGAAGCAGAGTCATCAAGAGGACAAACAGGAGAACAGTTTCACTCATTAGCCATACAGAAAAGGAGCTGAATGTGACCTCAGAAAACACTGTGCTGAAGTAGTCTAGTTAGAGTAGGAGCACACCACTTCCAAAAGTTATTCATTACTCATGATGTAATGCATGTAGCAGAGGGTTGTGTTCTCTGGCTTCAGTGGCTTCACAGAAATGATGTCGGAAAGTGACACTGGGCTACTGGTTATAAGGTATCATCACTGATGTCTATTGAACGTGAAAAAAATTTGCAGTATCTTACATCTGCACTTGCATTGCTTCTGAAAAGTTTGTTTTACTGAAAAAAGAACCCCTTTGGCAATAAGTCTGAAGAATTTCCCAAACCATTTTTGCTCTTTTGTTAAGATATCTGTGGTGCAATTTAACCCCTAGTCTACAGATAATGTTTATGTAAATCTGAGTCCCCACTTTCCAATACACTGATGAGCACACTGAAAACCCTGCTGCCTAGTAAACCAATAAGCCCTGCTGAATTTCTGCAGAATTTTAGGAGCAGAGACAGACTGGAGGCAAGGTTTGAACAAAAAGGAGAACTCTTGTCAATTGCTGGCACTGATCAGAGGACTTGCCTGTATTTGTTCCCAGAGCAGTTTTGTTCATGGTCAAATACACTGTAGAACTGGCAGCAGTCTTTAATTTAAAGGGGTGTTTTTCTAGAAGTTCCAAAACATGTTGAAGTACACTTGCAGATTTTTAAAATAACACCAGTTGTGGGAAAATGTTTGTGCTGAAGAGAAACAACTTTTGCACTGACTGTGTTGCTAGACCGTTTTTATTCTGCAGTGTGGATGCCCTTAGGAGAAGAGCTTAAGGACTCTCCTGACTATGTTCCTTAATATCATGTCAAATTTCAGACCACTTGTTTTTACAAAAGGAGAAACAAATGTACAAATAAAGCCCAAAATGATAACATATAAAATGTCTTTGTGCTCTCTCTTGTGTTTTACACACAGTACAAAAGAATTCTTTTCTTTCTCAGGCTCCAGAGCTCCTCTGTTCATTTTTTTCTACTCCACCTTCCCTTGAATTGCATCCATTATGAAAGCAGTTGCTACTTTTTCTTTTTATAGGCTGCTCTACTAACAGTTTATTCAGTTGATTAGCACAATTACTGCTTTTTGGGTTCTTGCTTTCTGAAGAAATTATGTCATTCCTCTGCAGATGTCTGTAATGTAAATCATCAAAACAAGGCTGGTTATACCCCCATCATGCTTGCTGCGCTTGCAGCTGTGGAAGCAGAGAAGGACATGAGGATAGTAGAGGAACTGTTCAGCTGCGGGGATGTGAATGCTAAAGCCAGCCAGGTCAGTCAAATGGTTCACAAGGCACACTTCTTACTGCTGTACTCTTGTGCTTTTTTATTGTTCCTTCCATGCCCCCATCCCTGCTCTGTTGGTTCAAATGTTGCCCTCATTTGCTTTCATCATCTGGGGGTCTTTTATGTGTATTTTTGATTGCTATATACAAAACAGAACTGTGAAAGAACAGTTGAGCCTCAGGTCTGAACCTCTTCTAAAAATGAACGTTGATTATGTTGTAGAAGAACTATTACTGCATTTTGGGCAGCATTTACAAATTCTGCAGCATTTAGGTCCTTTGAAAGAACTACAGATGTCTGAAAATAGATTGGATATGTTTCATTAATTCAATAAATAGCCATGTGAACGTGGGATATATGATCCATAAGAGGTATTTAAATAACAGCAATCAAAGCCTTGAGAGTACTGTTTAAAATAACATATTTTTCCCCAGAAGAAACACAGTGTCAAAAAAAAAAATACAGTGTTTGTGCTTTGTCAGTGATTATCTCTGTAGTTATTTTGGTTTTTGTCTTCTCTCTCTGCAGGCTGGTCAGACAGCACTGATGCTAGCTGTGAGTCATGGCCGGATAGACATGGTTAAAGCTTTACTGGCCTGTGGTGCAGATGTCAATATCCAGGATGATGAGGGCTCTACGGCTCTGATGTGTGCTAGTGAGCATGGACATGTGGAGATCGTTAAACTTCTGCTGGCTCAGCCTGGGTGTAACAGCACCCTGGAGGACAATGTGAGTTGCCTTTCAGTGCTTCTGAAATCTTCTTGGGTGAATGTCTGACTCAGAGTGCCAAAGTACCAATCACATGAATCTTCTGCTTAATGGTAGCAAGTGCTGTGATTATTTGGCTGGTATTTTTACTTTTCTAACCTGGTAGCAATTTCTGTGGTTAGCTGTAGGTGTTTAGTGACCAGAACAGAAAAAAACATTTGTGAGCTCATAGTAAAACATCTTTCCTTCTCACATTCTTTCTTGCTCTCAAAGGAGTTTTCCAGTTTTCAGTTAGGACCTTATCTGGTGACTTAAGGCCTTGCTGTGGTTGCTTTTCTGTGCCCGTGGCAAACATCAGCCCTACAGTTCCCTTGACAGGATGTTCACACTGTACCTGCACCATGACTTTTGAGACTACAGGTTTGGTCTTAGTCATGAAGCTACATTGCCCTGACAATAAACAGATACAGACTGTGACTTCAAGGCCAAGTGAGATACCTGCATATTTCTTGTTTGCAGGGATCATTGTAGCCCAAACTGTCAGCAGACAGTTCAATCTATAGATTTCTCAAGCTTGAAAATGTTGACTTGGCTCATTTCTTGCCAGTACTATGTTCTTGCTAACAACATTTCTTGGGTACTTTTCCTTTCTTACTATTGTTTTACCCACTGAACACTGAATTGGAGCTTGGTTTGGGACTTGGGAGGGCTGTGGGTGGTTATTTGTTGAAGCTGTTGCAGAGAGGCAGAGACATAATTTCTCTTCATTCGCTCACCTGCTGCAGGAGGCAGCTCAGTTGCTCATAGTGCTGGTGGTGTGTAACATCTGCCCTGAGGGGAAAATGCATGAAGACCTCAGTCTAACAAACACTTTTGGGGGCAGTCTAGGTCACAGCTGCTTGGATGCTGTCAGCACTACTAGATACAAAATCAATAATTACAGTCTTTCTGGGGATATGATACTTAACTATTCCTGTGGGTAGTTAGATAGTTTCCCAAGCACAGTTTGACTACTGCTTATTCATGGGCTTCTCTGTGCTGTGAGATTGAGATTTTTAACATTCCCCTAGTTATTCCGAGTGTCACAGTGATCCAGTCTGCATGATCAGAAGTAAGCTGAGCATCATCCCAGTAATGTGTGCTGCAGTGATTCAGCATCTCTAAGAACTTGTGTTGACTGGGGAGTGTTTGCTGTGCATTTGTAGTACATTATATCACATTGTAGTAGACAGCTCTTCTAGCTGCCTGTCTACTGAGGACAATCAGATTTATGTATAATTGGTCCTTTTAGTCTCATAAGAAGACTTTCCATGTGGATGCTGTCCATCATGTCCCATGCTGGAAATAGGGTTTACCATTTAAAAACTGGTGCCAGCCACTCCAGACGAGAGCTATGGCAGTGATTGGAATGTGTGCTCCATCCCTGTGAGACATTTCGGATACTGGCATTATTGTAGAAACTTCTATGTGCAAGAGCCAAAAGCCAGGTAGTGAACCAAGCAGCAAGTTCACATCACAGATTGCCTGACATCTACTTCTTTCTGGACTAAACATGGTCCAAAGGTAAAACAGCAGATCAGTAAAATATTCTTTCAGCTTTTGCTGAAATATTCTTTCACTTTTTGCTTCTAGAACCCTCAACAGCTGTGGCTTTTGAAAGCAGTGTTATCTTCTGAGAAACTGAGGTGGTAGTATTTGACTAGGAAAGTCCATTTGTTTGTATTTAGACTTCCATCAAGGAGCATTTGAAATTATGAGTGCAATTTCTCTTAGTGTTGATGGAAGCTATACCACAACAATTATCATTTTAACAGCAATTTGTATTTGATTAGCATTTTCCCCTCCCTTGTAATCTCTTCTGCTTGTTACTGACATTGTAGTTTCTCTGAGACAGCCCAATCTTCTGAAATCACTGCTCTTACACAGCACTACATGTAACATTATTGTGATAATGGTGCGCTCATTCTTCCACAGCACTAACCGGGACTCCTCATTGAGAGAAATTATGAGGCTCTGACAGTTGGACTGCCTCATAAAACAGTGCAAGGCTTCAAATAAAAGAAATTAAACAAGACTCTAAATTAACCTGTCTGTATAAGCAGGGCCTCCACTTAATAACTTCTCTGCGGGCTGATGGGGCTTTTAGGAGATCTGTTAAAGCATACAAGCACTAATTCTCTTGTTTCTTCCTTTCTTCTCTCAGGATGGCAGCACAGCACTTTCAATAGCCCTGGAAGCTGGACATAAGGACATAGCGGTTCTCCTTTACGCCCACGTCAACTTTTCCAAAACCCAGTCACCGGTTAGTACACAGCCTCCTGTAGTTTATGTTTTAACTTGCTGCTCCAGAACATAATAGTAAAATGTAAACAAGAAATTTACTCCCTGACAGCTGTACAGCAGTGCAGCACGTGAAATTTTGAGTTTATTCACGAGATAATTTCTGTGCTGGTAAGTGGAATGTACTTTTTAAAATACATGTTGACCGTATAAGGTTGAAGCCTGTCTGAGGGATAGTTCCTGCTTCTCCTCCCAGTTACCAAGGGGTACAGATAGCCTACTAGCAATGTTCACTGATTCTGGCTAGTGTGCAGAGGTGCTGTTGGAGGATTGTAATGATAATTATTGAGATGGAAACTGAAGCATAGCTGTTCTAGGTGTTTTGGCAGCTATCCACCTCTTCTGTAGCCCTGACTCATTCTCAGGGCTAGAGAGATAAACTGCTGCTAAACATTTCACTGTCTAAACAACATGCACTCTCATTTAGTAGGCTGTATGATAGCTAGCACTTTTCTTCCTAAAATTTAAAAAAAAAAAAATTGTACAATTAAAGGTGAGGGATTGAACAGAGTAACTGGGAGTGATGTATTTTCAATCAGCTGGTTGGAATAATTTCTCTCTGATTAACTTCTTTCTTCTTTTTTAGGGCACTCCTAGGCTTAGCAGAAGGACATCTCCTGGTCCCACCCACAGAGCCACGTTTGAGTAGTAGTGTATAAATATCTGTAAAAAATCTCTACGCCATCTTTAAGCTGCTAAATGTTTCTGTTTTACTGAGACAGATACTGAATGTAATTGTCTTGTGCCTGAACTCACCAGCAAAGTGAAAGCAGAGATCTAGTGCTAAAGATAGAAAACTGTAAACTTGAAGCAAGCATATAGTTAAGTAGTGCTCAGTGGAAAACCTTAGCCAGAACTGTTCTTTTGCCCACATACTCATCTTTCTGTACACTGGCATAAATCCTGTTTTTCTTTGTTGTAGATTATCCTTTCATATGTGCAGACTAAGACTCTAAAGCTATCCATGCAGGGGTGTCCCAGTGGCTTATTTTTAGTCATTCTAAAATGTATTTACTGTGCCTAGATTTCATCACAGTAAACTTTTCATAAATTTCATTCCAACATGATTTTCATGTTTTTAATTATTTTAAAATTCAGAAGTTGCAGTTGCTTTTGTAGTCAGCTCCGTGGATCTTGAGCTGGTGGGTGAGTGGGAAGGTACTGGGGATAGAACCTCTTGTCAGGTCTGAAGTTCACTAAATAAGTTGTTGCTAATTGGGGATAATGTATAACTTTTTATATAAAAGATACTAGTATCTATAAAATTAACTCACACAGTATTTTCAACATTTTATATTCCTTAATAATTAAAACCTACATGAAGAATTACATGTCCTGATACCATATTTTTATTAACTGTGTCAGTCAGTCTATAAGCTCCATACGTGTTTATTGGAGAATAAAATTAGAGGTACCAGCTGTATATTCCCCTTGAGTGGAATTGAGTGTAGTTCTTGGTGCGTATTTATGGAATGCTATTACCTTGTCACATTCACTTTAGTCAAGTGTATTGAAATGTTTGAAGTGCCTTAGACTCTTGCCATATTTTCAGAATAAAATTTCATTATGCTGTTTTACTCCTCTCCTGTTTTACTTGTGATTTGTCATCATCCAGAAATGCTGCACATTACAACTGCAGCAGGGAAACAAGCTGAATTGGTAAATCAAGGCAGGGAGGACTGGACAGTTCAACCCTTGGGGGCTGCTGATCCGAGCAGCATCAGTGCCCAGATGAGGTTTTTCCTCCTGACTGGAAGAAAGCTTTGCCCGAAATGATCTGCCTTTGCTGGTCTTGTGTTTGTTGCCAAAGCTGCACCCTTTGCTGTTTGGGTAAGAAGTGAACTTCTCTGGCAGCTTGGTGAAGGGGACGCTTTTCAGATGGTATTGAGGCAAGTCCTAAGGTAGTGCCTGTGTATCCTTGTCAGTTCTAACCGGCCTGATGAGACACAAACACACCCCAGTGCCTTTGTTTAAGGGATCTGAACAGTTCTGTTAACTCTTTGTCCTATGTCCTTCTCTCCCTAAGTCTTTGCAAACAGCTTTCCCTACATAGTCCCTTTGAAATAGGGACCCATTGAAGCTATTCTCACTTGGTCTACATTGACTTGGTGACTTGGCTTGCCAAGAAGTTTCTGTGAGCTCTGTCAGACCTGGTTTGGCCCAGCATTGCAGGTACTGTGTAATAACCAGTGCCAGGCTAGTACCCCAGTGCTTGGGAGTGTCTCCTGGGCAAAGGGCAGGTGAAGTACCTTTGTTGGGGGGACAGAGCATAGTGGTC
>VZRL01006365.1:1019256-1094021 GCA_013397895.1 Origma solitaria
CATTTTATCCACGTGTGCCTTGTTTCTTTGCCCTGTGCCACTGGGTGAATGGTAGCCATTCGTCTTGACAGCTGTATCTGTGCATGTTTGGTTAGCCAACATTGGCAAAAATAAGCTGTCTTTTAAAATATTTCTTGCAATACAAAACTGCCCTTCAAGGACTTCTATGCAGAGATCAGTAAATAAGAGCCTCATTATACTTAACCAGATTATGGTTAAATACATTCAGTCATGAATGACAAACCTCAATCTCCATGTACTCCATACACCATTACACTCATTTGCAGGATTATTGTTTAGATAACATAAGGGGTAACATTTTTATCAAAGCTGTGTATGTGCTTTGGAATTGCTAAGTGCTGATCTGAATCTAAGCTGCAAAAAGGTATTTCTAGGAGACGTACTGGTAATTTTTTTTTCAGCCTTTCACTTTATTACTGCTGCAGGAACAGCCCTTGCTGTGTTCTCAAGAGCTTTGGCTAGCTGCAGAGCTGGAAGGGTAACTCATGCTCCCCCAGTAATGCTGTGCTTCCTCACTCAGCCACATTAACTTCACTGAGATGAGGAGATGAGATTTCATTTGCACGTCATGGCGGAACAGGCAGATTAAGAAAGATCCCTCTCTACTTCCTGGCTATGGTATCACACCTTTCTTTGAGGCATGAAAAGCCACCTGCTATGTCTGGCAGTCATCCTGCAGCACCCCTGCATTGCTCTTGGGCATTTTCTGGGACTGGAAAGACAACTTTTCTCCAGTCCCAAGGGCAAGGGAGACTTGGAGTCAGACGGTTACAATCCCTTGGTACTGAGGAGGTGTGAGCAGGCAGGGGCTGGCCCTGGAAATAGCTTCCCCTCCCCCACCCCGCCCCAACCGCCATGCATTCATTCTTGCAAATTTATCATGAGAATTTTCCAGTCCGACCAGATACATCAGCTCAGAGGCCCTTTATTGTGGCAGCTTAATCTACATCACTAGCCTAGCAGGAGGAGTAAGAAGCATGTTAATGCCTTCTGCAGTGGAAGCTGATTTGGGAGAAGTGTGAGCAGAACAGCTGTACAAAGAGATTGGGAGAGATTAGAAACACAGTATGGCAAAATGAGATTTGTTTTAGGAAAACCAGACTGAAGTAACTGAGGAAAAATATTACATATTTGTGGGCACAGTAGAAAGTTGGAAATCTGTAATGCTGAAAAGAGAACTTGCCAGAGAGTCGATTAAACAAGAATTGGCAGTGTGATAACAACAAAAAATGGTCTGTGCATTTTTTGTCCATTTCAGATGGAGCAGAGGCATCTGACAGTGGAAGATGTAATGCAATTTGACACCATTTACAGTCACAATGTCCCAAGCAAACAGGGTCAAAGTCTGCCACCCTCAGCAGAACAAACAACAGCTGCTAAAAAGTTGGAAGCTGAAAATAAGGAAGAAGTTTAAAAGGGTAGTTTTGTTTTGATAAGAGACAAATCCTGTAAATAAGGAATTAAGAACATCTCACATTATGTGAGTGCAGAAATAATAAGCCATGTGGATGGTTTGCAAAGAGACAGGTAAAGAGATACACAAAGTTCTCCAGGTTAGTTCTGCAAAAACAGGTTTTAGTTCTTTGAAAGTTTGGGTGAGCATTTAAATGAATACTGAGTTTGTTTCCATCTGTGTCTCACATGGTAAATGCCTGTTCTGGCCTTCACACAACTCATATTTGGTCAGAATATGGTTAAGAATTGAAAAAAAGAAGACACATATTCATCTGAAAATGGGTATGTGTGTGAGTTTCTGAAAACATGATACAGATACTACTGTAAATGCCTTTGTAAATGCTAGGTGAACAAAATAATCCAGCGCCTTCCTGCTGTGCCCTGTAGATCTGATGGAGAGCCCAGCTGCAACCTAGCAGATACTGTCTGTTCCCCCTCCCTCGTCTGCTTCAGCACTCCCCCACTCCCCCACTCCCCACGCTTCAGGTCTCCTCACTGTGGAGTGGGGAGACCTCTGCAGACAGGATAAATCCAACACTGCTGCAGGCGTGCAGAGGGAGACAACCAGATTCTCTGACAGAGCAGTTAGTTATGAGGGTGTGTTGGGGGTTGGGTTTTTGTTTGTGTGTTTGGTTTTGGGTTTGGGTTGGGTTTTTTGATTGGTTATGTTGGGGTTTTGTTTGTTTGTTTGTTTGTTTTAGTGTTCTGGTGCTATTTCATTCATTCTTCCGCTTTTAATAACCCTCTTTCAACTGCTGACATATTAGGGCTGCATGTACGAGCTGACATACGCAAATCTTGGTCTCAACTATTTTCTCTAACCTAACATTGAATTAATAGCTCACTGCTTTCTACCCAAATTTTGTGCAAAAAGACCAAGCAGTATTCTCCTAAGATCTGGTGTCAGAAGATGGAAAAATGCTGTGCCCTATAGCCCTGAATTGCCTTTGGAAGAAGGGACAAGTATTGTAGAGCAACTGCTAACAGAAATGTAAGCTCCAACCTTGCCATGTAACCCTGTGCTAAACCACAAGACCTTCTACCAAGTCAACATGAAAGTTCAGGGGCCCGACTTTACCTTCTGAGAAGTCTCTGGGGGTGGCATTCGTTCATCTGTAAGGAGTAAAAGAGGTATTAGGATGGCTACCCAGACTCTGATACCCACCTCTGCTCTAGAAATTTAAGTTCTCTTCGAATTACAGGATGATTTTCTTGAGGATGCTAACAAAATCACCTGCCCTTGAATCTGGTGCAGGAGACACATTTCACACAAACAAGACATCTCCATCTAGCAGGCAGATCAAAAGGGGCATTTGCCCTAACTTACAGCAGTGAAGATGATGGCTGAAACTCTTTTCCACCTGCAGAAAGGTTTGTGTATTATTCTCCTAAAGCCTGCAAAAGAAAACATTCTTCAAAGGCAGGAACAAACCTGAAAAACAGGCCATCATCTACCATGGACCTGAACAGGGGTTCCGATGGTCTGCTGCTGGCATGCATTGTTACTGAGAAACATGAAAACAAGCTGAGTTGGACATGCTTCTTCAGCACATAAATACTTGAGCTGATGAACTAGCTATTCCAAACAATTAATCCTGAAATGTAATACAGACTGCCTGAAAGTACCTGAAGTAGCTGATTGCCTTCCACAGACAGCAAACCTGATCGTCTTCTGTAGCTGAGCAGAGCTGAGTGTGTTATCTTGAAACTAAACGCACAAACAACAGAACAAGGATGCCTAGGTTATCCTGAACTGCCATGTCTCTTCTTGTGGTACCGGTGGGGCAAAGGTAGAGAGGAGACTGCATGTGGAAACTTAGCCTTGACTTTAAAGAAAGCCTTGGGGAAAGGAGAAGCCAAGAATCGCAAGGAAAATGTGCAGCTCTTCTACCCCTACCTCCTATACTTCTCTTTAGCATTGCTGATTGTGAGTAAACTAGTAAGTCTCTTATCATGAGGCTGTCTTTCCTACTACTTCGACAGCATCAAAACACAACTAAGTGTGCAGAAGTCACTCCTTCTGTCTGCTGCTAGGAGAAGTGTTGTATTAACCAGCATTTTGAGGCTACGCCTGAATTCCAGTGTTCCACTGTCTCCCTTTACGACCATCACCATCACTTCTAGAGTATGATTAACAGTGCAATTTCATATGACTTGGTTTGGGGCATCAGTTATTTTGACCATCTTAGGTACTAATCAGTGCCCCCTAGAAGTTAAAACTGATAATAACAATTATTTTAGGTATCTTTTTGAATAGGAATAAAAGATGACTGCAAGATATTCTTTGTTAATTACATTGCCACACTTGGTAACAGCTCCTACTTTAACAATATCATGATTGTAACCAAGTGAGCATTCTTTTTGAAAAAAAAAAATTTTAAAAACCTTGTATATAATTTTTGTCTGTATGTCTAATTTTCACTTTATTCCTAAAGTTTGTTTTGAAAAACATGATAGGGACCTCAGTGGAGCTCGTAAGAATAAACAGCTGCTCAAAGTTGGTTAAGGCATGTGTTGTGCACCCAGAGAACCAGAACATCAGCAAGCTGATGGGCCATAAAGCAAAGTAGGCAGGTATTTAAGGTAGGTATCATTCAGACAATAGAACACAGTGAGTCCTGCAGAGAGGAATTATGGGCTATTACGTTTACAACAGAGACTCAGGCAATACTGGAAATGTGCCCTACTTACCTTAGGTGCCTACTGAACAATCTTCTTAGATGTCATTATTGTGAATTCACAGAAGCCGCCTTCTAGTGAAAAGGCAGCCTCCATGCCTTGGTTTCTTGAAAACAGGTAAGAGAAAATAATGACTTAAATAACCATGCAGAGAAGATACTCTTTGTTCTCAACCCTATCACGTGCTATCTGTTACAATTTCAAACTCTGAGGATATTTTAGAAGATTTTCCTCTGACAACGTGAGTGTTTTCAAGCACTGAGCTGGGATGGCTGAGCTGGGCTCCGAACACCTTTATTCTGGAATCTGCAAATGGCACTGTTGGCATATGAAGGACAGAAATCTAAAGAGTCTAACTAATTAGTTTTAAAATGTTTCCATCACCTTTCAAGGCATCTCAGTGTCTAGACAAAGCCAGCCTAATTAAAATTAATACCTTGGCAGCTGAAATAATTTGTAACAGGGTGTCATCTTCCTTACCAGCTTCTCATCAATAGCATTAGAGGAACTCAATTAGCGAATGTGCATATATGATGTACAGAGATCATCAGCCCCAACACTGCTGACCTACACACAAGTAATAGAAGAAAACTGTTGCCTAAGGAAGCCAACTAAGTGCTCAGATTATCTGCATCTTGATAGCACTAAGAATACCTTTACTTGACAGGCATAGGTTTTCTGGGACCCAGATCTCCCAGGTCCTTTCTCAGAACTGGATTCCTAGCATGGAGGTGGGATGAACACACAAACCCTCGAAGATGGGCAGGCCCAGTGCACTGTCTGTAGCGTTTGGGGCAGAAGCTCAGTGAACTGCCCAGTTGCTCTGGGGGCTCTGGGGCATGGAGGCTAGAATGGGAGAAGCTGCAGGGGAAGAGAGGCCAGCTGATAGCAAAGAATAAAGCCTCTTTCCTATGCTAGGAGATGCGAAAGGTCAGCAGCTCACATCAAGTCATTTCACAGCATGGCTGATTAAGTAACAGTCATTCGACTTTGATGAAAATATTTGGAAGAGCTCAGCTGTTTCTGGAGGCAATTCTGACACCCCTGCCCCACTCAGTGGATCTAAAAGGCTTCCCACAGGAAACAGAAAGAAATGGGGGAAGAGCAATGTAACACTTTGCTCTCAAGCATGTGTGCTACACTCACTGATTTTAATGGGAAGCCTCACAGAATGCTCCCCTGAGAGCAGTATATTATGTGAAAAATATATTTGTTTAGGCTTATGGAAAAAAAAGAAGAAAATAAATTCAGAAGGAGTTATTGTAACAATAATTTTGCTTCTATTGAGGATCAGAATTAGGAACAACAAATAATAACACATAAATTAAAAAATTGGATGGATAGTAAATTGACATAGGAAAACCTACCCCTTCCATCACCTCAGCTGTAACCATCCTTCAGAATTATGGAGTTTCAGCAGTATTAAGTTTCTGAAGATCGAGAATGCAAAATAATAAAAACTTGTGCCATTTAAAGAAGGCATAGATAATAAAGCAAGTGCTTTATAATTTGAAATGATCTATTTCTTCCTTTGAATACCAATTGGTTTGCTCAGTGAAGTGGAAATTTAACTGTATCCATTAAAACATTAAAGCCCATAAATAAAAAATCAGCAATTAATTGTGTAGCCTATTTTTAAGACGTTGGAACTTAGTTTTTTATATTCTGGCCGTCTATCAAACTCAGCTCCATTACAGATGTCTTAGAGTTAAATTGATGATGATATTCAAAACTAAGGGCGTTCTCCTCAGTAGTCCTACCCTGATGAAGGAGCTCAAATGTATAGATGGCTTATGCGACTCTATCATTCTTACTGTGTGAATTAGGAATGTTAGAAATGTCAGCTTAATGAGTCATGCAAGAGTCTTCAATGTTCTAAGTCACTGGATCCAATTAATTTTCAAGTGAGTCTGAAATGAACAATGAATACTGACTGAGAAGGAGCAATTCAGTGGTTTTCTCCACACTCGCTTTTTAGCTTCTATTTTATATGTAGGACCTAATAATGCTTTCAAATAGCTATCCAAGTCAATTATTAACAATGATTGAAATTGCCAAGGAGCTGACAGTGTGTTTTTTTCACCCTTTACATCTGCAACGAAATTATTCCATTTTGCATGAACAAATGAGGAAACAAAGAATGTAGGAGTTTGTGTAAAAAATGGGGTTTTTTCCTTCCTTCTTTATACGTGTTATTAGTAAAACTAGTGAGAGTGAAAACATGAAAAACATATGCATTTTTAAAATATCTCCATTGTATTTGCTTCACTGAACCTGAAAACTGCTTTGGTTTTGTACTATATTTGGCAAAATGTAACAAAGTAAATTTTGTCTCCAGTGAATCCTGTTCTTATTGAGCACTGTGGGCCCCTCTCATTGGCTGGGCTCACAGCTGTGAAGGGAAAGAGCCATTTGCTGTAACAGGCAAGCTTTTCTTGATTTTTATATAAATAATTTTTACCATAATCCTGACATTTGGACCATTAAACTCTAGATGCTGATTAGTGTGTATCCTGCAAACAAACATGTCTGCTCAGGCACCCATCACTGGTGGCTTTTCTTAGTTGTGGCTCATCTGAAGCTATTTATGTGAAGGCTTTCTTTCCACATGTTGGGAGAATACCAATAAGCAAAGTGTGAATAAACTTGCTGCTTCAGTGGCCATTAAGGCATGTCACCTGCTATGGCAGTCCTGTTCTCCAGCTTGGGATACACATGATGCTGTTCCCTGCCCCCTGCCGACATTTCTTCTTGCACCCTTTGGAAAAGGGTCCCCTGTCACCACATCTTCCCAGTGGGTATGGATTGTACCAAGACAAAAGAACATGAACTGAGGGTGTTGAAGAGTGTACACAATTTGTCCCACCTTGCTAACAAACAATGGTCTTAGTAAGCAGAGATGGGCACAGCAAATTTTTGGGCTGATGCAGAAAGGCAGCCCTGAGTTCACTGGTGGGAAGCTGTGGACCACCCTCACGTGGACTCTCCTTACTCTCATTGAGGAAAAACAGCAAACAGCCAAATGGCAGCACTATAAATTGCTTTAGTTGTGCATTCCGTTAGAGTGGAGCCCTGGGCACCAGAGGGGAAAAAAAAACAAACACGGAAAAAGGAGTTTGAGGAGAAGAGAACCACGTAGCACACTGAAATTCCTTATCCCTAAATGCCCATGCCATAGAAACCTTTTTGGAGTGAGGAAGACTGAAGCACTTAAAATCCTAAGTCTGAATGAAAGATTCATCTTGACTGAATTGACTTTTAGCAAAAGCCATCAGTGGTTTAGCAGATTTCACTGATCTGGAGTAATGCTGCTGCTGCCAGCACTATGTATCATCAGAGAAATGTCTGAGCAAGCAGCTGTAAGGTTGACTTTAAAATCTTGTAAATACTGAGCATTTCAAGGCAAGGTCTGGGTTCAGATATATGCCCAATAAGAAACCCTTTCCTTTTGTCATGGTGCAGACAGTTCTAGATATATAACCTGAAAACAGAAACTGTTAGAAACAAAAATATAGCAGTAGGGGGTTAAAACAACCCAAAAATCCATACGCTGCCAAAAAGCATCGAGAAAATCCTCTGCTTAGAATACAAAACTTTGCCCAGGGGATTGTATTTTAAGAGTCAAGTGACAAAATTTCAGCTTCCCTGTAAGTTAAAGGAGGCTTAAAATAAGGAGTGAATGGAAGAGAACTGCGCAAGAGTACAAATGAAAGCAGAAAAAAAAATTTAAAATGCACAGCTTATTTATGCCACCTACTGGATTTTTCCTGAAGTATCTTTTCAAGCATTTTAGTTGTGATGATGTCTGTTACTCCAGCAAATATGTTTGCATGGGAAACTACTCGCACAAGTAAACCAGCTGAAATCTAGCTGATGACTCATGTGAGTAAACTGACATAGCTGGAGGATGAGGGTGGCTCTGCACCTGTTTATTCTGCTAAACTGATGGCTCTAGGGCAGCCAAGACACCCAAAGCTGCAGGCAAGCACTGAGTTCAACACTGAGGAGATTCCCAGCTACTATCAGTGCCTTAGGGAATGTGCTGGCATGGCTTCCCTCCTTTGCTTGACTCCCTCTGGCTGTCTTTGATATTTTGTTCAAAATGTCCAGAGTGTTTATGGACACATCGATGTTTTCAAACAATGCAGACTGGCAGTGTGCACGCTTTATCTTTTGTCCTTCCCCACTCCTGCAGATAAGGCGGTTTTGGGAATCCACAACCAGCCCTGGGGATACAGTCTATAAAATGATCTGTCAAGAGTCAAAAATATCTCAAAAACCCTCTGATTTGACCCACTGACGTCAGAAATGTCAATCCCAGCAAAGTGATGCAAGGGAAGACTTTCAGTTTCTGCAATTTGAATGATGGTCATAATGAAGTCCACACCACTTGTGCTGGACCTTCTCTTGTGGACTGACTGCTTGCGACTGGGGCTTAACAGGAGTTGTTTGAATAAGGTCTCTCTGGAGGATAGAAAGCACCATGAATGTCTCCAGTGTTGTACCATGAAGGAAAAAGTTCTTTAAATGTCATTTATTAAAAGCTAATGCAAAGCACCAAGCAGCAAGCATCTGGGGCTTTCTTCAGGCTCTGATAGGCACTCACTGTTTCCAGCACACAGGCTCAGTCTGAGCATTATTAGCTTGGAGTTAGCTGATCACAAAGAAAGAGACGCCTTCCTTGGCTTCTTCTAGCAGAAATAAATTTCTACCTACTGTAACTTATTGCCATCTGCTGTGCTGAGTCATGAAGCTGGGGTTATAGAAATCTTTATGCAATCTTTATAAATCAGCCTCACATAATCTCAGGTGCTTTCTGCTTCATCTCTGTTGAGTCACTCATTTGACAGTTGTCATTCATCTTAGATTGAGATGTAATTTAATAGTTTCATTTCAGCATGAAGATAGCATCATCTAAAGTTGAGTCCAGAAAGATTTAAAGGTGTAACAGAGGAAATATTAATACTGTAAATAATATCTGTAGAGCTGCATGCATTTATAAATCACATAGTGCCAAGTTGGAAGGGTGGCCTATGTAAAGAAAAAAAAAGCATCTTCGCTTGTCTTCCCCTGCAGAGTTCAGCTGCTCTGCCACCCACACCAGCTCCGGAGGTGACGGCTACCGAGTTATCACCGTGCTCTCACTTGCCCCTATACCTGCTGGGATCACCTGGCCACGCAGATATTGATCAAGGTGTCTTTACACACACTGCGGGATGCGAGTGTGAGACTCCCCTGTAAAGGGGGAATGCAGTCCAGCAAGAAGCCAGCAGCCTCACGATAAAAAGCAGCTGAGCAGCGGCAACTTGAGTGTTTTCTTCGGGTGTCACACCTCTCCCTGGGCCAGGCCATGTTGGTCGCCTGCCCAAACTTGACCTGCCCAACCCAGGGGACCACTGGGCTTAAAAATGGCCTCTCTGGATCGATTCCGCCTTGCTGTCTCAGACCTCGTCGGGCATCACCACCGCGGACACGGACTGCGCTGGCCGCTGCCCGGCGGGGAGGGTGGCAGAGGCCGCAGGGCGGCCGCGGAGCCGCCCTGACCGGGGTTCTGGGCGTCCTGTCGTGCGGGACCTGCGGGCACCGCGACGGAGCGAACCCGCGGCACCTCCCCCACGCGGCCGGGCTGCGGCCAGGCTTGGGCCAGGCTTGGGCCGGGCCAGCGCCGCACCCCAGCCCCCCACCGCGCATCCGACGGGGACCCGCCTGGACGGGACCCGCCTTTACCGCCGCAGGCCGGCCTGGTGGGGGAGGGAGGAGCGCAGAGGAAAGCGTAGAGCACTCGGGGTAGCGAGGATTTCGCGGTCGCACGGACCCCCCGGAGCCCAGGGTGGGGGAGGCGCGGCAGGAGGGGCGACTCCCGCCTGGTGCTGCCTGCCCGCCAAAACGCGCGGGGCGGCGGGACGGGACGGAGCCGTGCCGACCGCTCGCCCGGCTGCCCCCAGCCTGCTGCGATGCCCAGTGACACCCCGGCCTTCAGCAAGCCCCCGGACGTCGCGGGCCCGGGGGACAAGGCGAGCAGCTTCGGGAAGGCGGCGGCCCGCATGGCGGCCGCCCCGGCGGACAGGGCCGCCACCGCAGCGGGGAAGAAGCGGCCGCGACTGCCCAAGTGTGCCCGCTGCCGCAACCACGGCTACTCTTCGCCGCTGAAAGGGCACAAGCGCTTCTGCATGTGGCGGGACTGCCAGTGCAACAAGTGCAGCCTGATCGCCGAACGGCAGCGCATCATGGCAGCGCAGGTGAGTTGTGTCCGGAGCGAGGTGCGCTGTCCGCCCGGCGCGCTGCCGCCGCCGGGGTGTCGTGCCCGTCGGGGCCAGGCGGCCGCGCCGAGGTGCGCTGCGCTGCGAGTCTGCGGCCGCGGGTAACCTCGCCCCGGATTGGAGTCAGGAGTTACTCCGCCGCCTTCCTATGTTAGTGAGACTTCTAGCTGAGTTTCTCTTAAGTTATTTAATTCTAAATTTTTTCTTTCCCTAAAAAATTGGAGATGCCCCAAAGGCGCGGAGGATTGCCGTCGGGGGGAGCGGCAGCAGTGAGCGCTCAGCTGCGCACCCCGGGCACGGCCGAGCGCCGCTGCCCCGAGCCGGGTACCGCCTAGCCCCGTGGACAGCTCCCGGGCGGCTGGAGAATCTGCATGGACCGGGACCTGTGCTGCCGTCAGTCGCCGTTTTCCAGCTTGCTTTTAAGTAGATAAAGAATAATCTAGCCAATTAATTTCTTATCGAGAATATTTTGCGGTGGTGGTTTCAGATTCAGTGTAATTGCGTTTCCTGATGCTGTGTGGCTTCACTTGAGCGCATTTCTAACTTTTTATTGTTTTTTGGGGTTTTTTTTGGTTTTTTTTTTACGGCATTGTTCCAAGTTTTGTGTGTAGCAGCTCTGCAAATAGCTGTGTAGGTGGGTCATCTCATCTACGAGGTCTTCGTATTCTGAGGGCTAAGAAAACTGAGGCATCCTGTTGAGAGTAGGAAGAACTTTTTCTTTGGGTAGTCTCGCTGATGTCACAACTCTCCGGCAGTGTCCGTGTAGGGCTGTATTAGCCCTTTGGATCTTTACCTTGCCCATTTTTCTGAGGGGAGTCCTGGGCGTGTAATGGCTCCTGGAGTACTTGAGCTTTGCAAGGGCCTCGCCCGGCGTCATTAGTGCAAACGATCCCCTGCAGACTGACAAGGTGGTGTTGCTAATAAAGGCGGTGATACCGGACCCACCCATCAGTTCGCAACTCATGTGCGCTCGGAGCTTCGGCATCCTGCGTAAAATGTGTATCGGGTTAACACCTTTTAAAAACCTAAGCAGCCCTGGATTAAATCCTTCCACACTTTGTTATTCTGTTATTCAGTGCAGGTATATAAAACGTCCTCAGAACTCAATGGGGAGTGAGTTTTCGTTCATTTAAACAATTCCTTCTTGGTGGTGGTATGGCAGTCCAGAAATTGCTGATATGCAGAAGTTACACGCACTTTCTCTGCCTGGTGTGAGCCATGGAATAATAAACATGAATCCCTTTGCAGTCTACTTCGGGGAAGGGAGCACAAAGTGCAGTGTTCCCTGTGCAAGTGTCCCTCAAAACAGACTCTTTTGCTGCTCAGCAGGCTCTGGTGATGGCCCTCCTGGGGGTATTCTCTTCCCTGCCTAGTATTTGAAAGTGGCTTTGAAAGCCTCCCTAGTTAAACCTTATCTGTGTAGGAGTTACACATTGAAAGTCTGTCTTTCCCCCTTTCGATATATTTCTGCAGTGAGCCTCTTGATGCTGGTGGAATTTTGCAGGTCAAGGTTATTGGCTTGTGAAGTCAAAGTGGTGTTTGCAAGTCTGCATCTTCTCTTTGGGATGTCTCTTACTGCAAGGGCTAATACTAATTTCTGTTAGCAGTATTATACATCTGTATTAAGAAAAAGTATTACTGTTGAACATGGAAATGTAGGGATGTCCAAGATACGCAGGAGAATTTCTGGCAAGAAAAACCCAGGATTCCAGTCTGTAATCTGGAACAGATTTGCAGGGTGCAAATAAAGATGCAAATCAGTCACCTGACAAGTAGCAGGGTAGATAGCTGTAGCAGTGTCATATATACCTCCTAGACACATGTGGCATGGGTAGACAGATGTGCTAAATAGATCTACTAGTTCAGATGAGGCAGAAGGGGCTGTCTGTAAGCCATGAATATGGTTTGTCTGCACCCGTGTCTAGGCTGTGTAGTCCCTATGAGCTTGGCCAGTGCCATCTAGGCTTTGGGACATGATAAGTGTTGGGAAAGAAACGGGAAGCTCCAGTTTCTCCAGGCCTGCCCAGATATCTGCAATCTGTGTGATGCTGTCTGAGATGCTTCCAGGATGGTACCCTACATTTGCCGTGCTTCTTCCATAATGGTTCTCTGTGTACAATGTACTGTATGCTGAAATTTCCTTGAAGGACAACATTTCCATCAAAGACTCAGCAGGAAATCTGACAGGAGAACCTGGAGAGAGCAGCAGATTGCAGGTATATGCCCTCAGGAGCAGCTGTTTTGTATTTGTAAGAGGCACAGCAGAGCCCTGCAAGCAGTCTAACTTCTTAACTCCAGCAGCTGTGTATCAGCACAGAGGAGGGTAGTGACTACACTTTCTACAGTGTGCTTGTCCCAGGAGCAGCTGTGCTGGGGGAGTGTAGTCAGCTGTAATACGTCTTCATCTGGCCTTGGTGGATGAAGATGTGTCTGTCACCAGCATTTCATAGGCTTTTTCATCTGTGCTTGGACACAAAAAGGGGTTGGTTTTAGATAACATAATATCCTCCACTACTCACTGGCTGGATTGTGTGAAGGGCCTAGAGAGTAAGCCATATGAGGAGTGGCTGAGGGAGCTTGGGGTTGTTTAACCTGGAGAAAAGGGGGCTCAGGGGGGACCTTCTGCAGCTGCCTGAAAGGAGGTTGTAGCCAGGTGGGGGTTGGACTGTTCTTCCAGGCAACCAGTCACAGGACAAGAGGAAATGGGCTCAGGGTGGGCTGGGGGAGGTTCAGGCTGACATCGGGAAGAATTTCATAATGGAAAGGATTGTCAAGCACTGAAATGGGCTGCCCAGGGATGTGCTGTGAAAACCATCCCTGAAGGTGTTCAAGAAATGACTGTACCTGGCAGTCAGTGCTGTAGTTTTGTCGATATGGTGGTGTTTTGTCGAAGATTGGACTCAATGATCTTGGAGGTCTTTTCCAGCCTTAATGATTCTACGGTCAACACTATTCAGAGTACAAAGAGTGAAAAACCAGCTTTGACTCCGAGTCTTTCATTGTTGCCAGTGTGAATTGTGCACAAAACTACAGAGCATACAGAGTCTTGTCTTTTGTTCACAGGTTGCACTAAGAAGACAGCAAGCTCAGGAAGAGGAGCTGGGAATCAGCCACCCAGTGCCCCTGCCCAGTGTCCCTGAGACGTTCGTTAAGAAGAACAGTGGTGGCAGCTCTTGCCTCTCACCGGAAATCAGCAGCCCAATGCACTTGACAAGTACGTCTACGACAGCAGCTAGTACACCATCAGGTAAAGTACAGAGAGCGATGCTTGTGGCTGGCAGCAATGGCCAGCACTGCTTATGCTTGCTATTGGCACTTGTTCTCCTCTTTGCAGTGACAGGGTTATGGAAAGTCGTCTCCCCAACAACAGCGTTGTACTGTTTGTACATTTAGCAAAAGGGAAGAATCTAGTATTAGTCTTTCATATTTTAACTGATGGTTATTGTTACTTGAAGATCAAAATTTCTTTTATACAGACTGGTGCTGTAATAAAATCCAGTAGAGTGTGTGACTGCAAGTAGAGAATTACGGTAAGTTTTTGTCCTTTGTCCCAAAACATGGATTTCTGCCACAGTCATGGTAAGTGGGTTTTGGCTGTTTGCATACCTTCTTCAAAATTGGAGAGTTTTCTGAACTCTGTAGAAGCCAAATACGTAGGTGATGTCATTGACCCCAGCAGCAGAGATCTTCCAACCTTATATAACTTGAGGTGGTCGCACATTGGTTCTGTGTGGTATGGTGTGATGAACTCTGAAGTCCTGATGTAGTCCATCTCTTTTACTACAGCTTATTGTATTGCATTTAACACTTGTAAAACAAAACTCAAAAAAACCAATAACAAAAACCAGTATTTGTAGATTCAGCAAAAGTACGGCTAAGCACAGATGGGACTTGAAGATGCTAGGCAAGTGAAGACTGTACGCAAAATTTTTTTTCTTATGCAAATTGCTTTTTCCCTTTTCTAACTATGCCTGGCAGATACAGCAATTGAACGTCTATAAGAAAGAAGCTGGTGTCATTGATTTCTTGTGTATAAGAAACTGGTGTAATTGATTTCTTGTGCATAGACAGAAAAAAGGAAAAAGCAAACAAATACAAATAAAAGGAAAAGGAAATGTCATTAATTTTTAATAATCTATACACGTCAGTAATACAGGTCAATATACTTGCCAGTTAAAAAGATGATTCTAAAGTGGGCAATGCCTCACATTAACTAATAAAAGGACAGTGCATGTGTGTATCTGTCAAGTGACGTTACCTATTTTGCAGGCCATTAAAAGTCTTGTCAGATGGATTTGTTGGATCTAGTGCAGACAGGCAGTTTCAGACCATTGTAGAGGAATTTCATTGGGAAGCTTTTAAAAGAGCTGCTTAATAAAGCAATAAATAGCTTTTTATTAGCTTTTTTGTTTTCATTATGTTAGTGTCACCTTTGAATTGATGCAGTTACTCCTTTTGTATTTGCATTACTGCATGCTTTGTCTATAGACATGGAAAAAGCTGGCTAAAGATTAAAGTAGTATATTCAGTAATGTATAGAGGTTGTGTGTAACTCAGGAGATCAAGAAGATCCTTGCTTACACAGAAAAACCAAAGAAAAATAATTTTACTGTTGACAAAACTGGCATAAGCTTTGATCTTAAAGTTTTTTAAATGACAGTGTTTAATTTATTAATTCCATTTTAATAACTGCTAATTAATTGAATAAATTAAGGTATTTTAATGAAAAACATTGACCAAACAAGGTAAGGCAATTCACATGCTTGAATAAGGATTTAAAAGCATAAAAATGCATAATTTTAAAGTAATTTGAATTGTTTGACTATTTTTCATTAGAGCAGTCATCTTTCTTACAGTAGATTTTGAGCAATTGAAATACATTATTTCTCAAGCATTTTACTAAATAACTACCATCTACTAAATAACTGTTTGTGAGTGACAGCATTTGAAATACACAGCCTCATCTCCAGAAAGATGTGATTTCAGTCAAGAATCAAGGCAGGGTCCACACTGTTCTGGTGACCGTGTGGAATATGGAATCATATGTGAACGAATAGGAAGTCAGGTTCATAGTTTTGCTCTTAGGTACCTCAGTAGCAACAGACATTTGTGCTTAGCTCAGAGGTGACTGCACTGTATAAATAACGTTATGTCCCTAATAATTTTGGTAGGTTCCTCTGTTGAAAGCAGTGTAAGTACCGATTTGATACCAGTGACTGCATGCTGACTCTGAAGCTGGAGAAGATGCTCTGCATTTATCCAGACCTGCAGGGTAGCTTTATCAGATGTCTGAGCACAGGCTTTCGTAAGGAATACAGCCTTGTGCCTTTTTTTTTTTTTTTTTTTTCTTTTAGCATATAAAGATTTTTTTTAAGATGAGAAATTGCCATGTGACATGAAGTTCTTACTTTTGGTGTTGGGTTGTTTCAGGACCAGGTACTTGATGGATTCTTGTATTGCTGTTTTATTATTTTATTGGTACCCTAAACTGCTAGCAAAATGAGAGACCCCATCAGAGCAATTGTCATTGTCTCAGGTTGGTAGGCTGAGGTGCTGATTTTTCAGGAATTTATTGTAATTATTAAAGCAAGCAGAGAAAGTGAAACTCTTCATGGTGGGGGGCAGGGGGGGGAAGCGGTAGCTCCTGAGAGTGCAACATGTTCTGTATGGCTCACATGAGATTGGGCAAGAGGTGATTTGACAGTGGCAATTCTGTTCCTCATCTAAGGTTTTTGGCTTCATGAAAGCAGTTCTTTTGGACTCCTATCACACAGAGCATTGTTTGCCAGCAGAGAAGTCATGTGTGAAGGAGTCACACAAATCAGACATAGTGCCAGAGAGAGAGTCATTGCTTGCTGTATCCATTTTATTAGCAGACCAGAAATAGGGTGACATCTGGAGACCAGAGGCAGTTTTTCAGATTCCATTGTGGCATGGTGTTTTTGAAAAAAAAATGAAATTATCATGGCCATAACATAGGCGTTTGAGGATTAACCATGTCAAGCATGTTTACTTTGGATGGAGTGTATCTTTCCACTCAAAAGCAAACTGGGTATTTGGAGGGTAATTGGAAGGGAGCAGACCATGGTCTCAGGGCATTAGTAGAATGTCTTACAGACAAAATTTGTTGTTTCTGTGCATTTTCCCTTAAAAAGTTGTAGGTTTCTGAAAGAAAAGGCCATTTAATTGTACAGAGCAGCAAAAGTTGATATCCCAGGACATATGAGGTAATTGTCCATCGTTCTGTAGGATAGGTATATCTTGTTAGGTTAACAGGTGTGCAAAATTAGGAAAAACTATGGTGAATCATTTAGCATGTGCTTTTCAAACATGGTCAGTTTATAGTACCTGTATTCTTCACTGATCTGTGTCAATTCAGAGCCTCTGCCATTTTAATAGTTAAAAGTCACCAGGGGGCAGAGAGGGGAGGCAAATGTGGTCATTAAACACCTTAGAGTTTACTGAAAAAAATAAAGCTGCTAACACTGAAGGAAGGAGTATATTTGGTCCTCATCACGGACTAAGGACGTATTTAGCATTGGCAGTGGAGTGGCTGCAATGTACATCACCAGATACCTGGAAGGTGCTGGAAAGCACCCCTTCTTTCTGCTGCCCGGTACTGTTGTTGGCCCAGTTTAGAAGCATCCAGTGTAGATGGCATTACTGTATGATGCAAAATGCCAGCTCCTGCTCCCATGCTGTGTTGTGGTAGTTTCCTTGTTGTCTTTGCCATGACAGCAGTGTTCAGGTGCCTTCCTAGTATCACTTGTTGACAAACACAATTTTCAGCAATTGTGAATAGTAAGCTTGTATTTGTTATTTCCCCTTGTTACATTTATTATGTATGACAGAAACAATATAGTATTCTTTTTTTCTCTAAGGTGCTGCCTTCACTTTGAAACTCTTTGACAAATAGAAGGAGTTTTATCTGCTCGTAAATACAGACTATACTGGGGTCAGCAGTAATACAATGCCTAATGTATGATGGTACCAAGATCCCTTTGAATTTGCAGTGCCCTAGCTGTCTGTGAAAACCCTACCATGCCCTCTTTACTCTTCCTTTACTTTTTTGATCACTGTGTCGTGATTTCAAAATCGATGCCATGATCTTGCAGCTGTTGTGCTCCATAGGTGATGAGTTTAAAAAAAAATTAGTTGTTACAATTGAAAGATACCACAGCCTGGTTTAAAAAAAGTGAGAAATTTTCTTTTTGAAAGAAAGTTCTTTAAAAGTATTTGTAGTATAGTGTCATACACTTTCAGAATTTCCGTTTCATCAGAAAAGCCTCATTCTAGTCAACTGATCATGAGAAAGCTACCATGGGCATTTCACTGTGAGAGTGCGTAGGGGTTGAAACAGGTTATCCAGAGAGGTTGTGGAGCCTTCATGCTTGGGGATACTCAAAATTTGGCTGAATGGTGTATAAGCAACATGATCCAACTGGGAAGCTGGCTCTGGTATGAGTAGTGTTTGGGCTAGCTTATCTCCAAAGGTCCTTTCCACACTAAACTGTTCTGTGAATCTCTGAAATTTCTGCTTCCTTGTTTTGGCATTATGTCAACATACTGAAATTTACATTCAGGCAGCAAATACTAATAAGCATTTGCAAACTTGTGAAAGAAATCCTGACTCTTTTGACCTAGTAATACTCAATGGTAGGTTTTGTTTTTTTTCAAACAAGGAATTAGCCTCGTAGGGGTTGACAGGTGGTGGAGGGGGTTGAGAGTTCAGGTGGCAGCAGTCTCAGCAAGGCTGAGCAGTAAGAAGCATTAGCTGCTTTGCCTGCCTGTGCCAGGACTAACATCATGACTGCATGCCGTCAGAGATCTTGGTGGGTGTGCAGTGGTTACCAGTCCATCCTCCTGTGCTTCTCCTTTCTGTTGGTCTCCTCATTATTTTCTAAGGATGATTTTCTCCTGCTGCACCCATGGCTGCTTCTTTATCAACTTTAGTTGCTGGCTTCCTCCTGGTTCTGCCACCTCCTTCCATTGCTTCCTGATGCTTTTTCCTGGCTTCTCCCACAGCCACCACACCTCTGTTCAAAAGTAAGGAGTATAGTTAAGCATGACCTGTCTTTACTGGATTGTAGCAGCTAGTGAAGAGAGAAGTCTTGCATCCCTCACCTGTGAATAACTAATCCATCATCATCATCATCTGGTTTTCTCCAGTTCATTGCAGTTAAGATGAGAGAAAAAGAATCACATTTGCATGGGACTCTTAAAAATAAGAGATTGTGGGCTTGGACTCGCGTCTCTTGGATTGGCATGATTTCCACAGCACAGGTTAGATTTTGTCTTGGGAAACAGTTGCTGGAGGTGGTCTTCAGCCTGTATAGTAGTTTTCTTAGTCACTAAATCTCTTTCAAGCTGGACTAAGTTAAATATGGGAGCTTTGGACAATCTTTCCTTGATGTAGGGTAAAACTTACCTTTAATAGGCTTTTTAAATTCCTGACTGATAAAAGTATGCAATGAATGAAGCACTCCACAGTGTGGTGGCTCTGGCTTTGTAATTTTCAATTCCTATTGGAATAACGTGTTTTGCTCTGAGCTGTGTAAAAAGGCAGTGGTTGTGAAGCAAGAAGGGGTGGGCATTTCAGCTGCTCTCTGCTGCTTCAGGTTCACTGTACTTGGGAAAACAGTAGAGGAGTTCTGAGCATCTCATTATAAAAGGACATAGGTAAATCTGAAAGGATAGACAAAAATGATGCATGGCTTGTAGAAAAGGAGACTAAGGGTGGATATAAACAGTCTATAAATATTTGAGAGGTAATAATATGGAGGAGGGGGAGGGATTATTTACAGTGCTTGAGACAGCATAACAAGGAGCAACGGCTTGAAACTAAAAAAGGCAAAATTAAATTAGATACTAGACACTTTTTTTCCTAACTAGAAGTGCAATTAGCAGTGGAGTGACCTGCATAAGGACAAGGGGGTAAGTGAAGCATAATCAGGAGAGGTGTTTAGGAGTGTGTTAGATTATGATCTCAAATGATAAATATGGGGGTAAACTCTGATCAATGCGCAGGTTAAAGTAGATGACGGAAATCGCTTGCAGCTTTGTCATCTCCTATATGATTCATTGCCTCTAGCCATTGTTTGACTGTGTTAAATAAATCATAACGTTACAGGGTTCTGCATCCCTGGTTAGATGTTTCCAGTTAATTCTCCAGTTCTCTAGCAAAGCTTGCACTTTCCTTGCTCCTCTCTTCCAGCAATATTCCTTACTGCAGCTTTGCATGCGCACATGTGTGTAGGTACCTGTGTTTTAACTGCACTAATGTCTGAAGTGCTGTACATGTTTATTCAGTGAGGCACCGACTCTTGTCAGAAGAGTGGTATTTCTGTCGTATAGGTGAAACAAGGCAGAGCTAGGGGCAGTTCTCTAAGTCTCTGAATTAAGAAGTTTTATTTTTCCCATCAGGCTTTCAGTCCTAAGTGAAGCTTCACTGGAAGTGTAAAAACAAATAGAATTGGAAGCAGATGTGGTAAAACCTCTGAGAAGATTGCTTTTCTTTTTTCTGTGCAGGGTGGTACTCCAAATCTTGTCTAGGGCTGTCTTCACCAGAGGCAGGGGCTGGGGAGAACTTTTTGCAGCGTGCCAAGGAAGCCAGGGTGCCAGGGACCAATCATGACCTACCCAGACTTTTACTTTGAGAGAGAAAGGCTGCTCAGCCCTGAGATGGAGGTAAAAAAACAGGAAGTACAGCAGTTACTTCTATCCTTCTTTCACATTTCAGAAGAGATTTTTTTTTCTCCAAAAGGATTTGGAGTAGACTTTTTTTTAGGGCTTTTTTTTTTTTTTCATTTTCAAATACACTTCGTCATAGGGCTTTATGTGTTTTCAGCGTCTTGCTGTCCAACTTTTCTCACACCATACGGGGTTTCCAGGTATAGGGCTATGGTTAGAGTAAGATAGCTGCCGAGCGGTGTTTGTTGTGTGCTGGACAGACTTTGCCACGTACACTGTCCTAGCACCAGATTTTCTTCCCACCTAGGCAGCAGGGCTGGTCAGCACATCCTGTTACTCTTTGTGCCCTGGAAGCTCTCTGTCACACTGCCATTTGCATGTGTGCATTCAGGTTTAGAGAGTTATCTGTGCCACCTTGTGCTTTCCATTTGTTATTATGAACACTGAGATAAGGAATGGAGCAGGAGCAGAAAATGTACTAGGAATTTCTAAGAATTTACTATCCGTGGGCACATTATTACACTATCTGCAGCTAACCTCTTGTTCCTTTCTGTGTCCTTGAAACAGTTATTTTAACTTCTCTGAATGTGTGGGGCTCTTTGTTTTAAAGAAAAGATGTGAGGAGTGAGGAGTACTGCACGCTTCCCTAACTGAGCACTGATTTGATTACTTGCTTCTCGTTTTGTTTCACATGTTTTCTTGTACCTTGAAGACTGCTTTCATTTGCTTAATTTATCAAGTAACTTCCTATTTCGGCCTGTTTGCCCTTTTTCCATTTGCAGTAGATTTGTCACTTAATAACATGGGAACTAAAATGCAGTTTTGAAGGTTTATTTTGTAGGAATGCTTTTTTATATACTTCTTCTAATTCCTCTGTTTTATTGAACTTTACTAAGCTTTCTTCTGAGTTAGAGTACCTGCTAGTCTTAATTAGGGCTGTGAACAGCTCCTTTACTTAAATAACAAATACTGTTCCTGCACATCTGTCTTGTGTTTTCTTGAAGAGCTTGCGGAGTCACATAAATACTGAGCTTCACTCCTTTGCAGTGAGATTGGATGTCTGATTTTCTTTTATTTTTTTTTAATTGCCGTAACCAGTCTTTATTCATACTATCTGATTGCTTACAGAATAAGCCACTATTTGTTTCTTTGGAAGTCTGTAGTAATGGGCAGAACTGAACCTCAGCAGATGTTAAGCTGCCGTAGTTCCAGCGACTCTGCATTTCTGTCAGTTGCACAAACAACAGTCCTTAGTGATCAATTTGCATTTGCATTGAAGCAGATTTTGTGAGTGCAAATGTTGTTGCATCCATGCAACACTTCACAGTTGTGTACAAAAGTTATGCATGTTCATGTGATTCTTGCTCACTCGCTCAGGCCTGCAGTGTTTTTTCACTACTCCTGATACTAGTTTTTGCATCACATATTTGGTAGAGTGAAAAAGCCCTCCGGTTATTTCTAGTTGGTCTGTTTTAGAGACCTTTTGGGTTTCTGTCATTATAATAGCTTATAACCAAGCATGGACTCCAGCTAATTCCAACCATCATCCTACTCCCTTTATTATTTTTAGTGTAAGCCATAGTGATTTTATCCTGGTCATATTTCCTCCAAGGTCTCCTATCTCAGACACTTGTAAAGCTTTGCCTCCCTTCTAATGTTTTCTTTGATCTCTTGT
Organism: Origma solitaria; assembly: GCA_013397895.1. Classification (NCBI taxonomy): domain Eukaryota; kingdom Metazoa; phylum Chordata; class Aves; order Passeriformes; family Acanthizidae; genus Origma; species Origma solitaria. The sequence goes on from VZRL01006365.1 coordinate 1,041,037, forward strand.
TAATGACTTAAATCCCTTTAAATTTAATCCACACCAAGTTTCTTTCTCTGCCTCTGAATCTGCTTCTTTGCCCCTGCAGGTGTCTGGGCTGTTTTCCATCACTGTCCAGAAATCTGGTTTGCTTTCCTAATTTCCTATAAATTTTAATTTCTTTCTCTGTTTTTTTTAAGTTGTGTTGATTTGTACTTTTGTCTCCATTACTCGCTTTAGTAGCATGATGGATGTCTGAAGACAAAGAGTTAAATATTTGTAAATTTCCTTCTCAAATTAATGTCTCAAGGTGAGTAGTAACATGTATACATAGATATACACACCCAGTAGTAATGCTCCCAGCTTTTATACTGAGGATTGAAAATGGTCCTTGTTTCTCATGCTCCTAATTTTCTGAAGCACTGATTTTATTGGTCCTGATCCTGTTAGCTGTCACACATGCTAATAACTTCAGATACGTAAGTAATCCTAGGGTCTCGGTTCAGCCCGGACAAACATATGCTGGAGCATTAAAGTAGTGCCTAGCACCTTCACAGACTTGAAGCTGTATTCAAAGATTTTGAACTTATTTTCTTTTCTGAAGCCATTAATTTTTTTCCGATAAAGCTTTGAATACAGTCACTATGGCTGTGTTACAATGACCAAAAGTGTAGGAAAAGAAAGAACAAGCATTGCCCCCCAGTCCACATAAAAAGATTGACTACTTTGCTGTAGTCAGTGACAGAAGACATTGAAAGTTGAATTTGCTGCTGTAGATATCTTATTGAAGGCCTGGAGCTTAAATTAATTGTGGAAATAAAATACTGTTTTCTGTAGGTTTTATTTCTTCTGCCATGTTAGGAGGATTGTTAAGTTTCATGCTAAATGTTTGCAGCAGATCATTTTTATTAAGTGTACACTAAATGTGAACAAAATGTGCCTTCTCCAGTTCTACTGAATTCAGGTATTTCAGCTTCTCTTAGCTGGATCTGGACTGGGGTTCTGTGTAGGACTGAGAAACTTCTTATGCTGGGCTACAGTCTTCTGGATGAAATTGCTCTCTCCTTTTTTTTTTTGCACAAATCAGATTTTCTTTTAAAAAATACAGGTTTGTGTGAAGATTAACCAAAAATCTTGAAATTGGGAGGGTTTTAAATTGTGTTAAAAACACACACTGAGTTAACAATAATTTTACCAATTATGGAATAATAGCTCTACATAGGGAATATGGAAAGAAATGCTCAATATTTTTTTTCCGATCCTTGCTTTGAAAAGGACAGATAGTATTATAGCTGTATATGGAGATGGTGACATTTCAGTTCCAACAGGAGCTGAAATCCATAGGACTGGAGAACTCCATGCAATATTAGGGGGGGAAAAAAAGAAAAAAATGCAACTTGGTTGAGGATCTGTAGAGTCATGCTTACTGGAAATACTCAGGAATTGTCTGGACACAGTCCTGTGCAGTGTGTTGTAGGACTCTGCTTGAGCAGGGTGGGTGGACCACATGACCCACTGTAGTCCCTTCCAACCTGACCCACTCTGATTTCTGGTAAGTCTTTTAACACTGGGGAAATTCCTAAATCTTGAAAGAAAGCTGATACCATGCCAGTGTTTCAAGAAAAGTGAGTGTGGTAATGTGAGTGGCTGCAAATCCATCAGCCTGGCATCAGTTTTTTGAAAATAGTGGAACAATCCACAGCAAACTGAAATATGCAAGAAAGGGAGAAATGCAGCTGTTAAAGGATGTTCACACAACATGAATTAATAGAAGTTTATGGGTAAAGATTCTGTCAAGTTGGTTATCTTCTATTGTTTGGTGAAGTGACATACTGATGCAATCACAAATCCTGCATTTGATTTTTGCATCCCCTGACGCCTTGATTAGGAGCCTGAACTGACAGAAAATCAGTATTGTATGTGTTACATGGTTTTAAGGAGAATGATCCTGTTCATTCGCAAATGTAGGTGTGAGTGGGGAATCTTAATACTTTTCTGTGTTTCTGGAGGCATCTCGCTGGGACCTGCTCTTTGCTGTAATCATCCCATTGGTATCTTGGAAGGACATCTGGCATCATCACAGGTTGGTAGGTGATGGAAAGGTGCAAGTACTGGCAAGCACTGCAGAAGACACAGGTGCTCTGCAGGACGGCTTGGTTAGCTAACAGGTCATGTGCAAGCAAAAGCCATTTTAACCTGTACCAGAAGGGAAACCTGGAGAAGTCTGTCCCCAAGAAATACTGTTAGTGCACAGCTGGTGGTCCTGCGGGGTACTGTGCTGAAAGAAAGAGGATGACCAAAAATTGGCAGAGTCCTTCTAGTCAGTTATGTGGTGATGGGAAGCTGGTACGATGATTCTGAACATAGTGCTAGGGGGTCTTCTTCCCTGGGAACATGGTGCATACAAGAAAGTGGGCTCAAAATGAGTTTTGGAAGAGGTAGTATCAGTGAACCAAAACCAGTGGAAGGTTAGGAGAGGGGACAAGGGAAGTTCATCTGTTTCCCTGTTTGTACTAGGTTTCTCTTTGTAGCTACTGGTGAGGATGTAGCCATGGTCTAGACGCACCCCCCTGGACTTGAGCATGGAAGAGCTCAGGCAGGAGACCTAGGAATGATGGAAAAACCAAAGAACTTGTAACTGGAGTGAAAGTCAGCAGTTTATTTTACACTTTAGTGATCCCATTAGATAAGCTTTATTTAATCTCCAGCATGCTGGTTCTGATTGCTTATACTTTGCCAGATTATGCGAGCTACAGTTGAAGTTTCTGTGTCATTTCATGGGGTACGTTTCATGTTGTGAACAGGAGCTGCATTGGGGATGCAGAATCCTATGAATTCACCATAGGGCTCAAACAAGACTATAGAAAATAACCCTAATTCTGAGGTCTCTAAACTTTCCCTGAAATGTGCTGTCTGTTGCATAACCTTTATGTTAGAGTACCTCTTCCTGGCAAATTTTGGTTCTGGTAAAATCTGTTGTCCTACTTAGAACTGGTTTAGCCCTTCAGAAGTGGAACTGGAAAAAAACCATTTTGCTCAAAGACCGCTCCGGAGTTATTCCTAGAGGGGAGAAAAAAAATAATACTCATTCCTTCCAGGTGAAATTGAGTATTGTTCTTCCAGTCGAGTAACCCTTGAGAAGCATGAGAGCACAGATGTTGGTGTCTTGGTGGGTTGAAGCCATTTCCTACCCCAGGACACCTGCCCTGTGCCTGCAGACATTGCTGCCATTGTGCCCACTCCTCACTGATGATGCCAGCTGAATTCTTGATCCAGCAGCTGCACCTAGCAAGGGATTTTTCAGGACACCCATACATCCCTAATTGTCAGAGCTGCTGTAGGAAAGCTGCAATGACTGGTTGTGTTGTCTTGCTGTGGTGGGATGGGGTGAAAAGCGTGGTAGGAGTTGGCAGGTGATAAGGCATAGCCGTGATAAAGAGGTGGAATAGATTGGTCCTTGTACAGTTCAGTTCCAAGGAAGAGGCCAGAGGCCTGCAAGAGGCTCAGAATTGTTAGACCTTTTTTTTGTTTGTTTGTTTGATTGTTTGTTTTAAATGTGTATTCCTGCTTTGAGAAGAATGGTGTATATTTCTGGTTAGTGTTGGAGAGGTACTGTGGTGTGGTGTCAATAAGGTGTTTTGGCTATGCTACGTACTCCTAGCATGGAGACATAGCTGCTGTTAGCCTACGTGTCTGATAAGGCTGGTACCTGATATTTTTCGGTCTCTCTCTCTAATAGAGCACATCTGAGTACCCAGGACTGGTCAGGAAGGTAATCTGAATAAGAAGGAAAAGGAAACCAGCAGATTTGGTGTGTGAGCTCAAGGTAGGGCCATAACGTTGGCCATTGAAGAAGGGAGGAAAAGACAGTTTTCTGAAAAGCTTTCTGGTCAAAACAATTGGGAGTACTTGCAGGTGTGGCTTTCCATAGGTGAATGAGAGTAAAAGAGCCCTGTATATCTCAGAAACCAGGTTCCAAGACAGCGTCTCCTCCTGCTCTGCAGACGCTCCTTGTCACTTGTGTTTGCTGGCTCATCTTGGTTGCAGAGTGGTCTCCACCTCCCCACGGGCTGAGAGGCAGCAGAGTGAAGGACCAGAGATCTGCAAGCTGTGGAGAAACACAGAGAAGGGTTTTATCTTCACAGCAGTGCCTTGGATAGCTATCTCTTAGGATCTGAGTTCAGGGTTGCTTTTCGGAGTCCAGGGTCTCTATCTTTTCAGTCTGTTTTTAGGGAAAAGGCTTTCACTGACAGATTTGAAAGGCATGATACTGCATACCTTGTGCTACAGCAGCTCATACTGTGCACTTTTAGTCCAAAGTAAATACCTGATCCTTGATGTTTCCTTTTATTTGCCATGATGTTAGAAAACTGTGTCAGATTTGCTGATTCTCGGGAAGTTTATTCTTTTTACCACGCAGCTCAAAAGCACTAAAACCTCTTTTTTGTACTACAGTTTCCTAAGTCATAATTTCTTCAATATGTCTTTGCAGATAGGGATGTGAGTTGAGAATTTGATACATATAAGCACCTAAAAGAGAGGTTTTAAGATGAAGCACTCTCTGAAGTATATTGATAAGTAAGCGTCTAAGGGGAAGACAGAAGTCAGGATAACAGGACATTAGCTCTCCTGTTTTCTTGAGGGCCCTGCTTCTCTGTCACCTCCAATTCTAGTGCCCTTACAAAGAAGGGGGACATAGTATGTGGACTTGTAGTGCAGTGAAGCTGTTAGCCGAAGGAGATAGTAGTGCTGGGATGCAGATCACTGTCTGGTCCTTTTCTGGGAGCTTTGAGAGCAGAGAAGACAAAATCCTGGTTCTTTACACGTTCAAGTCAGTATCCATAGAGGACAATCCCTGTGAATGCCGTATTGGACCAAATTTGTCTCTCAAGAACATATACTGCATTAACCAAAGCTGTGAATGGGACCTGGGGTGATTTGTGTTCTGCTTACTGAAGGAGCAGTAAATGGACTTCTGTGTGAAAGAGCAGGGATCAGCAGGTTATGAAGCTGGGAAAACAAGATGAAATAGACTCCGTGGAGGGAGAGGAGAAAGAGAAAAGGTGGCACTGGAAAGGAGAGCAGCTGGCATCTTCTTCAGAGCTTGATGTTCAGGTTTAGCTGCTTGTTGCTGTCATGTTCCTTAAATTCCTATTGAGAGACTCCAGCCTTTTCCCATCCCCTTCCTTCTCTTACTGAAGAGGTTTCCTTTCCTATTCTTATTTTATCTAAAGCAGGGAGTGGGAATAGGGAAGGTGTTCATGTGTAATATTTTGTACGGTATCACTATGCAAGGTACAAATAATAAATGACACACTACATGCTTAGACAATTTACTGCCAGCTTTTGTATATGCTGTGACAAGTGCTCAAAAGGTCAAAAAAGCTTCCTTAACAAATTTGATAAGATGATGCAGTGAGCTGTAACAGCATGAAGTCCTGGGGGCCATAGACCAGATTAGAAGAAATAATTATGCATGGTAATGGGTAATTACAGATAATGGCCTTTTTTGGGGGTGGCAGAAAATTACACAACCCCACAGCCTTGCCTGAAATGAACGTTGTCTAGCACATTAACTTTATATCAAGCTAAAAGTTCAATGCTGGAACCAAAGATAATCCACAACTTTTAATGGGAAGAGAACAGAAATACTCCTCTGAAAGGCAGAGCAAGCGTGCAGGTTTTGTTCCTTGGGAGGCAGCGTTTCTCAGCAGAAAGTAATTGTGCCAGCTTTCTTTGACATCTGAAATAGCTCTGTCATGATTGTCTGGTGGGAGAAACACATTGTACCAGAGTTTCTGATTATGCTGTTAGGGAGTGATTTCACATTGGCCTTGTTCAAGGCTACTGTCCAACCTCAAAGCCAGCTATGAATTGAACTAAACTAATGCATTGCAAGACTTAATATTACTAAACCAGCTAATAGGAGTGTATCAGTCTTTAGGTACTGAGCAAGGAGAAATTGTCAGGTATGGATACAAGGTTCTTTTGACGTATGAAGGTGGGTGTTTACTGACCGAAAAAATTTTTGTGTTTTAATGGCATAACTGTCCCTGCTGCAGAAGGGCTTGTGGGAAGGTATTAAAACTGCACTCGTGAAAACAGTCATTCTGAATTGAAAACTGCAGTATCAGTAGCTGAACTTTGCTCACTGGGTAATGCTTACCTACTCTTTGAGTCACTGTGTTACTTGAATAGTCACAGCTCTGTATTTTCGACAGCAGAGCCATGTATGTGCAGAGTCTCTGTAGACATAGAAAAAATAAAAAGCTAACCACTGGTTTATACAAGAACTCATGCCAATAAAATGGGGGCAGTGAAATTCCCTTAATTGTCACAATGCATATAGAAATCTCTTTTCTGAAGCACACAATCAGATAGAGACTAATCAGCTCTAATGCCCACATGAGTAAATTGAACCATGCTACTGCATGCTCCCCAACATTGAAATGTGGCTCTGCTATCCTGATATATAAAACAGTTCCTGGTGTGCATCTGTCCCAAGCTCACTAATAATCTCCCCCAGATTTCTGTGTGGTCCAGTGACCATTTCCGGTAGGCACTTTGGTACTTCCACCCTGTTTTACATGCTGAGAAAGTCTAACAGTATGGAGTCTATGTCATTTGACCTCAGTGTCAGAGACTTGCCCAGACATACTTAAAATACTGTTGTCAGCATATAGTAAGATACAAAACTGGCCCTTAACAGTACCAGCAGGAATAGAAAATACTCCATGCTTTTATACAGCCTTCAAATTTCAGTGTTTGTATTTCTCAGTATGTGTCCTTAAAAACACATTTGTGTCTGTGAGAAAGAGATGATGATGGAAATTCCTGTATATTACCTGGCATTTCTCCTTTCTCCTCCCAAATGATCTATATATTGGCCTCTGTGTTGATTTTGCCATGCATATCCGCAATTTGTGTAAATCGCCGTAGCTTTATTGAAGTAAATGGTCTGAGACTGGTTTACATTAGCTAAGGACTGGACCAGTGTTTTTCACTGTGCTCTGCTAAGCAAAGGCAGAATCCTGTCGTAGGTTACTGAATGTAAAAGACCTATATGAGTAACTGACCCCTAGTACTCACCTTCTTTAAAAGAAAATACCAGCCACCCTGAAATGAATTACTGGTTAACTACTATTAATATGCCATAGAGCTGGAGAGTTGTCTACACCACTGCAAGATCAATAACAGTATTTATTGTGCATCATATTGATCTTCTATGAAAGAGTGGGCCATATTTCACACTGTGTACATAGTGCAAAAAAAGTAGCATCGGTTCTCTCCGGGAATTAGTACCAACATAGAAAAGAATGTAGAGATCCAAGGGCACAGCTCCATGAAGGGGTACTGTTGTCTTGCTGCAAGAGTGTTGCTTATGGATGGAGAGCCTGTGACAGCCCTACATAATAGATTTGGTGTCCCAAAATGTGAGTGAGAGTTTCAACCACTATCTGTTGCAATTTATTCTAATTTCCATCCCTTCTTGTACAGGCTCAGTCCCATATTTGATCATGTCCGATGTGCAACTTCCAAAATACTAAAATTTTTGTGTAATAGCAAAGGAACGGCCCAGGAGCCATTCCTACTTTTTCCATCTAGAGAGTGAAGACAGCAAAGGCATGAGCGCAGCTCCTGTGGCAGATCTCATGTTTTGAAGTGCAGGTGGAGGGGAAAAGTGGGAGCCCGACAGTGCAGCAGGGGTTGCCTTCTTGAGAGCTTAATTCCTCCAAAAATTGCACCCTCATGTGCAGGTATTGTAATGCTGCAAGGTCTAAGGCAGGAGAGGACCCTCTTCTTGCCAGCAGAGCCATTCAGCTGAGTTGAATTACATTTGGAAGAAAGAAAGAAATCAGCTGGAAGCTGCTTTCTTAGCCTTGGTATTCTCTATTTGGTGACAGAAAACAGTCACAGTCTGACAGCCTCCCTTGAAGAGAGCACTTTGCTGGTTGAGCTGCTGGAGGTGAGGCTGCAGGAAGGTTCAGCCTGTAGGTAAGAGTCTAGCTTTACAAGTATGGGCCAAGGACCAGCCAGAGGAACCCCAGCTAGATAGTTACAGACGTTGATTCCTATAGATCTGTCCTTCTGTGTTCAGAAGCATGATGTGTCGTGGGATTTAGGGAAAAGCAACTCTTAATGGCTGTATTTCCAGTGCTGTCACAGAAGTCCTAGTTCTTCAAGAAGCTGGATGTGTCTTTTCCCTTCGTTTGAACTTTCCTTTTTCGTTTGGCTCCTATTTTTGTTGTTAATCTGCTGGGGTGCATCCCTTTGGTGTGGCACTGCAGCTCAGAAGGGTTGTGTGCCAGAGATGTTACGGGGACCATGGATTTCATAGCTCTGGGTTTGTAAGAGAAAAATGCCCCATGTTGCTGACACCTGGGGATTTATGTGTATGGTGCATGGGTGGCTGAATGAGCCAGCTCTGTAGAGCAGCTTTGGAGACGGCAGCTGATGGTAGTGTAAAGACAGAGCATGGTGGGACAGCAGAAAGAAAGCAGAGGGTACTTCTGGTGGGTCTGTAACAGCCCTGAACTCTGAACCATTGTGGGATGTTGTGCAGCTGTATAAAAGAAAATGGGTGGCAAGTCAAACCTTTGTCACCTCTGGTGCCAAATGATGGTAGCCCAAACCACAGATAGGAGGCAGAAAGAAAAGAAGGATCAAAAAGCATTTTATTTTTACTCCTTCTTAATGCAGCAGAATGCTCCCACTGCTATTCTTCAGGAGGGAGCTGTAGCACTAACAGCCACTAGAATATCTCAGAAGCATCAGGAATGCTTATGTGATTTGGTGGATGATAGCTATGGGTAGGTTTCTGTTCTAGCCTAGCCCATCTTGTCTCATGTTAGGAAGTGTAGTGCGTAAGACCTTTCCAAAAGTCACAACAAAACCTGATGCTTTCTCCCCCTCTTCCTTTTAGCTGCTGGCACCTAGGGTGGCTCATCTTTCCTCTATATTACAGAATCAGAATCACGGAACTGTTTAAGTTGAAAAAGACTTCTTAAGATCATGGAGTCCAACCTGTGACCCATCACCTCCTTTTCAGCTTGACCATAGCAGTTAGTGCCACATCCAGTCGTTTATTGAAACCCTTCAGGAATGGCGATTCTACCACCTCCCTGGGCAGCCCATTCCAGTGCTTAACAACCCTTGCTGTGAAGTTCTTCCTGATGTCCAGCCTGAACTGCCACTGGAGCACCTTGAGCCTGTTCCATCCTGCCACTTGATGCCTGGGAGAAGAAGCCAAACTCCACCTGGCTACAGCCTCCTTTCAGGCAGTTGTAGAGAGTGATAAGGTCCCCAGCTCCACCGGTCACTCCTCGCAGGACTTGTGTTCCAGACCCTTCCCCAGCTCCATTGCCCTTCTCTGGACATGCTTCAGCAGCTCACTGTCTTCCTTGGAGGGAAGGGCACAGAACTGAACACAGGATTCAAGCTGTGGCCTCACCAGTGCTGAGCACAGGGGACAATCCCTGCCCTGGCCCTGCTGGCCACACCATGGCTGATCCAGGCCAGGATGCCATTGGCCTTCTTGGCCACCTGGGCACAGCCTGGCTCATGTTCAGCTGCTGTCACAGCACCCCCAGGGCCTTTTCCCCTGGGCAGCTTTCCTGCCACTCTGCCCCAGCCTGTGGCACTGCCCGGGGCTGTTGTGAGCCCAGGGCAGGACCAGCCCTGGGCCTTGTTGAACCTCACCCCCTTGGCCTTGGCCCATGGCCCAGCCTGAGCAGAGCCCTCTGCAGAGCCTTCCTGCCCTGCAGCAGATCAGCACCCCCACCTGTCTTAGTGTTGTCTGTGAACCGACTGAGGATAATCTTGATCCCCTCATCCAGATCGTGTAGGTGTAAAAAGACCTCGTCATCCTGGTGTTAGTATTTTTAATGTTTTTAAGCAGTAGCCCTCCTAAATGCACTGTAAATTGAAAGACACTGCAGAGGTTTTGGAAGAAATGGCGCATTTGTGCAGCATAATATAGCCCTGTCAGGAATTCAGCAGACAACTGCCTTGCATGTGTCATGTGAAATCTGTATCCAAGCAAGGAATGTGTTGGAGGATTTTGCTTTTGGCTTGTCTTTTGCAACATGTAAAGCAGAACAATTGGAATGCAGCTTTGTTTGGGAGGTAAATTTAGGGAGGGGAGTCAGGCTTGTGTTGTGCCAGTGGTCTGAGTTCTGATTTTGTCAAAAACCCATACAAAGAGATCTAAGAGTCTTGCCCAGAAGCAGAATAATAGCAATTAAAAAGATTATAAGAATGAATGTGCAGAAACTGAAAAGTCTTCTGTGGCATTGCAGGCACTTCTGTTCTGTGTGCAAATTTGAGAAATACTCCAGATAAACAAGGCCAGCTGGCTTGGTTCTGCAGGAAAGTCAGACATAGGAAAGTCAGAGTCACGAGGCTCAGAACACTCTTTGCTGATAAATACGTATAGTTCATCGATGTCAACAGAATGTCAGCAAGAATGGGGGCACTGTATAGTTTAGTGACCTGGAAGGAGATGATCCATGATTGCAGAAAGCTTTCATTACCACTGAAGAAGTGAAACACAATTTCATTGTAAATGGCAATAATTGGTAAAACTGATGATTGCATCTAGTATGCAGCTAATACACAGTACGGTCATGACTCAGAGGCTGGTGAATGACACCACATTCCTTCTATAGGTAAGTAACCAAGATACTGGTACACCAAGAGCAAGATCCAAAACAAACTAAGCCTGCCTGAAATGTCTTTTAGGGGTGTTATTTCCTATGTGCCTGTTGCCCACGCTCCTTCATGTCCATACTGATAGCTCTCGGGAGCTCCTCAGGATGGTTTAAGCCACTCTCTTCTCTCCTCCACATAACAGTTGGACAACACCATGGGAAAAGCAGGAGCTCCTTACAGCAAACTGGTACAGGTCAGATTTACAGGCATGCAAACTAGAACCAGAGCTGCAGATACGGCAGGTTTTAGGTGTTTAATTTTTTCCCTTGTAAATGTATATAAGACTGGTCTTTGTTGTGTCTGGCTTGGCGATGTAACTGATGCTGCATGTCAGAGAGGGCGTGTCTGTGCAACAGTACCAACAAGCACCTTCCATTTTTCATGCTTGCAAATATTGCAATGCACTGGTTGACAGTAGAGTAGGGAAATCATGGCTTAAAACACTGTCTGAGAAGCACCCCCATCTTAGGGAAGGACGGGGAGGCAGATCTTGCCTGTGGGGAGTGCAGCCAGCTGACCTCTGTTCTGAAGGCACTCTAGACTGGATGCAGCAAGTCACAAGCAATACCCTTCTCCTCCTCCCCTTTTGCTAGTGATGGGGAATCTTGTTCCGCTCTGTGATTTTGTAGGTACACAGGGGCTAAATTCAGGTATGAAGTCTTGGCAAGGATTGAGGACCTCACTGCTCACAGGTAGCACGTGGGTTTCTGGGACACCTAGGCTGATCAAGCAGTACTTCTCAGCTGCAACTTCTCTTACCTTGTGGCTCTTTGCCCTTCCTGGAGGCATGTTCAGGAAGTGTCCTCTCACCTTCAGGACGCTGGCTGGGAGGAGTCATTTTGTTGCTATATCCTTTCTGCTTCCAGAGAGTTAAAAGAAACTTGGCACAGTGTTACAGGTTAAAAAGTAGTAGGTGACTGCAGAATTAGATTATGTAAATCATTATCCCCATCAATTTGTGCTGATTGAGGATTCAGAGCATTGTCTTAAACTGCAGTTGGTTTTGTCTGCTTTCATGCAGTCTGTGGTGTGTGTGGGTGGCAGTCTTGGACTTAGAGTAGTTGTTGGTCTACTTGAGCCTCCATCAAACACCCATCCGTGTTTCCCTTTCAGCTCCTACCTCTTCTTATTTACCACTCTATGTCCAGCCTTTGGGAGGAGTAGTAGCTCATTAGAAGGTGAAAGGTAATGGTCTTTTTGTTCTTTTTCAGAGGGACGGATGCTCATTCAGGACATCCCTTCCATTCCCAGCAGAGGGCACTCAGAGAGCACTTCTGAGTTGGTCGTGGACTCCGCCTACTACAGCAGTTTTTACCAGCCATCCCTGTATCCTTGTTACAATAACCTGTACAACTACTCCCAGTACCAGATGGCGGTGGCCAGTGAGCCTTCCTCAAGTGAGACAGGGGGTACAATTGCAGGGTCGGCCATGAAGAACAGCCTTCGAAGCCTTCCAGCAACATACATGCCGAGCCAGTCAGGAAAACAGTGGCAGGTATGATTTTACAGAGGTGTTACATGGAAGAGTGAGGTGGACAGTAAGCTGTTTCTTGGGCCTGTCTCTGACCCCGTGTTTGCTGGTTTCATGGCAATGCAAAACCAGAACCATATTCCAGGGTGGCATTGGGGCCTACTTTAAGGAAGTTAGACAGAATGGGTTGTTGCAATGCAGCACAACAAAAACAATTGTTGGACAGTGATAATGGTATAGATAGATTGCCACAAGCACAAAGGGCACTCGCTTGATTTTATCTCACAGTATTATGTCACAGTAGATTATGGATTGTTTTCCAGAAAAAGACTCCAACTCAACTGCCCAACATAATATCCTGAGAGCCTCAGGTGTAGTTTCTGGGAGGCTTTGCTCTTCAGAAACACATTTTTTTTCGTGTTTCACATCTGAGGCGCTGAGGTGACCCAGGAGACTATGCTGTTGAGCAGTGCTTTGGTGGCATTCAGTTGAATGTGACATGGCATATTGCTCATCATGTGTTCTGGCAATGACGGTTCCAGAGCTTGTGATTTTGACTTGTGTAGTTCGCATTACAGGCAATGCCTGAGAGGTTCAAAATAGAGCTCCATGTGCTTCATTAGTTAGGATATGAAGCAAATCAAGCCCTCTCACTGTAGGACTTCATAGGTGTAGCCTCCAACTTGGTACCAGTCAGAAACTGGAAAAAGGGGAAATCTGCCAATGCGGGAGATTCCTGGCCAAGTGGAAACATTGCAGTGACTCTGAGACTGTTTGGTTTTGGACTGCAGAGATGCTTTTTCTGTCAGAGATTGAACTGGTACGGCTATACCCTCTGAGTGTGTGTATGCCTGTGTCCCTTGCGTAAAGACAGGAGAGCGCAGACCTCTTCTGTAGAGCCTCAAGAGAAGGCAGGCTGCTTCAGCAGAGGCTGTGTTTTGAAACCACTCAACAATGAAATGTCCACCAAAACTTCTTTGCACAAGGGAGCAGATAGGCCATCCCGTTTGCTGACCGGATTTCTCTAGCTGGATCTCTCTGGCACAGGGACCATCTCTGAAAGGGCATTTTAATTTTTGATACCGAGGAGCTGAAACTAACACTAGGGTGATTACAGTTACTGTAGCATTTTTCACTATTCCATGTCCTTTTTTTGCCATGAGTACAGCTGTATGGGATAAAGAGCTGTCTCTCTTCCTTCTGTGGTGCAAGCCCACGCCATGAGAACTTTATTCTCTCAGTATGTTGATACATGAAGGTACACCTTTTCATTTCATTGTCTCTAGCTGGTGGATTTGATCACCAGACCAAGGAGAATATTAGTCAAGGCAAGCTACAGGATTTTGTGCATGGTGGTGGGGTGAGGTGCCAAATGCTTTTTCAAGTTTTCAGTTGATTGGGTTAACCTGGTATGGCAGAGTATTTTAGATAGAAGTTTACTTCTCAGTCATCTTCAGCACTTGTCTTGCTGATGCATGGAGACATCATCACAACACAAATGAAGGGTGGCAACATTTGCCTTGTGGAAATAATGTTCTTGCAGGCTGCTGGTCCCACACTTCACCTAGCACATAGCACATTTGAGGAAGAGCTATGTGAGTATGTTAAAATATGTTAAACTATGGAATGAAGATGTGGTGTCCTCATGGCTTTGTTGTCACATACTGTCATTTGTATAAAATGTCTTGACTTAAGAGAATCTGTGTCTCACTTGTGAGATTCCCTGTTGCTTGTGGAACCTTTGATACCCCTTAAAGAAATAAAAACAGTTGTGTAGTTTCCATTATTTTTCTCTTCAGGCCCTGCAGAAACTAACTTCTGCTTAAGTGTCACTCAAATTAGTGAGATACTGAAGAGGTAAATAAGGAAGAAAAGAGGTGGTTGTTGTTGAAAAGGACTGTTTTCCTTCCACCAGCAGGCTCAAAGCTGTGGATTTCCCTTGTGGGATATATCACAATTCTGTTCACCTTCATGTGAATTTAATGATTTATCTCATCTAAGATTTTACTTTCTTCAGGGCAAACCTTTTGGGATCCCTCAGTGCTGTTTTGGTCAGATGTCTGTGTAGGGAGAATAAAGGTGCTGCTTTTTGCCTGCAGAAGTGATGTCTCCCCAGCTTCTAAATGTCCTAAAACCAGGACCTACTTCTATGCAGTAGGGCTGAGTGTAGTTCAAGGTCAGTGTTAGGTAACCTACAAGCTGTTTCTCAGACTGATCTGCAAGTGGAATTGTTAGTGCTGGGAGAGTTATGAGTCATAGGATTTGCATACTCTTTTGACAGCATAGCATTGTACAAATAATCATAACAAGTTTTAGTGAGAGCTAGGCTAGAAAACGTTTGATGGCAGTGGCTGCAGGGATGCTGAGGTTGTAAAACCCTGTGTGGCACTGAAGATGGTTTGTTGTAAGGGGAACAATGGTTAAACATCGATTCTGTACATGCAGCTTACCAGCAAGGGAAGATCACAGAATTAGCATTAAATGGAGAAGGATGAATAACTAGTGAGTTTTTCTGTCAAGCATAGTAAGGAGTGAAAGGAGAGTTTCATTCAAAGCATGATCCTCAAAGAGGAATCAGACCTTGCTTACACCTTCAGGAGGTTTTGCTGGCAAACCTGTGTATGCTGATCCTCCCCAGAGGAAATACAGCAGGGACTTCTGCTGGGCTTCTTGCACTGACTGAATTTATTTTTCACAGGTACAGGCTTCCTTAACCAGACTCCACTATGAGTGAATCTTCCTATCTGACTTGTCTCGCTGGAATTCTTTTGATCAAAGTTTTTGATTCTTCACCAGAATCACAGCTGGGCAGTGCCTGCTGTAAGCAAATCAGGGCAGCTTGCTAAGGTGTGAGCTCACAGGAGGGGTTTCTTTGATGGTAGAAGTCACTGGTGTGCCCAGTGGAAGGTATTCTAGTGTAAGATGGATAGACAAGACACCTGGCTGTTTCGAGTTCCCTTGGTGAAGGCTCACTCCTCCTGGAATAACTTTCACCAGACAGGGAAAATTGCATATTTAAAGAAAGCTCACTTCTGGATGCAGGCGAGGCCTTGAACAGCCCAGCTGTCTGCTGCTTCAGAATTTAGGGAGCAAGAGAGAATAGCCAGGGAGGAAACATGTGAGTGTGTGTGGGATGAGATGAGGATTAATGCATCATTGAGCATTGGCAAATAAACTGAATCACTGAATCTTTAATGTAGATTAATGTCAGATTTCATTAGTCTTTGTTCTTTGCAGAGGTTTGCATGCTTGAGTGCATTCATAGAGATGCAAATATTTTATGTATTTCTCTGTAGGTTTTGTTCATCTATATACAGTCATACCAGAAGCTGTATCCATCATGATTTGATAAGCATAATGAAGAGTGTTGTTTTGGTTAAGACTCTTTTGGTCATTTATATTCTGCTGCTCCTGACAGCTCTAAGGCAGATAATCAGATATGTCTGGTGTTGCACCTGAGGAAGAGACAAGCCTAGGCTGGGAGGAAATGTAGCAGATTTGGTGGTTACTGTACCTTTCCTTTCGCTCCAGTCCTGCGTGAGCATCTGGAGTCTCCCTTGAAGTTCTTGTAATTGCTCATTACAATGGGAATTTGTGTGCGTTCAATCCAATTAACAGTAAAATCAGTTTGCCAGCACAGGTACTGCAAGTGAGAGCAGGTTGGTGTACTTGGAAGTTGATGCTTCTGAAACTGGTCTCTCTTCAGTAGGAAAATATGGGATGATTGCAGTGTTTTCTGTCACAGCAGAAGTAAAACCTCAATGGACCTGTCTGAATCTATTCAGACTTGATTTTCTAAGCTGACAGACTGCTGGCGCGTGATCCACTGCACAAGTCTAATCTGGACTCATTGTGAGTCAATGTAACCCCCAAAAAATGGTAAAACTTCCGGTTCATACAGCTGAACCATTAAAAATCAGCAAGATACAGAATGTGCCCTCACACCTGGGGACCAGCGGCTGCTTTTTCTTTGTTACTCTGGTAACTCCAGGGATCCTCCTCCTGGAAAAGATTGAGGCTGGTGTGGAAGTTTTGGACACATTTCAGAATTCCATGCAATTCTTTTTTTTTCTTTTTTTTCTCCCCTTTTCCCCCCCCCCCTTNAAACCAGTATTCTCACTTCTAGAACCCCAACTTTTTTGTTCTTTCCTTATACTAGTTTAGAGTAAAAATACATTTTTGTGAGACGCTGGTGAATTTTAACTCATTTTCTAACGTGGGATTTACATTTACCACTTGGAAATTAAATATTTAGTATTGCTGATGTAGGAAACTGGTTTTTTAAGGATTTCTTAGAAGTACTGAACCTGAAAAAATTGTCTTTTATTAAATCGGGAAGAAAGTGGCTGTGACAGGACATCTAGGAGTTTGAAGACTAACCACTTGCTAGTAAAAAAAGATGTCTCTTTTCAACTTCCACCACCTGCTTCTGGTTTCTGGCCCAGCTTTTCCTCCAAAAAGCCTGTCTCTCATATAGAAATTTCAGTCTTACTCTCCAGAAGTCAGTGTAAAATGTGTGCATGTGTGTGTAAAAATATACACATTGTGCAAGTCACCCAAGACAGTCCCAATTTTATGTGTAAGCAGTAAATTATATACTGTATTCATAACATACCCTTCACACTACAGATTTATGCTAAAAGTATCCTAATGTTTCTGACAGCTCATGTGTGACATGAATGCAATCCATATTTCTTGGAGGAGCTAATCTAAGTGGTTTATTTTCCAATACTGCTGATAGGGCTATATCTCTAGGTGTCACTGCAGTTGAGATTCTGATGGTAACATATTGTTTATGGGTCACTGCCTTTGTCTAAAAGAATAGGTTGGAACAGAATAGCAAAGGTTAATTAAGTTTGTCTATCAAGGAGGGACAGATATAGATGTCTCTTGTATTTTCTGTGCTAGAATCAAACTAAGTCAAGGCAGGGTATCATAGACTCATTTTTTCCTTGTGCTGGAAAACATGCTTAGCCGGTTTTAGGAATGAAACACCATGGGCAGCATGAGTTCAACAGTAGTTGTGCAAGGTCAGCACATGGGTAGTAGCATTGCAGGGTGGGAGGCGAGCAGCAACTCTGGTTTAACTGGGGAAACTGAGGCAGGGAAGTGTTAAATAACTTGCCACAGTCACACAGCACACAGGTGACCGAGTGGAGATTACCAGTGTCTGAATTTCTGTTTCATTGCCCAGTGGATGCCTTCTTGCCCATGGCAGAAACCAGACTGTGAATTCTGTTGTTTGCAACAGCACAAATGCGTTTTTATGCCCACTTAAATTGACTTCAGAATCAAGACAGAAGGAGGAGGCTGTGTTAAACTTTCAAGAGTTTCTCTGGTGTTTCCGTAGTTACTGAATTTGGTTGAAGGAAGCTTTTGGTGAGTCATGGGTGAGATAGAAAGATGGAAATCTTGGGTAAAGTGATTTGGCCAAGATCATGCGGCACACCAGTGGCAGAGCTGAAGGATTGCACTTTGATCTCCTGTGTTGCTTTGAAATTTCTGTAGCCCATGTCACCCAGGAGTAGCATCCATGACCACCTCCTGTTGTCCTCCTTGGAAATATGCCCCATAGTCACAATCAAATGCAAAGTGTGAAGATGCTGCTAAAATAATATTGGCATGCTTGCAAGGAGATTGTGTCTGGCAGCTTCTGCAAATAAAAGGATTACACAGGTGATGTTTTGCCTAAATATCTATCTGGGAAGGACAGGACCATTTTCTAGTCTCATGCTAGAGAAGTGAATCACCACTTGGTGCCTGCTTTGACGCTTTTCTCGTTTCTGGTTTGGCCACCTCCTCTGCTCAGCTCTTTCTCCATGAAGAAGGTATGTGGAGGTTATGCAGATGCTGCCAGAAGCTTGGAAAGAGGAACTGGGCTTTACATGTTCTTCCACCAGCTGTTGAGAAAGGTTTTTACAGAACGGTCTGATGCAGGAGCATTTTCTTCATGTTTTCCCAGGATTATGCTATGTATTCTGTCACTGTTGGACATAGCTGGAGAGCTGCACTGATGGTTTTGCCCTGTGATGAAGAAGTCGTGTTGTGAGCTTGTCTGTGTGAGGGCAAACCATAGCTGCCTCTCAGTTCCTCGCAGTGGCTTTACAAGACACAGGGAGAGAATTTCCAGTACACTCGTGGTCTCCTAATCAGGCCATATTTATTTGTTCATGAATTGTAAGCATCCCACCGTTGCTTGCAGTACATCTTTTAAAACATTACTGGGTGTGTGCTGTGTTGTACAGTTTAGGGGAACCTGTAAATGTGGCTGGCTGTGCTGCTGTGATGATGTGTGTCTCCCACTAGAGTCTGTGAGGTACTTGGTGAATCCTGCAGCTGGAGCAGGGCACAAGCAGTGTGTGGCTGGAAGGGAAGCAGCTTAGGAGCTCAGCTTGCCCTCTGCAAAGAGCAGTGCATGCCCTCCCCTTCCACAGCTCTTGCTCTCCTAAAATACGCCTTGTTCATTTGGCTTGTAGTCTGGAGTGATACAAACCAGAGCGGTTTGTGGGACTGTCCCACCTCATGCCTCAGCTTTGTTATAGGGCTGGAAGGGGCAAGGGAGGCAGAAGGAGACATCAGAAGGCCAGGCATTCTCCTCCTGTGGTCACTGCATGACCCCAGCATTCCCCCTGGACAGGACCTTGGGCAGGATCCCAAACCTGGTACCTGACTGTAGCTGAACTGCCCCAGGTTGAAAATAATCTGAGTATTCCAGGGCCTCCCCAAGTCTGTCTTGATTCCCCTTTGTGGCACCCAAAAACCTGCAAGGATTCCACAGAGCTGCAGGAGTTAATACAGAGCAAGTGTCCGTTCTCGAGGTAGTGGTCTCCTAAGCCCCGTTTTTAATGCAGTGCTAAGGTCAAGAATTTTTACAACTGGTTGTTTTTTTATTGTTACTGTAAAATAGGATTGCTAAGCACTATAAAAAGGAAACCTTATGGTTCAGATTTACTGTGGTGTGGATTCTAAACAGGTTAATAAAACAAAACCAAAAGCTTTTAGATTTTCTTCAGTGGTTAATACACAGCATATTCTTTGCAGAGCCAAGCCTCTGGCTGTCGGTCGAACTGTGGTTCTTAGACTTGGTGTGGGTAATAAGATTATAAAACATGTCTCTTGCTAGCCAGCTACCACACACTAATAATAATAGTAGTAATAATTCATTGCATCTAGAGATTTTAGGTGAGTTGTTTTTTTAAGAAATGGAGAAAACCCCTAAAAAAAGCTTTGAGGGGAGGCAGATCACTGCATCCGCTCTACAGGGAGGGGAAGTGTGCGCATGATCGGTTCAGTGCCAGAGAGTGATCCCTCCATTTTGTTACAGCTGAAATAATGCTGTCTCCTGCAGACAGCCTTCTCTCAATTGTATGTGTGCACACATGGCGTTGCACAAGGGAGGTATGGAGGTGTGAGGTCCATGGGTGCTGCCCTGCCCCACCAAGGGAAGGAAGACAGTGTGTGCAGCACAGCAGGCAGAGAGGCGTTTGCTAACTTTTTTTTCCCAGTACTTCCAGAGCTCTTGAGCTTTGCAGATGTGCAGATTCAAAATGCACTTCTGACTGTACTTTTGGGCAGTTTGTATTGTACAGAGGCCTCCTGGGTTTTGTTGAGGGAGTCTTGTTTCCAAAGAGGAGAAGTGCCCTTAGTCAGAAGAGAAGAGGAGATGTCAGTGGTTCTTCTGAGTTCAGGCTTCGTCAGGCCTACTCATTAAATTTTTGAAGACCAATTTACTATTAATTCTGAATGAAACTTCAGTGTGTGTTGAACTTACTCAACACACGGAGGTAGAAAACCAAAAATTTTAAGTATTGCTTTAATATATAATAAAAAACTCTTTAACTTTCACCGGCTGAAAGCAAGTCCCTCAGGACATGTGCGAGTACATGCAACTGTACTGCTGCAGAAGTCAAGCAGAGGTGCACTTTGTTTACTGTGAACAACCACCATTCTCTCTCTCTCTGCACTTAATCTCACTGCAAACCTGCCTCAGAGAGTACCAGTAAGATTTTATGTGGCTTGGGCTTCATTGTTTCCAGCTAGGCAAATGAAAATGAATATGGAATTCTTGTGGGGACCCCTGGAAAACAAGGAGTGACTGCATTCTGGTTGGTTCTGGGAGATGCCAGTAGCTCCTACTGCCAGGACCAGACCCTGGAGGTTTGCTGGCATGGGGCAGCCATCTGGGACAGCAGGTTCACACCCAGCCTCCCCTGCTCCCTGGCTCTGAGCTTGGTAGCCTGGGAAGGGCTGAGGGGCAGGGCTCCAGACGCAGCTGGCTGGGACCCGAGGGAGCCACAGTGGTGGAGGCAGAGCTGCTCCGGCTGAGGTGAGAGGTAGCTGAAAAGGCTGTCAGGCATGTCTGCTTATACAGACATTGTGTAATGGCATAGCTGGATGTGCGTTATTGTTGGCACTGCTGCTGTCATAACTGGTACTAAACTCTGGTATTTTGTCTCTGCCTAGAATCTTTCAGTCTTTCAATCATTCACTTCCCAGCATATTTAGGGAAACCAGCTAGTGTTACCTTTTCTATTGAAAATGTTAATCTTGTGAAGTATGCATTTTGGCTGTATTTTTGAAACATGGAGTCTGCATTGCATTTGTAGGGCTTTGTAACAAATAATAGTAGTTGGTAGTTCTTTCATAAAACACAAATTTTAAAAAGCATTACCACTTCCCTGAGGAGATCACTTTGAATGATTTCCGTGCATTGGAGTAGGAAAAACTTAGATTTTTGAGTGTTGCCACTTTGCAGCAGTCTGCAGAAAGGAGTAGGGATTATGTGGTGGACGCTGTGCTGACATGGCAGACGTGCTGGCTGGTGTCCAGCTGTGGCTCCACTACTGGCTTCCTATGTGGTCTAAATACAATGTGCTTTTTTATTGGTTACTCAGGAAGATATTTTTGCCATCTAATGGTGTTGTAAGAAAAGCTGTGTGTTTGTGTGTGTGTGTGTCACTGCTCAATGCCATGGAACATACCCTGTGAGAGTCAGTTGATAGGATTGTCCTCCTTAGCCACCCAGAGTAGTTACCACCAGTCTGAGATGGGTCAGTCTTCGGGGAGGTGTGGGAGCTGGATGGACGCTTGACCTCTGACAGTGGCCAGGTGTATACAGTTGTCTGTGCCATAAGCTGGGGACTTGGCTGGAAGCTGCTTGCAGTGAAGGATACTTGCTTGTGTGCCAGATGCATCTCCATCTGCAGTAAGATAAAACAGCCATAGGCATGCTGCTGCTGCTGCTGCTGCTGCTGCTGCTGCTGCTGGGGCACATTCCATACCACGCCACCTGTAGCTGGTCAGTATGGGCACACTGACCCCACTAAATCAAAAACCCAAGTCCAGCAGGCCAGAATTTTACTTCCCATGCGCCCACTGTGACCTCCCTCAAAGCCATTGCGGGGGTGGAGGGGTGGTAGCAGAGTGTCCCCATGGCACTGGGGCTTGGCTTTCATAGGCTGCTGTTGCATTTCTCTCTCCCAACAGGTGAAGGGCATGGAGAGACACCACACCGTCAGTTCCCAGTACCATATGTGTTCCTACTACTCGCCTGCTTCCTACCTGGGGCAGGGGGTTGGCGCTCCCATGTGCCTCCCCCAAATCCTGACCTCTGAGGATATCCCTTCCTCCTCGGAGTCAAAAGCAAGAGGTAAGTACACCCACTGGGGTGCGTGGGACTGCCTTGCCTTGGACCTGTACCCAGGAGGTGTGGGTTGCTGCTGAGAAGGAAGCTAAATATCAGAAAGTAGCTGTTTTAGAGATAATGGCTGATTTCTGGAAGGCTTGTAGTGTGGTGACTAAGTAAGGCTGATGATGGCGTACAGTTGTGCAAGCCTGTACTTCAGAAGCCTCATCAATCAAGTCTCAATTGCCTCAAGCAATCAAGTCAGTTGTACCTTATCCACCTGTATCTCAAGTTGTAGAGTCACTTGAGGTGCTGTCTTTGGTGCTTACCACCTGGCTCTCTGTCAGGAGCAAATAATGATCTTTGCTCTAGCCTGAGAATTATCTTTCCTCTCTTCTCAGAAGTGCTGTGATTTTTTTTCACAGGCCACCTATTGAGCCTTTGTTGTCCATTCTTTCGAACCACGTGTGGGAACTACTCCTGCATCCCAACCATATAATGAAGCCCTTTACAGTCTTGCTTCCATTTTATTTAAAACTACTTCAGAGAAATTTTTCTTTCCATATTGTGTTTCAGGCTCTCCTAAGGATTACTGTAATCTGCAGGACTTTCCAGCACTGGTGAATTTACCCTGTGGTTTTGACGGTGTTTCTCTCGCTTCCTTGTTCCCTTACTCCTGTAGCAGACAGAGTGCTCACACAGGTGCTAACATGGCTCTGCTGGAGTAATCCAACTCCACTGAGCTGCCTTCCATCACTGCATCTGGTCAGTAACTGATGCTAGAGACACAAGAAGAGAAACAGAACAAAATCTTCAGCATTCCAAGGTAGCTTGAGCCAGGACAGTAGCTTTTCACACATTTTGTTCTTCTGTACCAATCCATGAGCTTGGCAGTTCAATTTTGTATTGTCCGTAGGAAGAATTTATTTTCATTTACTTCACATTTGCCAAGTTTTAGTGGGTTGTTCTGATTTGCTTTTTTTTACAGAGTCACACCACTGGTAAGAGCATCTATCCCCCTTTGCTTCTCTGGTCTCCTACACTTAAATTAGTCTTCTCTTTCCATCTGGTGGAAGGATGTATGTTGTGTAGGTTCCGTAATTGTTTTCTGTCATGGTCTTTCTGTGGTTGAAGTCCTGGTATCGGTTTGTTTGTGTTATGTCGTCGTGTCATGTCAGAACCTTAAGGATTCAAATGATGTTTTGGAAGGTGAAGCGTCTTATAAAGTCATACCTCTGGCTTGTGTAAGTCAGCACTGAGCCCTGATACTCACTAACTTCAGAATCATTTATGTTGAGAAGGTGGCTGTTCTTTCATAGTGGCTGTGTCTGAAAGTCTTCCAGCTAACTGTGACACATCAGATAGATGAAGGAACAACACACGGTGTGATGAAACCTTAGACTTTTCCTCCTTCTCCAGTAGTTTTAAATGGCTTAGAGAAATCAGTGATCCTTGGTTCATTTTCCTTCTCTTTTCTTCAACTTTATTTTATTCCCTCTTTTCTAACCACCACTGAACAGTGACGTCTTCCCTTCTGCCCATTGGCTGGAGAAGCAGTTGGTTTTATGCTCAACTGCAGTTGACACTCTTTCTTGCATCCATCACTACTAACTCACTAAGAAGTCTTACCAGGCGAGTGTTTTTAAAAATAGACAAAAGACCTCATACCCTTTGTTCTCAAATGCACTTCAGTAATTTTTCATCACTCTAGAAAAAAATTATACGTAATGTTCCACTGATTTTTAAACTGCATAAATACTGTATTTTCAATAATCCCTGACTGCTTCTCCAGACACTATTCCACACACAGATATTGTTCCCTAAGTTACACCATCAATCAGAAACCGACAAGCAGTGAGATGTAATTTACTGAGATCAAACAGCATTTTCCAGACTCTGAAGAAGTGTTTTTCCATAGCAGGGAGCTAGTGGGTGAAAGAGGCACCAATGTTTCTGGAAGAAATTTGAACCGGTGAGGAGGATCATAGCCAACAGGCTTCTGAGAAGCATCTTCTTTTTTCTTACGCATGTTCTTGGAGGAGATGACTGTTTTTACTTTTTCTGTCTATAGACTAAATAGTATGCCCAGTAAATATATGATTTACTCTTCCATGACATTTTTCTTCCAGTGCTTTTCACAGACCTCAGAGAGCTGGAGGTTTTTTGCTTCTTCATTGTCACCTGTGTGAGTGCTGCATGGATCCTGTGTGTTAACAGGGTGGGTCGTTTACCCAAAGTACTGACTGCACCTACTGCGGTTGCTGTCTCCTACAAAAGACACATTCTTAAGTATTTCTCTGCTGGTTGTTGGGCTGAGATCTCTGTCCAGTGCCTGACTTCTATGTTATGAAGCCTAGTGACATGTTTCTGCAGGGTTAGTGGTTACTACTTGCTGAAGACAGTTCCAGTGCACGTTTTAAAGAAACAAATAATATTTTATTCATTCCTTTTGTTTGTTTGAAGTTGTAATCATGCTCAGAGGCTTCCTTTCTTCCTAAATACATGTCTTGATGGATTTTAGATCCAGAAGGGAACATTAGGATCATCTGATCCAATATACAGTAGACTGTGAAACTTCACCTAAGCTCCTCCAGCAAGCCTATGACTATATTTTTAAGATCTCTCTGAAGACGTATGTACTGTTAACCCAAAAATTTTGCAGGAGGGTAATAATGTGTCTAGAAGAGATACAGGTCAAAATAAAATACTGATTTTTTTAGCCACATTTTTAAAACATCTGAAATGGCACATCTTTAGCAAAAACGGCTGTTAAATTCCCAAGCACGAATCTGCAGTGGTCTTACAATGCACACATGCAGTCTATTACCCACACTTCAGCTGCAACTTCAGCATTATAGAGGCTTTGCCAGTTCATGTGTTATTACGATATTTGAGTCAGACCGTTCATTTAATTTTGTTCTGGTAAGTTAACTGCCTGCTTAGACCAATTACAATAAAAGGGAGGAGAAATGAACTAGCAGATCACTGATCTACACTGTCTGTCTTTCTGTCAATGATGTGAACATCTCAGGAAGCTTCTAGCACTTATGCAGGACTGTCATGGCATGTTACAGTGTCTTGCATATCGTAATGGGCTGACATTTTCTGAGTGGCAAGATAATATCAGTCAACCTCCTTGCAGTCTGAAGTGTTTCCAAATAAAATGTTTTGCCTCCAGCTAAGCACAGCTGCTGCCATTCCAGCAGAAACTGGGAAAAATGTGGAGAAAAAGTTGATAAACCGGTAACAAATGGCGAAAAGATATTTTTAGAGGACTTTTTCAGGTCACCAAGTTTTTAGACAGTAATTTCTAGGTAGTAGGGGATTTTTTACTCAGTACTGCAAAATATTTCCTTCTGCTTTTTCCTGCGGTAGCAGTGGGAGGAAAATACATATGAGAAGTTTTCAAATCTTGTGCATGCAAAGCATAGTTTAAAACTTCCGAAAGACAAGTTGAGAAGTACGGAAATGAGAGTGGAGCACAACAGTTGTTTCATCTCCAAAGGCCAAGTACTTTATTCCCATTGATTTCTCTGGGACAGTTGCATGGTTTTTTGTTTGTTTGTTTGTTTGGGGGGGGTGTGGTTTTTTGGGGTTTTTTTTTGTTGTTGGTTTGTTTTGTTTTAGTTGTTGGTTGTTTTGTTGGGTTTTTTGGGTTGTTGTTTGGGGGTTTTGTATTTTTCTTGGGTGTTTGTGGGGTTTTTTGTTTGGGTTGCTGTTGGTTTTGTTTGGTTTGGGTTGGTTTGGTTGTTGGTTTGGTTTGGTTTGATTTTGTTGGTTTGGTTTGGTTTGGTTGTTGGTTTGTTTTGTTTTAGTTGTTGGTTGTTTTGTTGGGTTTTTTGGTTTGTTGTTTGGGGGTTTTGTATTTTTCTTGGGTGTTTGTGGGGTTTTTTGTTTGGGTTGTTGTTGGTTTTGTTTGGTTTGGTTTGGTTTGGTTGTTGGTTTGGTTTGGTTTTGTGGTTTGGTTTGGTTCGGTTTGGTTTGGTTTGGTTTGATTTTGTTGGGTTGGTTTGGTTTGGTTTGGTTTGGTTTGATTTTGTTGGTTTGGTTTGGTTCGGTTCGGTTTGGTTTGGTTTTTAATGAGCCTTTTTAGGATTGGCTTACTGCCCTGACTAGAATAATACCTTCCACTGATTTTCAGTCAGCCTTTGCAGCACTTACACTTATGAAATAACCTGTGCAAGACCTTGGTTTGAGAGAGCAAGAAAGCATATGCAAGGTATGTGCCTCACTCTGGGTCCTGTTCCCGCTGTGTGGAAGTTCAGCACTTACATATCTGTATGAAAGTGTTTTCCAGGTTTGGGAAAGTGGTAGAAAAAATTAGCAATCAAATAGAAAGAAGGAAAGGAGAAATATCCCTGTATCTGCAGACACTTCAGATTTTAGAGTAGTTACCTGGTCTTAAAGTTTGCATGGAGTAAAATCTCCTCTATGTCATCATTGTATGAAATGTTGAGACAATTACACCACACGTCTGGCGACGGTGAAAAAGACGTCTTGCATTTAAAATTTTGTTCTGGCTGCTGGACAGATTTGAATTTTTTGTTTTCCTAAGTGTCATGATAGTTGGAAACACCAGTAGTGGAGCACTGGAGCAGTGTTGTGTTTGCAGCTTAAACATTATGCAGAAGTCTGAAAGTCCTTCCAAACACAGGAAAGATGATACTTAGATGTAGAAAATGTCAACAGTTTCGTGTAAATAAGCAAACACCATTTTAATGATAAAGAACATTTGTGGTAGCAAGAGTTTTTTTGTCAGCATAACAGCTTCCACCGCTAAAACACTTTTTCACAGACCTTTCTAGAATTCAAGTAGCAAGTCTCCCCAGTTTTACAGTGTGGAAATGAAAGCGACACAGACATTTCCAGGATCTGCATTTAAAGACTCAGCCTTGCATCTCTGCTTGGATGCTGTATCAGCAACAGTACCAAGCCATGGGAGAAGCTGCTCCAGTCTGGAGCAGCTCTGTAAAGGGCCTTTTCCAATAGGTCCACAGGAAGGGGCATGTTGGCAGCAGTCTCCCTGCTTAAGATAAAAAGTTTCACTTTGACAAAAGCATTGCTGGAATGCAGGGAATGCTGTGTGCCCCCAAAACATACTTGAGAGGTGGAAAGATTGGATGTTTTCTTTCCAGATGAGTTTTTGTGCACCAAAGTTTTTCCCCTTTTTTGCAGCCTCCTATATATCTTACTTTACATGAGCCTATGCCCTTGAAATGAATGCCATGCCAAACAAGTAACACTTTAGAGCCACAGGTGGTACCTGTCTGTAGGATCAGAGAGGTCAAAAAGTTCTGGTAAGCAAAAGGTCACTGATACCGTTTCTTTGAACCTGAACTGTTTTCTGCAAGCATCAAAGTTACTAAGTCGGCGCTGCGAACAAAGCAGGCTGGTTTGATATGGCTGAGAAATTACCCCAAAGAGCAGAAAAAAGTCTTGCCTCTGTCTGTTCTTAACTTGCAGCCAACTGGGAAGATGCACTGACAGAGCTATACTAATAAAGCGCTTAGGAATTGGGGAACAGTTGTAGCAAATAGCCCAAGTTCTCTTCTGTCAGCTGGCTAGCCACAGTCTGTTTAAGCTTAAGAGCAGCTGTTTCAGTCCCAGGCGATCTGGGTGTTGTCAGGTGTGAGGTACCACTTTTTTTCTCTCTGTGTAGAGCATCAACAGAAATACATCTTGAGTTGGAGGGGATTTCAGCAGGACAGTGTATGGGGAGGATAAAATTTTACACCCAGAATTTCAGCAGTATTTAGTTTGTGTGTTATCTATGTGTGTCTGTCTGGGCATCTTTTGCTTAAAAAGAAATCTCTACTCAAGCAGATCTGTCCTTGATGAAAGAGCAAGCAGTGTTTGCTGAAAACTCAAGTCTCCTTCTGCTATCACTTCACGTCAAAACTTTCAGAAATTGATTTTGAAATAACGCAAAAGAGGAAAGGGGTAATGATATAAATCTGTAGATCTTGGACAGTTAGTCCAAGTGAGTAATTTGAACTTGGGGCAACTGTTTATTTTTTTTTGTGCCTTCTCATTTTTGCTTCTTACAGTTCTCAGTGGCTATGCTGCATGCAGCTTCCCTTTGGCACTGATTACAAGGATGGTGAGCAGATTTCATACTGCATTTCTGCATGCCTTAATTATATTGCTGGTTTTGCATGCTCATTGCAATGTTTTATAGATCTCTTTAGGCAAATGGCTTTTTAATATGTAATTTTCAATAAAAATTTGAATTTTATTTTTTCAATAAAAATTTGAACAATTACTCAACAGTTGTTGAGCATGGCCATATTTTTATCTTTTAAACTAAGCACGTTGCTAACCCTCATTCATGACCGTATTAATCATACTTGATAATTTCAATAGGTGTAATAGCAGCTGTCAAAATAGATTTGAGAATGTGAGGTGTATTCAGTATAAGCACTGGTAACTCATTTTTCTGAGTATTGAAGCCTTTTTATAAGTTACTGGTCGGTGTTCTAAATGAGGTTGTATTAGTGAAGATGTGAGCCACATTAAAATAACTTTATACAGTCTGATGGGAATTCCTGGAAATAAAGTAACAACGAACCTATTTTTTTGCATTCTGCTTTAGTTCAGTCCTGATTAAAAGGCTCATTTTACTAGTTTGTTCTATAAATGCAACATATGTTATATTCACTCAAAAGCACACAGAGCAGCTTTGCATTGGATGATTGCAGAATTACAGGCTTGTTTCATGAGTTTTGCTGATTCACAGGTATTGCTGTTTCATGTCAGGGTGACAGACAAGCCCTTGCTGTTTGATCTGGGAGAAGCTGCTGCTTCTGCCACAAGAGCAGTAGAAAAAACTGTTTTTGAAGGCTTTCCACCTGTTTTTGTGGAAACACAGGTATTTCTGGACTGAGGCTTTAGCATCCCTTAGCAGGAATTTTAAGCTCTTGTGGAAAGAAACTGGGTGTCAATGCTTTCATTTTTCAGCATCCTAGCAAGAGAGAACAGCCTGAACCCTCAGCAGATGCCAGTGGCACCCCATCTCCCCACACCTGCAAAACCACATGCACCGAGAAGGAGATCGGAATGGATAGTTGTCAGAGAAAGAGTTTTTTCTCCTGGGATGTATTTGTTCATTGTTTTGTATTTTGTGTGAATCAAAGGATGCAGGGTCTTTGAAACTGAAGCCTGCATTTTGTTACAAATTGCAGGCTTTGAGTTGGTAAAACAAGGGTTTGAGGAAAGTCCTTCTATTCTGAGGAAACTCAAATCAGTGGTGCAGTTGGCAAAAGCACGTGACAGATTCAAAGCAGTACATTACGAGTACTGCCAAAATCTCTACTTTCTTTAGTTTCCTTATACAAAAAGAAGTTTGCAATGTCCCGTCAATCCCAGTCTGGAAAGCCTTGCTGAGGGTGCAGCAGAGGGCAGGCAGCAGGAGAGTGGTGACACCTTGGTGGCACTGGGTCCTGCACAGGGCATCATCATCTCTCTGTGCACCTGCCAGGCTGCTATCCTGGAATACCTAACGGCTCTGTTAGCATTCCCTGGACACTTTCCCTCTCTTGCTTTACATTCTCTTGGTAGAGGGAGGTTTCTTAGTGCCTCCTGCACTGAGCTGCTCGTTGAGAGACCAGTGGCTTATACCCACTGCACTTCTGGACTGTCTGCATAGATGAGCTGCTCTTTGCATAGGATGATGGATGTTATTGTAGCAGATGAGACTGTATGGGATTTTTCCTTACGCTTTAAAGGATGTTGGGTCCTTCACTGAAAAAATTCAACACTGTCAGTTGAACTGCTTTCTTTTATACCTGGTGTGGCTTTGATTCTCTGATTTTATTACCTCTAGATACAGGATTTTTCCCACTACAACAGAAATTGATAGAAATCAACTATCAGACTTCTCCATAAAGTGGTAAGACAAATGAAGATACCTTGTCGGGATGGTACTGATTACCCAGGCATGATTTGTAATGGTAACAGTGGTACCGCTTGCCTCGTCACTTTGCTTTAATGTGCAGTTGCATCCTTGTAACTTGGCAGGTTAAGAGAAGAGAAGGCTCCATATTCAGCTATAATCTTTTCAGTGTATGAGAGCCCTTGCAGTTCATGCCAGTTCAGCACCTCGAGTGAGAGTCTCCATCTGAGCTAGTTCTGCAGTTTCTTCTGCTTATAGAGTAGCCTTGTGCAGATTGTGAGAAACTCTAGCAAAAGAAGCATTTGTTTCTGAGCTCTAAAGAAAAAGGGGAAAGAAAAAGTCAGAATTACTGGCTCTGTAGTGTAGACTGGCCTTCCCTCTTGTGGGGGGCTGGATTGTGACTCTTTCCAAGAGATTGTTCCAATCCGTGGTGCTGCTCCCAGAGTGATTTCAGAGGAAACAAAGAAGGGCAGCATCTGTTCCCACTGCCATGCTTGCATGCCATGAGTAGTTCAGTATCTTTTTCTTTCCCCTGTCACAAAAGCAAACTTCGGCGAGAAGTCACTTTCCTACAAGCAGTGAGCAGAGTTGCTGGGAGATACTGGAGTCCTGTGTGTAACTGCACAGGATAACAGGGAATCATATGGGAGCAGGACCAGACAGCCCGTAATTCATTCTGCCTGTTTTATAAATATACATATTTATATTGCATGTGTAAATAATACCAAGGTATGTTGCCTGCACATGATGTATGTAACCCTGCAGGGCAGGGTAGGGGAGGGATACCAAAGCTACTTAATGGGGTTTCTTAATTTGGTAACCATCAGTGTGCCTGCCTGTCAAACATTTTTAGTTCTATGCTTCAGTGTAGCCAACGAGTTTATTTCCAGTGCTCCTCACAGGCATAGCTCAGGCCAACTACAAGTTGAATAACCTTCAGGAAAGCTGTGCTGTCCTTCTGTCGGCCGCTGTCTTTGAAAATTGCCTGCAGAGTTAGTGAGCAGGAACAGTTAAGATTTACAAACAATGATGAAGCTTGTCATGCATCTTTCACCATTCATCATCTGGGTGCCGTGGCTGGGCGGTGAAGTGTTCTTCATAAAAACCAGCTCAGTGTGAAATACACCTCGCAGCAATGTTTACTGCTCTGAAACTCGTCAGCAGCCCTTTATAGTAAATCCAGATTGCGATGTGACATTACAGTATATCATTGCAGAGCGCGCTGGGGTTTACACTAGGAATGAGTGCAGTTCACACCAGATGAGATGTCGAAATTGAGTTATGTAGGAATTTGGCTGTTATATGGGGATAGCTTTTGTTTTCTGAGGACTGAAAGTTAGCTTTATATATATAATATATATAATCTACACATACCTGCACTTGTGTGTGGGTGCCCATATCGATATACATGGATATATAGATACACATATACTGTGTGCACATTCTGTATACAAAGACTATGTATGCTTAAATACAGATTCCTCTGGTGGGACCCTGTCTTATGTTTATGCTGTTACTTAATAAGTATTTCAGTATTTTGTTAAAGTGCAGCATTTTAGGATTATCTCTTCAGTGAAGTAGCCTTTTATTTTCAAAAAATTCTATTTTCAGAAAGTTTTCTATCTATGGTAGAGATGATGCAGTTGGCTGGTACTGAAACAGACCTTGAAAAGTGTGGGTTTTGTGGGGGGTTTTGTGTATGAATGTCTCCTAGAGCTTGGAAGATGAAGCTTTGAGCAGAAGATTTGGGGAAAACTTATGCAGAAACTTGAAAATACAAAAACTACAGGAGTTACTGTACACCTGCCTGGGTACTGGGATTGCACATGTTCTCCCTGGTTTTGTTAGTCCTTTCAACTGCAGTGTCAACACAGGGTCGTGGAGAATAAGGTAAAATAGTAGGTGTCTTTGTCCAATTCCATAAGTAGGAATTCAATGCAAAATAGAAGAAGGACACTTTGTGTATCAGTAAATGGAGACTGAGTCTTTGGAGGAGATGTATATGCTGTCTTGGGGATTTGGTGGTCTGAGAAATACTTCTGGAGTTAAGCAGTAATGGCTGCATAAAGTGGAAAGCACACGGTGCTGGTTGGCCTACAGACAAGGAAAACAACTTGATTCAGTAAAAGTTAGGTACTTTTGTGGTAGTTAACTGATGAAAAAGAAAGGAAATATTTGAGACAGGTCAGCGAAGTTTTTAAGTGGTTCCTATGATTTTGTGCTTTTATTTCAGTGCTGTTCTGCAAAGCCTATGAGTTAAGTTACATTTTACTGTCTTCAGTGCTGTGATTGCTTTATCTTCTGTGTTTGAAACAAAGCTCGCATTTTCTGGAATCTTCACTGAAGTCTTTTGATTTTATTATTGCCTGACGTTTCAACCAGAAGGGGAGACATATTTGATATACTCTTACATTTAATTTTAGTTTCCCGAGACCCGTGCTCTGGTATTAAATATAGTTCAGAAATGCAAAAGGGAGTGGGACTGCAGTTGTTACTACCAGACAGGGGAGATAACTATACTTCATTTGTCCTCCTCAACTGTTTTCAGTTCCTGCACTTGTTTTTGCTTTAAGAGCTAATCCTGCAGTAAAATTGTACTTTTATAGCTCATAACAGTTTTCAAGAATGTGTTTATTAGTACTAATTTTACTTAGTTGATTTGTTATGTTTATCTGAAAAACCCAACATTGTAAAGTTTACCTTTCAATCTGCTACAGCCAATATGAGGGTAAGTACAGAGACTTCCAGGCTTACCAGTAGTTCTAGTCTTACTTGTATTCGTAATTAGCTTAATTTTGGAGTGTTAATCTCACCTACTTCTTTCCTAGAGTCTTTAAAAAATCTGGTGAGGTTTCTCAGGGAGGAGGGTGGGCAGAGGATGGGCAGGGGATGACGAAGTGGTGGTAAAGGTGTTAAGTAGTTTTGGGGGGGTTTTTTTGTTTGTTTTTTTTTTACTCCTTTTATTTTGAGAGGGTAAAGTTTGGACGCCTTTTCATTACTTTCGTGGCTTGAATTAGTGGGGTAGGTAGTAAAACTGTCACTTAAAACATAGTGGTTTCAGCCACCAGAATGTTGCATATAAAAATCAAAGGGGTGTATTTCTTCACAACCTTGACTGCTTTATTATCTACTCGATTTCTAGTAACTTTATTAAACTGCAGTCTTCAGATACTAGCAAGTGGTGCCTTGTCGCAGGGATGCTTTAACAGCCTCAGGAAGCTTGAGGTCTTCATGAATATGCACTCAGAACACTCTGCAGAGCTTGTCATTTAATTTCCCAGTCTGCAGGTGACTCCTTGATCTTGCTGTGCCTACTTTCC
The DNA here is from genome assembly GCA_013397895.1 of Origma solitaria. NCBI lineage: Eukaryota > Metazoa > Chordata > Aves > Passeriformes > Acanthizidae > Origma > Origma solitaria. The sequence continues at coordinate 1,074,024 of VZRL01006365.1, forward strand.
ATAGGCCAAAGAAGTTTCAATGAGTTAAGGCAGGAATTAGGAAAAATAGTCGAGATGCCACATTAACAGTATTTAACGCAGTGTTAGCATCCAGTTGTTATTGTCCAAACATCTTCAAATTCGAGTTAAATGGGTACGTGTGGGCCAGGACTAAGAGAGAAATAAAGGTATTTTGTAGGCCAGGTCAAGTCACTTAATTTTATGTTGCTTTCTCTCACAAAAGTCTTGTGGTGGCAGTGACATTTTGTTACGGTGACCCTGCAAAGAGTCAGAGCCGATGTTGTGTATAGGGCACTGTAAAAATAGTCCAAATGAACTGGCTCAGAATAGGGGAAAAAAAACCTACACAAATTAGCTAACAGTATGTTGGCTGGTTATAATGACTAGCTTATAGCATCCAGGAATTGTCAATCATACCTTAATGTTTATAGAAGTGAAAAGTCAATGTGTAGTTATTTAATTTGACATGACTCTTAGGTTGAGAAAGTGTAATCGCTGGAGGGGACAGTTAAGTAGCTGTGCTCCGTGTCAGCCTGTCTCGCTCCGACTACTGCACTAAACGCTTTCCTGATGAGCGATAGATTTGTTTAAATACCAGGATAATTGCTAGCTACAGCATCCAACACTCTTTTAATGCCTTGTACTACATCTGTATTGGCTCTTGCCTGAGGCTGTTCGAGGTTTCTGCAGGGAAGAAGGCATGTACCTTCAATTACATTGTTCTCCTTCGGGTTTTGAAGGGTAATTGTTGCAAAGATAAATGGGCTATAATAAATTACATTTCGTTTCTTCCAAACCTGTTGAAGTAGATCAGACATGCCAGTGTTACAGCTGCTTTCTGCTTATGGCATCTTGGTAGTTTGCAGTACTGAGAACACACAAAGAACAAGACAAAGTATTCCTTCACTGGAAAAATGGAGAAATACCAGACTTGTCATGGTACACTGGTGCAAAACCAGTGAACTTGTTTTGCATGCTGTAGAAGTATTTGCATCCCCTCACTGCTTCCACTTGTAAATTATGATCATAGATGAATATTAATGCTGATTGTGAATAATCAGAATAGGAGAAGGACTAGCTCTACTCTCTGTAATTAGGAGGGTGTCTGCATTTTAACTTCTTAGTGCTGTTGGTGTTCTGAGGAGAAGACTGAAGAGACCTGGTAGTTTCTGCCAGGGTGGTTGACCACTGACTGCCTTTTGCTGAGCACGTTCCCGTTGTGTCACAGCACACACATGCTGGTGCAGCCGCAACTCAAACACCCACAGCTCCCTACCCTTCCCTGCGGCATACCCCACCTCTGCTACCAAAGGTTCTGCACCTGCTGATGTGAGAAAAGCTGAAAGCCTCTGTGCACAGGTTACAGCTAGCTCCATTTAAATTTTTTTTAAAGGATTGGGGGAGCATTTATTTTTGAAATATGCTCTTCTTGAAAGTCTGACAAAATCGTGAGATTACTTTTGAAGTATGTATTGAACACTTAATTTGTTGGGATTCATTTTAATCTGTGATCAGGAAAGAGTAGGAGCCAGGTTGAGCACAGGACTTCGTGTAGTCAATTTTTAAATAAACCAAACAATGATAATTTAGTTTCTTCTTTAACATCAGCATTTATGTATTTGCATTTATTTCCTGTTTTCTCATAATTTTACAATGCCACTTTCAAAGCTCTATGCCTGATGTTTATCTCATGGTATCTGTTAAATCAGTTAAGTTTCACAAGTTGAAGATTTGTCTGAGGTCTGAATTACACCCAATTTGCTATGTGTACCTTGTTTATTTATTTCAAGCATAGCATTAATCATGTATTAGACTGCTGATAGTGAAAGAACGTTCCTAGTCCAGTTGGTCAGTAGTTTTGTTTCTTTTCTGGACATAAAAGAAAAAGAAAAATCAATGAGAGTTCTCTCCTGATCATTTATAAATCATTTTGCCTTTCAAGTTCTGTCTCACAGCAATTGCAGACCCTGCAAGGAGGGTTCTGTTTTCCTATCCTGGAATGACTGTTTACACTAGATTTTTTAGCGATTGTTTTTGTATTGGCTTTTGAGTGTAAAAAACACGTTTTGATAAATTTCAGTCTTGACTCAGATTTGAGCTAGCTGTGTATCCCTACAATATAAATTTTCCTAAGTACTCTAAATGAAGACTTTGCTTATGTTTTTGCTGTTCCCTCCCTTGGATAAATATGAGCATGTAGTTTGTAAAGCTGTCTGTACCAACACATCTTGCTCCAGCGCTTCTGTGAGTCACAAGTCACATCAGGATCTTTAATTTTGTGAATTGAGTCTCTAATTTTTCCAAAGCATAAACACTGCATATAGGTTTGTGCCAACAGTCTGCATCAGAGAGAAATTAGACCGGCTGGTTTATTCCTGTTAGGTGGATACATTAGTTCCCTGGGACTACCTAAATGAATTTGCAACTACTTAACTGTAGTTGAAAAGGCACCAGGAGAGAGGAATGTGGGTTGACCCTAGTTTGAAAGTGATTGTCCCTTCTCAGCTGGCCTCTGTAGCTGTGGCTGTTAACTTTCCAGCTTGGACCATTTCATCTGTTTTTCTTTCTGCCTTCAGCTGCTGTGTCTGTCAGCTGCATGTGTGGAGTAGCACTGCCTTCCCTATCTTCTGAGAGTGAGAAAACACATGCCTTGACCCTGAGCAGTTTTCACTTCCCTGCATCCATCCCTTAGAGTGTTGGACCACTTTCCTATTGACCAGAGTTGCATTCAACACTGTTGGAATTAACTGAGAATGGAGTGTTGGAGTGACTTTCTTGAAGGCAGGCAGGCTTTCATATAGCCACCAGTGTCTGGGTTGACCCCAGAAACCTGTCTTAAAATTTTGTCTACAGCAGGTAACAGTAATAAAATTCTGATTTTCTGTTTATCTGTTTATGTCTTTTAGAACTTTTCTGCCACTTACACATGATTTACCATCAGAGTGGACTTCAGAGAGTGCCAGGCAAGGGCAGGGAAGGTGCATATTGAAACTTGTCAGCTACACTTGCTCTCATTCCAATAATGGTAGTAAGGAGAGATGGCACAAGAGGACCTGGTATCCTTGTAGGAAGCTAAAACAGCCAAGATTTTTGGGCCCTGTTGACAGGCCCTGCAGCTCATAGACCAGTGTGATCTCAGGGGAGTTTGGGCCCTTCCTAGCGAGGCTGCTGCTCTTAAGGACCCAGAAGAAAATGCTGGATACTGGTGGGTTGACCTTCCCTGCAGGTGGGCATCACCAGGTGGGCTGTAGGACATCAGGCCTGTGGAGATGCAGCTGGCAGCACCAGCGGCATCATTAGACACAGCCCATGCCCTCCAGCTGATGGCACACACTCAGCATTACTGCTGTTGTGTTCATGGAAATGAACATAAATACAACACAGTGGGTCTGTCTTAAGCCTAATGTTTTGTGAAACTTCATTTAACTTACTTGACTACCTCAAAAATGTTTTGTGTTCTGCTTTTGTCCCTATTTACTCAAGTATTGTGACTTATTGCAGCAAGGTTGCTAAACTTTGGGGGGCATAAATCTTGCTTTAAAATAAGTAGCAACATTTTTACTCTGTTCATGCACATACCCATCTTGTGCTGGGTATTTCATCAATACTTGTTGAACCATTTTACTGCAGATCTGTTGAACTTGCATCCAAATTAAAGTCAGTATTAAAAATGGTAATGCCATGTTAATACTAAGTCACTTTAAAGACTTCGGGGCTTTTTAAACTACAGTCATTTAAATCGTAATATGTAAATTATAAGGCTTCTTTATCCCTCTTACTCAATTTGGACACAGTCATTGGTGAGGGCAGTGTTGCTCATGCTGAAGTCAGTGACAAACCTCCTGTACCTCCTGTTCCTTTTGCTAGAGCAGTGCGAGTTGCATATCCTTGTTTTCTCCCTTCCCAAAAGAGATGCTTGCATAACAAGAGAATTTAAAAAGTAAGTAAATCTGTTTGCAAGTTAATAATATACTGTATTTACCATAACAGATCACTTGCATTAGACCTAGCATTTTTGACTGATTTTTTAGCAACTTCTTGATTTCCAAAAGCTTGCGAGTTATGTCCAAAGAAAGTCTTTCAGGCTGTATAATATAGCACTGTTGCACTGAGACAGTATTTTCTAAAATTAAGTTGTTAAACCTGAAAGAGCTGAGTCCATCATTATTAGCTATTTGCTTATGCTTTGAGCGTTAGGACTGATGACAGTGGGCATGGATTTCATCCTTGTTCTATAAATTGAAAGTGACATTGGCAACAATGAAAATATAAAGTGAAGTGACCAGAATTAACATTTACATTTACATGGCTAGTCTTGGTGTTGTGCAAACTTTTTTTTTGTTCTACACTAGTGAAGATTAACAACCTTTCTGTCCCGGGAGTGGAGAGACATTCAGTCAAATTAGTGTTGTGTTTGGATTTCTGTGCTGAATACCAAAAAGTTATATGTGATTTTTAGAGGTCTTGAAATCTTGTTTCTTTCCTTTAGCATAGCTACACAAGGGAGAAACTTTGTGCCTTTTGTTTTGTGCCTCCACATATTCTGCTGCTTGATAACATTATCTTGAGCCTTGAGTGCACTCTCTCCTTTAAAATTAACCATTTTTTCAAAAAACATTTTGTTGCCTCAGCTGTTGAAAATGGCATTTTTAGGTAGTACAATGGATGCTTCTAAGATAATTATTCACAAGGAACTTCTTGTATAGACAGGTTTTAAATATATGTATCTTAAGAAAACAAAGGCAGCTATACTGTAGTGATGCCCAGCAGCAGAGGAGGAGTCGAGAATCTCTAGTTGTCTCCTGTGTTGCTCATGAGATAGATACAGCCTTTGAGGTTTTCCCTTGAAACTGGAAGCAGTCCCCACCTCCATCTATACCCTCAGTGTCAGCAATCATCCCACAAAAAGGCTTTTTGACCGTTGGTTCCCTTGTGCTGCCACACAATAGCCGTGATAAGCGTGTAACTACTTTGCTGCTGATAACAGCTGTTGGTGTTCATGTCAGTCACCTCTGCATAGCAGGATCTGTTGGTTAGGTGGTGTTTGGGATGTGTGGAAAAGTCTATGTCATCAGCTCAGGAGAAGATGCAGACCCCAGAGGAGATGGACAGTAATCAGTCTCCATAAAATTAGCATGAAGTCACCTAATTGTGCCTGAGGGTGCCAAGAGACAATGCGATGTTCTCTTCTTTAGAGCTGGCTGGAAATTGTTCTGATATAAACTTCTGTTTTGGAAAAATCTAACCCACTGATTGTTTTTGCTGAAATCACATATTTCTGCAAACTTAGAACAGGAGAAACAGAAGATCCAGCTGGCCTTCTTTCCTCAACTGTATCACATGGATGATGGGTCCATTTTGAGCCTGGAATAAAGAATCTAGGGAGACCTTACTGGGGCTTTTCAGTAGTTAGAGGCGGCTGATAAGATAGGGCGTGACAGATTTTTTAATAGGACCGGTTGTGATAGGCCAAGGAATAATGGCTTTAAACTAAAGGCAGGTAAATTCAGGCTAGATATTGGGAGAAATTTTCTATGATGATCGTGGTAACTGGCGCAGGTTGTCCAGGGAAGTTGTGGATGGAAACATTCATGGAAATATTCAAGGTCAGGTTGAATGAGACTCTAAACTACCTGATGTAGTTTGAGGTGTTCTTCTCACTGCAAGGGAGTTGAACTGGATGGCCTAAAAATCCCTTTCAACTGAACCATTATATGATTCCGGTCAAAGATGTGGAGTTGTAGGCAATCTGTTGCTGTATTTGCCTTGCTGTCAAGGTTTGCTGCCTGTTCACATGTTTATGTGGCCTCTTGTGACTCTGGCTTGTGGAATGGTTTGTTCTCTTTTTAGGAGGTGGGGGGGAAACCCCAAACGAAACAAACTTCTCTAAATACAGTTCATTTCATGGATCTGGCTTCAAAGGTGGCCACACAGAAGAGGCATGTGGGGTGGTGAGACCTGCCTTGCTGCTGTGCCCGGTAATGGGACAGTGTCAGGAGTTCCAAGACTTTAGCCCCAGAGTACAGCAATTTTTGCAAAACCAGTCCTGGCAGGATAAAATGCCCAAAATAGAAATTTGGGCTTGTTCACCAGCAGCTGGCAAGATAATTATATATTTCTCATAAGAAATTATTGATATATGTTTTAATCTTGTTAGAACAGGTTTTGATTTCTATAGGAGTAAGAAAAGCAATCCAAAGAGTAGATTTGAAGTTCATTTTTTTCTCAATGCTTCCTGTCTTTTATCAGTCTTCTGAGTGTAATGCATCAGAGACATCTTTTTTTTGATGGAGAGTCAGTGTCCGGTGTTGTATGTGGAATAGAGAAGTAGCATCTGACTTCCAGGAACAAAGAGATTCAAGGTCCCAGCTTTGTCACAGTCTTGTTACATGATGAAGCAAATGGCTTCATTCCTCTGAGGTTCCTAGTTAGTGACAGATGTCCAAATACCCCATATCCCTCACAGCCACTTTTTAAATCTACCTTTTCTGGAAATCACTGCCTCCTCCTATGTTTTTGTGGCTGTTCTCTGATCGTGAATGTTTAAATTGTTTGTTAGTGGCTTGGTTTCTGTTTTTCAAAAATTCCTGTTGGACTGTGGTGAAGAGTCCAGCCATGCAAACCATTGGGTCTGCTGGTGGACTGTGAATGTCTGACGGAAGTAAAGATCGCCAGATGTCCGTCTGCTGGTCCAGAGTTACAGCCTGAAGGGTGAGGCATGTGCATCTCTGCAGTACTGGCAGTACAACACCTGTTCTTCATCATAATTCCCCATGTTGCTGTGCAGCTGTATGCCCAGGACAACACATGGGTTAAATAAAGGACTGAAGAAGGTTGGGGAGGGGAAGGGGAGATGCCTTTTGCATTTAATCATGATGCCTTTCTTTGTAGTATTACTGTCAAGTTAAAAATAGGTCAAATCTGTGACTTCATCCCAGCTCATTTGTGGCTGAGGTTGTCATGTTTTATGTGTAATCATACAGAATGTTTTCACTTACAGATAACTCAGAAATGATCTGCAGAAATGCCAGTTTTACCTTCTTACCCTACAGTGGGAAATGCCAGCTTTATGTTGAGATGCTGGAGAACATTTTGCTTCGTGTTGCCCAGCGCAGAAGTCTTTGTGAAATGATGAAAATAATGTGTTCTTTTTGAGAGAACGAGCCATTGGGGTTCCTGGCAATGGAATGTAAACCGGGGAGGTTTCTGTGGAAGTGCACCTGTCTGGTACTGATCAGAGTGAGCACGTGTGGTGAGTACGTGTCCAAGAGGCAAGTAACCATTCATTTCTGCTGAACAGAAAATTAGCTTCTATCAGCTGAATTCTGTGTCGTCTTTCAGTCATTTAAAGCAAGGGTGCTCATCTCAGCACATCTGATCCTCCTGAAGTTTTTCTGGCATGGTTCATCTTTCCTAGCCTGCAGCAGTGGCTTAATGACATCAAGTTAGCTACAGATTGTAAAGCTGGTGATAGGAGATAGTGTTGGTCCATCAGTTCTGCTCTGCTCCAGTTCATGTATGCGAGCATGGAGGGCAGTTGCTTTGCAGAAAATGGATATAGTTTCAAGGTATGTTTTGCAGTCTGAGAAAAAAAAAAGTGTGCTTCCCAAATACCATCTCTTTGCATCCTGTCTAGCTGGTAGTGGATGAAAAGTGGAAAGCCTTGTTTGATTGTTTCACATATTACTGTAAGAGAATTTAAAACCAGAGGTGAGGGAGTCAACAGGAGGATATTTTATTCAGCTTCTGGTTTCTAATTACATTAGTTATAGCCCTACCTTCTTAGTTGCTAGAAGTACAAGCATGAACTGGAAAAGAATGAGATAATCCGTGGTAAAGCATACTGAATAAAGATCTCTATTCAGATCTTTACCTTTCATCCTGAGTTCCTAGTGCCAAAAATTACTGCTGTTTGAAAATACACAATAAATGTGGCCTACTGTGGGCATCCGAGATAATCCTAATTGCTTTAAATGTTAGTGACAAGGATAGGTGTTTGAGAAGAGGAAAAGGGGCTGTACTGTGAAATAGTATACCTGTGTTAAGAGACACAGATGGAGTGTGCATTTGGTTCAAGATCCTTAGTCTTGTTTTTATTTTTTCATCAAAAAGCAGCTGTTCGTTGCTCTTGTAACTTCTTGTCAGCAGGAAGATAGCCACAGACATAAATTTCTAGAACTGGACACATTTCCATTGTGTTAATGGTATGCAAAGCAGAAAAGGAGCATCACTCCCATTTTCTTGTGATTTGGTCTTCATTTTGGTCAGCACAGAAGCAAAAGTCAAAAAGACACTTCAGCTGGTCAAAGTAAATGTGGAGTTCAGTTCTGAGGCAGTCCCATAGCTGAGTTTTCTTTTTCCCCTTGTAAACTACTTGGTATCAGCCTCCTTGTCTTACACTTTGCTGTGCATCATACTGCTGTGAAGAAGTCTGCACTCACACTGTGTTGTGGTGACCAGCTGCAGCAAGCAGAAACCCTTGGCTTCAGGTGGGCTTCCAGTCTTTGTCCCTGTGGGAGCCATCCCCTGGTCCAGATCTGTGATGAGGCCTGAGAGAGGGGAGGAGGTCAGTCAGTACAGAAAATGCATAGCACATTTGTGTGCTTGCAGATGTTGGCAGGAATTTTCAGGAAGAGCCATTTCGTCCTAGCAGTCATCCTGAGCAAGAGATGTAATGAAGGAGATAGCAATTTGGAGGTTTTTTACATTAGTTCATATAGAGTAGAAGCAAAAGAAAGATACTGGGGATTCACTAAGTGCACGTGTCCTTCAGAAACATGCATTACTGCAGCTTTACAAAATTGGAATCTTTGTGTTTAAAGAAAATCTTGAAAACACAGCTAATTCAAGTTTGTCTCTTCTTGCAGCTTCTCTGTGGCCTTCTAGCAGGAACCCATGGACCCACAGGCTCTTGACTGTTGGTGTCTTAGGTCTGCACAGAGCAGAATACCAAGAGTATGAGACTGAACCCTTTGTATGGCTTGTTTATGAGCACTCTGCCACTAATGCTAAATTTTTCAACCTGGTGTAAGTGAATAGTCCGCCATCTTTTTAAATAGAGCGTTCATACAAGAATGAATCACGTGAGAGATTTAGCAGAGGTAGATCTTCTTTTTGACCGTTTCTTATTTAATTCTGCTTAAAAAGTTGAATGCTAGGGAACATAGGGTTAAGCACGCCCAAAGGTGAGAGGCAGCTGAAAGGAGATTGCTTAGGATAACCTAGCTTGGCCTTCCTCCATATGTTCACATGGAGGTTGCATCTTACCCATCTTAATCATCTACAGCAAAGTCAGGACAGACCTTGACACTCCTGCTGCCATTCTAATGCTTTCTCCACAATAGGAAAATTGTGCTTTTCTCCCATTCTCTTTCTTTGTATGTCTTCTCAGTTGCTGAGAGAGCAGCTGAGGATTCTGATAGTTCTCTGATTCTGAGTGCTTGATTTTGCAGCACTAACTGTTTGGGGTGTTTTGTTTGGTTGATTTGGTTTGGGTTTTTGGCCTAATGGTTTGTGAGGCAGTTACCGTCGTGTTGCTGTAGTTGGCTGTAGCGTGATGGGTTGTTGGCTGTTGCTGGGAGGTAGAGTCAGCCCTTTTGGGCTCAATCTGACCAGTGGAGTGACCAAGCACCTTCCACTTGGTGGAAAGTGGGCAGTGTTTTTGAAGTGAACTTGAGCTGTGGTTCTTTCCAAGCCACCAAGTCAGTCAGCATGGCCAGCCACTGCACCATGTCTTAGAGTGGTTTGAGTTGGTATCCTGAGGAGGATGCTGGTGCCATTTTCTCTCATTTTGCCCTTTGTGCAGGTATTATGACTTGTTCTTGGCTTGGCTGCCAGTGATTTCCCAGGCCAGTTTGGTTTTCAAGAGCCTTTATGTGGGATCCATGTATCCTGGAGTGGAAGTTGCTGCTTGCAGCAGCAGTGGTATTTGCAAGGAAAGTTATTTGGAGGACAAGGTACTGTGAAGAGCAGTTCCTGTCCACCCTCTTGGCTAAAATTTAGGCATGCTTTAGTGATGCTCTCCTGCCATCAAACTGTCAGTGGCATCTGGTTCTTCATCCTGTGTGTGTGGCTGTGCTCACACACAAGTGGGCATGCCAGGAGGAAGTGGATGGGCCTTAGCAGTGTGTGAGACTGACATGCTTACTCACTTTCCTTTTCCCTAAGAAAGGTGAAAGAGTTTTAAAAAATAAATTGTACCACTCGACTTTAAATCTTTACAAATTGCTCCTTATTTAGAGTTTAATAGTTTTTTAAATGTAAATGCAGGAAAATATTTACTTTTCAAGCATGAATATCCTTCTGATTTCTCACATCACTGAAAGTGTATTACTCTGTTCAGTCCATTGAATTTCAGGGATCACTCAAGTTAAAAGTCATTGCAGTTTTCCAGTGTCAGAAGACATAAGGTTTTGTGTTTATGGTTGGGATCCCTTCTCACTTCTTTTCCTGTGTGGTATTAGTTGGATTTTTTTCAGATTTCTATGACTCAAAAGTATTCAGGTGCTTTCCCAAAGGTAAAAGGTAATTAGATCAAGGAATGATCTTTAAAAACTGTCACAGACCCAATTCTGGTGTTGTTATTTACACAGATAAGGGCTGTGTAACAACTGTGGGAGGATCAGCCACAAGCCTCAAACAGATAAAACTCATATACTTAAATCAAAAAGAACATGGGTTTTGTTTCTTTGAACTTGGAATTTCTACATTTTATTGCTGTGTGATTAAAACACTGGAACAGAATTGCTTATTTCCTTTTTCCTTCCTTTTTATAGCTACAAGTCCCAGTCTGAGTATCTTGCACTTTTTGTCAGCATTGCACTTACTCACTGCACCTTGCTTGACTTTGGTGACTTGACTGCAGTGGAGGTCTGTTAAATAAAGCAGGTTTGGATACAGAAAGTAGAGCTATAATCTGTTAGAGGTAAATCTTGGTAGTGCCAGATTGTTCTTAAAACCTTTGTGGCTCTCATTACATGCCTCTATGCCTATTTGGAGACCGGGATATATAGCTCAGATTGTCTAATAATCAAAACTGTGATAAATTTGGAAGTTGGTGGAAAAACTGGTGGAGCTTCACTGGTCCAGAAGACTTAGGAGCCACCTCTTGAGGTGCTAAGAAACAGATTTGATTGTCTCTGTACCAAAAAAAAGTTGCCCTCTGTGTCATTTCCCAGGTTTATACTACAATAACATAGAGTTGCTCAAAAAATAGACCACAAAAACAAGGTGACAGTTTTGCTGTGATAGGGTTTTAATGTCTGTACTGTAGCATGTTGAATGGGTTTTCTGTTGTATTCTTTGCATTGGGGGGCGGGGGTGGCAAAACCTTTCTGAAAGTTTGTCACAGAGAATATAGATCACAGTGTTTAAAAACAGGCCTTTTCATCACTTCAGGCACATGCACGCTTACAAGTATTAACAAATCTTTTAAAATAAATAAACCTCTTGCCCATTTGGCTACTTGGGAGAAAACAAACAATTATCCCCTTTTAACCTCGATCATTTCTCTCATATTTTTGTCCTGGAGTCCAGGAACACACAGAATCCTTATAGCCTGTCCTAAACCTTCACACATCAGGCTTTGCTAAATCAGATCAGAATGATTTTTTCAAAGTTGGGAGAGCTGAGCCCATAAGCCCGCCAGCCTTGTTGATTTGACACCAGCTGTCATTACTATATAATGCAAGGTGCCTTATGGAGAAAGAGATGATTCCTGATGCCAGACCTGGCCAGATCGAACAAAAGCTGCTTGTTGGTGTCAGCCACAACCTAAAGCTAGTCTGTAGGACACATCAGGAGAGGTGACTGTTCTGCATTTTCTATAGGTGATTTGCTCTTAGACTTTGGCAGAGCATCTCTGTTCTGTCATTACATAGTAGTCAAAGCATGAGCCACCCCAGCAAGATACTCACCTGAGATAGTGCATGGTGTATGTTTCAGATCATGGGAGTGTGGTGCAGGCTGGGCCACAGAGTGAGCGTGTTTGTGCTGCTTCCCTTGCAGAGGAGCAGAAGTGTTCCTCTGTTTTTCCACTTGTTTCGTGTAATCTGCATGTTTACATTTGATTCAAGTCCTAGCAGCACTTAGGCCATGATAAAGTGACTTAATAGAGGAAGTGAAGTGGAAGGACAACTGGTATTCTCCTCCAGACACTGAGGAGATGGGACTTCTCCTTGGACTCCACCACCAGCCCTGCTTAAACAGTAAAAAGGAAAGGTAGGAAACACACCATTAGGAATCTCCTGGTATGTTCTTACGGCAGAAGAGATTTTGGTTCTTGAAAACCACAAGGAGTGTTTCTGATCCTGCAGCTCTTCTTGTTTCAGGATTGGTAGGCTAAAAAAACTAAAAATCTAAGCAGTTGTTCCTGGCTGCAGGTTGTGTTAAGTGCTGTTCCAGCCTGTTTTAGGTGCAAATCAGTGCCCTCTTCCAGCAGTGCAATGGTTATTTCAGGCCTGGAGATGCTGGAGACCTATTTGGCTGTTCTGTGCATTTGACTACATAGCAAAGGAATACAGGATGCTGCAGACCAGATTCCCCTTTCTGTGTCATTAAACCAGTTAGCAGCATCTGCAGGATGTTTAAAAACTGCTGGAAATTGTCTTCACTACCTTGTCACTCCCTCATGTCTAAGTACTGCATTCTTTTCTTTGTATTTTACTTAGGAGAAAATGTAATACAAGGTTAATATCCTGTTCACTAGAGTTAAAAAGTTTATGTCAGATCTAAAAGACAATAGTAGAGTCTGCTTTGGCAGAGTGATGTTTGAGCCTTAGTTGTCCCTTATATGCATCAAAGGAGACACTTGCATTAAATCAAGGAGCCAGGTTCTGCAATATCAGAAATGGTCAAAACTCCCTGAGAGGAATGGAAATTGCTATTTTGTCTGTGCATGGGTTAAGTAGGTGAAAATGGTGTGTGTGATGTCAACTTCATAATGTCTTTTCCATCTCTTGGTAACCAGTGTTGTGTTTAAAAACAGGACAAATTTGGAAGCTGAGCTGCAAATGGAAGTTACTGCAGAAACACAGGATACTACAGAAATGGAATTGGTGCCTGAAAACTAGGCAAGAAAATAAAACTCTGTAGTCAGATGGCTATAGAGCAGGTATTTGTTTATTCTGCGCCAGGAGTGAGGAGGATCACTGATCTGCCACAAAACTCACTGGCTCAGGCTTAGCCTACGGTTACATTTTAAAGATCATTCTGTGCAACATTACAGTTACAACATATCATTAGCATATTCATATCTGCATAAAGCTGTGTGTCATGGTTAAAAACTTTATAGTTTTTGTGCATGCGTCAGTTCCTTCTGTGGTGGTTGTCAATCATCTGGTGGTCTTTTGATGAAGATTTTTATAGTCTTCTTCACGTTTGAACTTTATACCTTTGTTTTTAACACATCCTCTGTGTGTTTGTTTTTCAATCTGTTTTTAGCAAATTTTGCAGTTTACAAGTTCCATTAAAACTTCCTATGTTGCTTTCTTTGCTTACACTTTTTATTGCTTGCTTTGCTTGCAGTTGTTTTCTTGTTACAATACTACTTGTGGTTAACATTTTGTTACAGACTCTCTACTTAGTAAGAGAGTGTTTCTCATTTTCTTGTTAGTAGTGGGCTAAACCCAGGTGATGATGCTGTTTACTTTCCTTGAATCCTGTTGGATTTGACTGGCTGTTAAAGTCGAGCCTGACCTCATCTCTTTCATTGAACTTCAGGGGTCCTAGAAGTCCCCAGAGTCTGCAAGCACCCAGGGCTCAAGTGAGGAGGGGTTGCTCACTTAGGCACAGCTCTGTGATTTCAGGACTGCGTTTAAGCCTCAACTCCATATTCTTTGGTTTTGTGCAGTTGTAGTAGATTCATCATGGCTTCTGAAAAACAAGCAATGGCTGTAAACAGTATTCTCTTTTGAAAGACCACAGGGTGGTAATACTTTCCACTAAACAGTAAAATCCAGAACATAATATTGATGATAAAGGTGTCAGGGACTCATGGAGATCCTGCTGTGATTTAGTTTCCCTCCAACTGTCTCAACTACCAATGCATTTTGCTAATTACATCATAGATTTTCCTATTGATGAACAGAATCTGAATTAACCCGGGAAGCACTAATGTTACCCTTTCACTATTATTGTTGTACAAGAAACCATGGCAGATGCTGGCAGTTAGCTACACAAACATTAGTATTAACGATTGGCCATTTGGAATTGGTGACAAACTGCCGGCCACTGGAATCCTGAGCCTGAAACCAATCAGGAAGTTAATGAGGAGAGAAATTACCACTGCAGCTTCCCCTTAATTATATTCACGGCAGGCAGGAAGGGAGTGTTGGGGGTGGATCTCAACTCATCTAAGGTTAGGAAGGTCAGAGACCCTTTTACTTGGTTTTTGTATCTAGTGCAAATTGCAATGTTACAACCGTTCCTAGCACTGTATTAGTTTCAAATTCTGTGATGTTTGGCCTCAGCCTCGGGTTGCCCGAGCAGGGCCTTAGGTCTGCAGGCAGGTAACTTTCTTGTGGGTGGAGGTATACAGCCCCCAGACCTGAAGTTGTTTCCCTCTGATGATTATTCCCTCTGCATTCACCTTGGCGGGAGGAGGGAGACCAGCACCTCTACATGTGCAAGGGGACAACTTCTTGTCCCTCTCCCCAGAGAGGGGAGATCTGTGTGGGGTCTCCTCTGGTCGGGGCCAGGGGATGTCTGAGGCACTGTGTTTTTCTCTCTCTCTTCCTTCACTTGCAGTGGTTTTGCCACCCAGCAGTCAGGACTCCGACCTGGGGTGCCTGTCCAGCAGCAGCGGGAGCACCAAGGGGGACCTGGAGTGCGAGCCCCCGGCGCAGCCCAGCAGCTTCGCGATGAGCCCTGTCCAGGAGGGCAGCGAGTAGCCGCAGCACGGCGGCCCTCGCCCGGGGCAGGGAGGTACAGCAGCAGCGTTCTCGGTTTGCTTGTTCTGCTTGGGGGTTGCTGGGGATGGGCGGGGGTTGTTTGGTTTCTTCTTCCCAGGTGCGGGGCGGGACGCCAGCTTCCCCGGGGGTGGCCGTGGGGCGCTCCCCGCCGCCGCCAGGGCCGGCTGACGCGTCCTGCCGCCAGAAGCCAGCGCCGTGCCTCCGCTGCCCATCTGAGGGGCGGGGGGCCGCCGTCGGGGCAAAGGCGGAGAGAGCGTCGCCGAAATGTGGGCAGGGGCTCAGGGTAGCGGGAACCGAGATAATCGGGAGTCCTGTGCCGGCCTCTCCCTGTGCAGGGGCCGATAACTGATCTCTGGGAAACATCATCCCGTTGTGTATTCCTAACGGTTCCTCACAGGCTAACGCTGTTGCTTGGTCTGGGAGTTTTCTTCTCATGTCGCCAGATTAACATATTTTGCATATTACAGTTGAGTGCCTTGCCTTAGATTGCAGTCTAAACTGCAAGTAAGTAAGTCCCTTAAGAGTTGCCTTGAATTTTGGCGTTTGTTATTTTGTTAAAAATAGCCTATGGTGTTCTTTTCTTGTGTTGCCAAAGCCAACCCGAAATGAAACTAGTCTAGAAAAATTCATTGTTCTCTGTAGTTGCAGCTGTACCTGAAATAAAAATGTTATTGATGACTGAATTTTCTTGTGTGTATATTTGGTGAGCTGTATTCAAACAGAAAAAAAAGAAATTACTTGTATTTTCTTCGCTCTGTGCTTTGAAAACATCTATTTGATTTCACCCCCATCTGTTGTAATCAATAACCTGACCATCTTGTTTTTTATTAAATGCACTTACTCTTAATTTCATCCACCAGTGGTTTTAGAGAGAATAATGTGGAGTTACCTATATAGGTTTGACATTATAAATCACTTCTTGAGGCTGAATCGTATAGCGGTATCGATTGATCCTGATATATCACAGAAATTTACTGTCACTTCTGTTTTCAATTAAAGATACAATCAGTCAGATAATGACTTAATTGGATTTTACAGAAGATTGAGTTTTATTGCCCAGTGCTTTACGAGTTTAGTTAAGGAAGATCATTTTATCACACTTGTCAGCCTGCTCCTGCGGCTCCGTGCCCTTCTGCCGCTACCGTGTCGGCGGCGCGGCTCCCCAGAGGGCACGGCCGGCGGGACTGGGACAGAGGCGGCTGCTCGCTTCCCCCCTGCTCTGTCAGTCCTCAGGCTCTACTAAAACACAGCTTAATTTCTGGAGAACATTTCACCACTCCCTTCCCCTCTCCCCTTATCCTCCCCGGGCACAAGGCCTCCCGAGGGCTGTAGTGCGGTGGGGACCTGCCTGCCCGGGCTGTCTTGCATCCACCCCGGGCGCTGCTCCCGTCCCCTCCTTGCTGCGGAGAGGGTCTGCTCCCGTGCTCAGAGCACTCTCCGGGAGTAAGGGGCTGCCTCGCTCCCCCGGGGGAGCCAGCCACGGCAGCAGGCAGGATGCCCTGCCCCGGGCGGCGCTGGGGGGCTGCATGCCCTTCGGAGGGGTTTATGCCGCTGGCAGCCTGGGCCTGGTCACCGAATGGAGTGGGGAGCAGACAAGGGACAAACGAGGCAGGACTTGCCCCGCTGTTGCACACGGGGAAGTGGGGGCTGGGGCAAAAAAAGCCATGCCCTTCATATAGACCAGTGTGGGACCTGGTTGGTGACAAGGTCATGGGAGGAAGTTAGGGGGAGAACAAGCAGCATCCTTCAGAAGATGGGGGAAATCCTGCCTGTAGAAATAAGTTTTGGAGAGTAACTCACATTCAGTATTGAGGGAACTTCAGAAGAAAAGATCACCCATGAAAGACGGCCGAGGAGCACATGCCCACCCCACCAAGAATGGGGAGATGTGGGGTGATCTCCCTGGGCCCCCTCCCGTGGGAAGGCAGTGGCTCTAGCTGGGAGTGCCTGCCCTTAGTGGATGCATGCTCGGGTCTGCTGCCCCGTGGCAGGACGTGGCCACTCAGGGCACAGCTGGGTGCCACTGCCACTTTCCCTTGGTGTGTCCGTGGGAGCTCTATATTTGCACGGTCCAGGACTTTGCAGCTTTTCACTTTTGGGACTCCCGCGAGCGGGACTGACAGGAGTGTGCACGGAGCACAGAGAGTTTTCACAGGCTTTTTTGGAGTTTGGGGTTTGGTTGGATTTTGTTTGGTTTGTGTGTCTGTGATTTCTTTGTTGCTGCTGTTTTGTTTGTGTTATTTTTTTGTTTGGGTGTTTTGTGGTTGGGTGTGCGGGTTTGCTTGGTTGGGTGGCTGGTTGTTGTTATTTTACTTTTCCACCGCAGTACAAGTCTCTCTCTTCCCAAGTATTTCTAGGTGGTTGGTAAGCAGTGACCTTTATTAACACTACTCCTCTCAAAGAGCGCGTTCCTCGCCTCTCGGCATGCAGCGTTGACTGCTAGTTTGTGTGACCCTTCGCGGAACTCACATTTTCTCGAAGTCTTCCGTGAAAGTTTCACCCCGCTCTAGGCGCGACACCCGACCACGCAGCCCAGCAGGGCTGCTCCTCTCCCTCCTTACTGTGCCAGCGCAGACAGAGACACCCAGAGTCACTCTCCGATCGGGAAATCTTGCATAATTTATTCCTGTCTTTTCCCTGTAACGCGGGCAAATGCCTTAAACCAGTTCGGGCGAGGTGAGCTAATCCTGCCGTTCGCAGTCGCTCAACGGTAACCAGCATCCCGCGAACCCTCTCTCCCAGAAATCTTACTTCAGAGCAGTGCAAGCACTAGCGAGCACTGGCCCCGGCCCCACCCTCTCCTCCGGCCGCGGTACCCGGGGCATCGCGGGGCACACCCTTGGCGGGGCAGCCCTTGCGGCCGTCCCTGTCCGCCCGTCTCAGGCGCGGCTCACGGCGGGTTCCAGCGGCTGGGCGGCAGCGCCGCATGCTCCGGGTGGCTCTACATCGAAAAGTCGCGAAACGCCAGCGGATTCGGGCCAGTTTTGAGTTTCCAGCCCGGCCTCCGCCCTGCCCGGTCCGTGGGGTTTCTATGGCCCTTTGGCGAGCCGGTCCCTTTCAGCTAAACGTTATTTGCAGCATATGTTTCGCACATTAATTTTCTTTTGGTCTATTCTTCTGGGCGCTAACTGCTAACACCTCATAGTCACCTTGAAATTTTCTCTGCTGTTTTCCAATTAAAAGCTTAATAGCCCTGGAAACGGAGTTCATGTGGTGCAGTTTACCATCGCCCCTTCGTCTGAAAAGCTTTCTGCTGGGATCCCATTATGTGCTTGAATAAACCTTTTCGGCGAACAGAAATGGGAACCGGGGTTGTCAGGTGTTGGGTTACAATGGACTTTCAGGCAGGGGACGTTTTGCTAACATGAATACGAATCTGGCCCTATGGGTAGATGTTGTCAAATACTAGGACATGGAAACCATTCCCATCAAATATGAGAAAAGGATTACAGCATTATATCAAACGGGTATTTCAGCCTAAACGCCCGATGTGCAGCCAAGCGAGAGAGGGGCCCCCGGCCCTCAGCCAGCCTACCGCCGCGCCGGGCACCTCGGCTCGGGATCCGGCGGCCGCCCGGCCGGCTGCTGTAGCGGAGGCGCCCCGCAGGACCCTCGCCTGCTAGTGGGGAAGTAGGGTTTTCCACCACCACCGCCGCAGGCATTTGCACCCCGTTTCTTCGTTTTTAGAGAACGGATTTCCAAGGCTGGATGTGCATCATCTTTCACGTAATTTTGTGATCGTTGAATGTTTGGTCCACTTCTTTTTTTTCCTCCCCTTAATGGCGACCCACGAGAGTGCCAGAGGCCCCGCGGGGGAGGCCAGTTCCGAGCTGCAGGGATATCCAGGTTCAGTACATGCACCCCGGCAGCAAAAAATTGATGTTCTGCTGGCGCTGCGAAAAAATGCACTGTTCCCCGTATCCGATCCGATTCACCTTCCTGGTGCGGTTAACAGATGCAGTGCTCATCCTCCTCACGTCCAGCGCACGGCCCTGGGGAGAAAGATCGCACTTGAATCACTCTTCCTCCAGAAGTAGAAAAGTAATGAGAAAAGATCCTAGCAATGAAACACCACGCAAATACCTTCGTAGCATACACTGCCTTTTATTGTCCTGCGAAATACTTGCTGAGTTTTAAATCTGATTTCCTAATTACGTAGCCTCGCTAAATGCTTTATTTCGTGTAGCGGTTACGGTGTAGAGATACGTGGGAAGAGCAGGGGAGATCTTGAGGCAACGAAATGGATTCAAATCCAAGCAGCAGCCCCTGCCCTCCCGCGGACGCTACGCCGCGGGCAGATGAACGCTTACAGTAAATTTGTTTTCCCCCAGCCAAAATGTTTTTTGTTTTTGTTTTTTGGGGTTTTTTTTTCCCCCCAGCAATATATTACATCTGGATTCAAGGTTCTCGCTGCCACATGGGGATGTATCCGTGTTTCAGCAAGAACCCCCTCCGCGTCCGGAGATGCAGCATATTACAAGTCCTCCGCACCAGACACCATTTAGGTTTCAAGCAACCTGGCTTGCCCTGAATTTCACGGTCCTTTCTATAGCCATCGTTTACGTTTAGGTGGCTGACTTGGCGCGGGATGCAGGAGAGGCAGCGGACCCCATGGGGCAGATGCCGACCGCGGCTCTCCAGCTCTGAGGCGCGATCCCGCGGGAACACGGCCGCAAGCCGATTCCGCGCAGTACTTCTGAGCAGCTCTTGGTCCCGGGCACCTCCTGCTCCGGGCAGCTCTTCCCGGCTGCAAAACTTTGATAAAATTTTGATCTCGACCCCCCGCCACACCTGGCGGCGCTGGGCCACACGCTGTAGCAGCCATGCACAGTGCCGCCGAGGACGGTGTCCCGTGAACTTTCGAGGCGGGGCCGCTGAAACCTCCTGGTCCCCGCTCATCCCTCAGCCCCGGCTGCCTTCGTGGGTGAGCCGTGCGGCGGCAGGGGGTGGATGCCAACAGCCGCGGTCCCGGGCCGCTGGGGGACGAGCCCCTTCGGCGCGGCACGGGCATCGCCGCCGCCCCGACGGCAGGGCAGAAGCCCCCCCGTTTCCCTCCCTCTCTTCCTCTCTCCCTCCCTCCCTCTCTTCC
>VZRL01006365.1:1094620-1115599 GCA_013397895.1 Origma solitaria
CGCTGGGCCGCCGAGCCGCCTCCCGCGCTCCCGGGGCCGCTCCCCAAGGCAGGTGAGGCCGGGCCGGGCACCGCGGTACCGGGGCAGGAGGGAAAAGGGAGGGCCGGGATGCCGGCGGTCGCGTCTCGGGGGAGGGGGCCAGAACGAGGAAAGGCGAAGGCTTTCCCCTTCACCCGACGGGCTTCGTGGGAAGGGAATGGACAGGAGTTCTGTTGGGGTGCGCTTTGTCGTTCCTAAAAAGCAAGCAGCCTCACAGTGACCGGCCCGCTCCCCGGCCAAGATCGCGTCCACCGAAACTAGTGAAGGGGGCCAGCGAATGTCGCCGCTGCCACCCGGCCCCCCGACGTGCAGCTCCTGGGCCCGTTCTCCAGGCCGGCCAGGAACGGGCAGCGTCTCTTTCAGCCGCTCCCGATCCCTCTCCGGGGCTGAAGCTTCCCAGCTTCTCGCACCCCGGGCATAGGGCAGCGGCACCTCGTCCAGGACAAAACCCGCACCGGGAGCCTCGGATCAAAAGCGGCGCCAGGAGCCGGAAGGTTTCTGCAGGCTATGATGTCTGGGGAAAGTGGGGTGGTGGCAGGGAATGAGCAGGGCAACCCAGTCCTGCGCAGGCCTGTCCCTTCGGGTCGCGTCCGGGGCGGCTTGCGACAGGTCGGGGATGCTGAAACCACCGTCTGCAATGGGCACCTTGTGAGTGCGACTTGTCGGTAATACGCGTCTCTGGGGGCAAAACTAACGTTCCGGAACCATTGTCCCATTCCGTCCATTGTCTGAGCGGGAGTTGATGGTCTTCCACGATAGCGATGCTTGGCAGGCAGGCCGCTGCCAGCCCAGGGCGCTCCGCTGATAAGTGTGACAAAATTTTACGCGGTGCCCCAGGAGCGGAATGGCGAGCCCTGGGCTCCCGCAGCGCGGGCCCATGTGCGCTGTGGAGACAGTCTGGCCACGGAGGTGTCCACCACGGCCCCGGCATGGGGCTCTACTCCTCCAGCCCCGGAGCAGACACACACCGGGCCCGGGGCGGCGGCACAGTGTTAGACGGCCGAGTCTAACAGTGTGGAGAGGATGCCGGTGGTTTGGGACCCACTTCCCCTTTTCCGGTCCTTGGCACCGCTTTCCTGTCCTCCAGCACCCCCGTCCACCGCGTCTCGTTCCGGTTCCGCGGGCCACACCATAGGGCCGGGTTTGGGGATCTTTGCCTAAGTTTCCAACTGGTCGGACCCTCTCCGCTCTCTGCACCCGCGGCGGCGCTTGGCCGGGGCTTCCTCCCTGCGTGGAGGCGGCGGCGGGGTAAGACCGAGGAGGTGGGAAGAGAAGGGGAAAAATCCCGCCTTGGCTTCTTCGAGAAAATGAAAGTTCCTATCCACCAGCACGATATAAATCTGTCGGATAGGAACGATATTAACTTGCAGGCTCAACTTTCCTTCCTCCTGATATATGAACTTCCCGGTTTAAAAGATTACAGTAATCACGGGAGGAGAGTGTAAATCGAATCTGATAGCAATAACTTTTGGGGAAGGTCAGGCTCAAGTGAAATGTTACCAAGCAACAGGCATTTCGTTTGCAAAATACAATCAAAGTGTATTGATGAGAAATTCTTCCTTGCCAGCCAGTCAGCACTTTCTGACAACAGCTTTACGGAGAGAAAAAACAAACAAACAACAAAACATAGTGGAGATCTCCATAAATCAAGGCCCTTGGCACTGCGCCTGCCCCTGTCCTCCCCCGCAGTGAGGCTGGGCTGGGGGTACTGGGGAACCCCGGGACCACCGGGAAACCTTTCCGGTTACACAGACCTGCATGGTCCCCGGTCTCTGATTGGCGCAGACGGGTTTTACCCCACTTTTTATCAACATGAGGATACATGAGAGCAAAGCAGAAAATGGTCTCCTTAAGGGTTCCTCCTCTCACCTACCACCAGACACTGTTTAACCACACACCTTGTTTATTTCCGACTATCCCGCGTGCTCTGGGCGGCAGGGCTTTCTCTTTCCTCTCTCCCCATTAACTGCATTAAAATCGTCATAAAAGCAGAGGATGAGCCTCCTGTCCACCCGGTTTCTAAAACACACACACCCCTGCTTCCGCCTCAAAGACGTTGTTCTCATTAAAAGTTTCTTCACTGAAGAGGGGATATTTCCCGATGTATGGTAAAATCAGGGCCGTTTGCTTTTATTCCTGCCACAATCGGCCGTTTCGGTGGGATGGTTGTGAAGTTCTGTTCTAGAAACTACTCCTGTTGCATCTGCCTCTGCTAACCTGGAGTGATTCTGCCTCCTGATAACCTGCTCATGAACTTTCTTTGCCCACATGAGTGCGTGTTACATTTCTCTTCGTAGTAGTTATCAAGACTTGTAAACAATAAAATGCTATATTCAGCCGTCTGATATTTTTAGTGGCAGCCTCTTAATGCAGCACAGCCATCTCTGTGTTAGTCTGAGACCAGTGATTAGTCTCCTACAGAGTATTTAGACCTTAGATTATAGGGAAGAAAGTCTGAAATGAAAGTAATGAACACAAAACAGAACCAAAACCCCAACAACCCGAATCAAACTAACAAACACCCCACTCCTCCAAACAGATAGCAAAAGTTTAAAAATCAAACCCATCAACCAAAAAATTCACCCAAAGCAAACAGAAAATCCCCCACCAAAAGGTAGCCGTAACTTTTTGTGCATTTATGCTAGTTCTTTTATCAGTCTTTCCTAATAATACGAATAAGGAAAACAGCAGGTACTTTAGAGATACAAGAAAACCTGTCTTGTGAAAAGAGTGGTCCTAACAATCAAAGAAAAAGCTGCTATATCAGGGAGTCAAGCAGTGGGAATATCGAGGAAGCAAATTTGGTTCCAAAATATTAGACCAAGTTTTCCGGACAAGTTATTAACTTGAGAAGAACAGTTTTTCTCTCTCACATATTTTGGTTTTATTTGGCTCCTTTGCACCATTTGACTCATGATTCTTAGTGTATAAATATTCAAGAAGAATTGGTGTAAATATTGTGCCAAATTCGTATCAGCTTTATTAATTTATATTTTACTGTAAATGCATATACAGTTCTCCCACTGTTATGTTTCAAGTGTATTTGATGCACTGCATCTCTGTAGATCTGGGCTGATACCTGTCTCTGCATGCATATTATTACTCCTCATCTTTTATATCAGTAAGGAAACACTTTTCCTAGTTTTCACAGGAATCATAAACTGGTTACTGGATACTTAAATGCAGGCATTTGAAACCCCTACACACACACACACAGAGAGAAAAAACAAAACACTCCCCCCTCCAAAAAAACCAAAACCAAAACCCGGTCCTCAGAACCACACAAACAACCCCTCCAAAACAAAACCAAAAACTCCTACCGAAACGCAAAAAAAACCCCACCAAAAAAAAAAAAAAAAGGCAAACCAACCAAATGTCACCACTAACAAAAATACAGCAAAAAACCTCAAACCTCACAAAGAACTAAATACAGAACCCAAATCCCACAAACGTAAAAAATAATCTGAAGACGAGATTTCTTTCTTGAAGCCTAGAATATCTTAATGTGAAACTGACGAGTTATGAAGAAAGCAAAGCTTTGGGGAAGAGCGGGAGGTTGTACGTTTTAAAAACAAAATTATTTTTGTACTTGAAAATACAAACATTTGCAATTAATACATGCATGAAATATTCGTGCAGTTCAGTGCCCACGTAGGGACATTTACAACGTATCTTCATAAACTTTTATTTATTTGACGATGGCTATTTTGTATCTTCACAAACTTTTGTTTATTTGACAATGGCTATTCCGTGACAATTTTAAACAAACGAAAATCCCGGTCGCGGCGGTTCCCATGAAGGGTTGGAGTCAGTCCCCGGGTCGCGCCTGGTCCTCCCGAGCCCTCAGTGTAGCGGGGAAGTGGTGTTTCGATAGGGGAAAGGCAGCCAAAGCACAGCCTGGCAGCCAGGGAAGCACCGGAGCCGGCCGGGCGAGCGGCCAGCTGCCGTGCGACAGACTCCGGCCCCGCTGTGACACCGCGCACCTCCCCAGCCTGGGCACGGAGCCGCCTGACACCGGCAGCCAGAAATGCTCCCAGAAAGACAGACGGAAAAATACAACAGCCTCCGTGCTCAGTGTTAGCCAACAGAGGGTAATTCTCCATGTGTTAATAGCAGCACTTTGATTTAAATTATCGAAATCTCGTTTTCCCGGTCTGCCCCCGTGAGTCTAACACCCCGGTGAGACGCGCCGCTGTGACCTGAGCTGTACGAGGAGATTGTCCCTGTGCAAAAGCTAAGAGTCGGCATCTGTGCAGCGTCCTGATGATAAAGATGTAAAATTCATTGTGATGAGTTTTCAGAATTCCACGTTTCAGAATTTCAGAATTTGTAGAAAAATTTTTATGCAAACCTCATAAGGATATTTTTAAGGGTACAGAAAATTAAGCAAATATGAAATATCTCAAAAATAACATTTTGTAAGGATCAGTAAATATATTAGAGATATCTTACCTGATCTGGGGGTGTTTGTTTGTTTGTTTGTGTTTTTTTAACCAACACGTATTTTTTCCCCAGTGCTATATGTTCTCATCCCATAAAGATACACTGTAAATGTGAGCATGAGGTATTTCTGAAATATGTTCTCCTTGTATTCAGTTCATTTGGTAATATTGGTCACCAGAGTACAATCTATTTACGTGGAAATTAGGGTTATCATCTCCCTTAACAGCCTCTCTAACTCTGTCAAGACAGGGACAGGGTAGTAAGATGTCCTCAGACTGCCCGCTAAGACTTCAATGTATAAATTGTCCATTCACCAAGATTTGTAATAAATGCATAGTCAAGGGATTAGAAGGGAAAGGTAGCACGAATCTCACGTTTTCTCAAATAATGGATGAGCTATGCCAATGTCTTAGCACCTCCTCAAAAGGATACATGTGCCAATTTGCTATCGGCAGACAACCCCTGCATTCTGCTTTGGCTGCTAGGGCAAGATTGATGCACTGACTGTATGAGAAAGAGGAAACCTACGTGGCCTTCTCTGTAATATAGCACATGCAGTTACTGCTTCTCTGTTTTCACTGGACAGAGAGCATGACCAATGTAAAAACCGGCTCCCAAAATGAGTTATCCTGCTAAAAGAGAAGAGTGAGATCTTCGTAACGGCATCTGTGTTCCCCAGCTTCACACTAGCCTTCCACAGATCAAATTAGCAGCATCCCACAGCTCTGTAGGATGGCCCATCATTTCTGCCGGGTACAGCCATCCTCATGAGGAGAACCTTCCTTTGCCATGCTCACACTGTCAGGCTATGCTCTCCTAGCATCTCATCCTTATTTATAGCTCCTGTTGTGGTGTGCGTAGTGGCTTCACGCTCAGCTCAGGCTTGCTCAGACCCTGACTTCTTTCTCTCTGGTCTTTTATCACACTGATCTGTTAAATGCTAAACTTAGCCCACTAATGGATGAGGAGATGCCCAGCCTGTTCCTGGGGTGAGAAAAAGGCAGGAGATTGTGAGCAGTGAGGCTCAGGTGTTTGCACAGCTCAAGCTTGTTCCACCTCAGTTGGGTGGGGGTGATCATCAGCACATTTTAGGGACCTTTTCTTGCTTCTAACAGCTACTTTATCTAGTTGGGGTGTTTACCAGGGGCTTGGGAAACCAAGCAAACAGTTCCATTGTTTTTTGTAGACGATCTTTCACATTTGTATGTTCAAAAAGCACTACCCTGTGCAGTTGAAGTAGGCTCTGTCAGCCTCACCTTGGACGATGATCCTCTCACCATGCATTGATGCTTCCCAAGAATATCATCATTGTGCTCTATGAGGAAATGAGGAAAGCCAGCAGAAGTGTGGTCTTGGGAAATAACCATGAACAATCTCAAGCAAGCGTATTGATCCTCTTTTGCATAAGCAAGGTTTCTTGCCTTCTTCTTGCTGACAAGCAGTCTTATTTCAAAGAATTTCATGCTCTGGTTGGGCATTATCAAAGAGTTTTGAGTGTCCATCTGGAGATGCCAAGGTCAATGGGCTTGCTTTGAGCTCCATAATCAGCTCCCATCCTTCTTAGTTTAGCACACAGAGAGCAAGATACCTGAAACAATTGCAAAGAGAGGTTGTAGGGTCTCCATCCCTGGAATTATTTAAAACTCATCTGAGCAGGGACGTGAGCAACCTGCTCTTTGTCTAAGGCTGCTCCTGCTTTGAAGAGGATGTTGGACCAAATGGCTTCCAGAGGTCCTCTCCAAACCAGATTTTTCTAGAGTATGTGTGTGAATGGGACAAAGCATCAGCTATGCTTAAGGGTTTAGAGCAAAAACCTTGCTGTGGGAGGAACCAATTTCTATGGGAGGAACCAGTTTCTTCAGAGCCAGAACTGGAATATGCTGATTTATTTGAAGACTTTTAAAACCTTCAACCAGTGGTGATAATGGCGTGGTTCCACCAATGCTGTTGGAGCTGCAGAGGGAATTTTCATCTCCTAACACAGACAATGCTAGTGAGGAATTATGATGTGAAAATGCTGAAGTTCCTCTGAGAAAGCTTGCACTTGGGTGGTGTGTTGCTGCCTTGTAAACAGTGAGAAAGGACTGATACAGCATGTTTGATGCAGCAGAAAAATGACCACAGCTTCTTTCCTTGCACATGGGAGAATGAGACAAAGTATGCCTAGATCATACATCACAGATCACATTATCCTTTTGCAGTTTTATTCTTGTGGGATGTTGCAAAGATACCTTAATTTTTGCAGCAACTCTGAAAAAACCCACTTTTTTTCCTCTTAAGATCCTGGTCTATTCACTTTAAGAAGATAACAACTTCAAACCTCTGTGAAAGCTTTTGGCTTCAGTTTTTTGTTAACTTCTCTGACTTCTCTTTGCAGACATGAATGAGGAGCGTTTGGGTGATGCGAGTGGAGCAGACAATGCCGAGACCTACAGTGACAAAGACACAGACCAAAGGAGTTCCCCAGACATGACTAAAGCCAAAAATTGTTTCAACCCTGAAAGCCCTGAAATTGTCTCAGTGGATGAGGTTGGTTTCGCAGTTCAGAAAAATGGTGGGAGCTCAGAGAACCGTCCAGACAGCCCCAAATACCACCCAGAGCAGAACCACCTCCTGATAGAAGGTCCTTCTGGGACAGTTTCTTTACCATTCAGTTTGAAAGCAAACAGGCCCCCACTTGAAGTCTTGAAAAAGATCTTCCCTAACCAAAAGCCAACTGTGCTAGAGTTGATCCTGAAGGGGTGTGGCGGTGATCTGGTGAGTGCTGTAGAGATTCTCCTGTCCAGCCGGTCTTCAGTGGCTGGTGGAGACAGACCTCCCGCAGAATCTGATGGTCTTGTTTTGCCTTCCAATGGGCATATTTTTGAACACACTCTGAGTTCCTATCCAATTTCATCTTCCAAGTGGTCTGTGGGCTCAGCATTTAGGGTTCCTGACACCCTGAGGTTCTCTGCTGATTCCAGTAATGTCATGCCAAATCCTCTGGCTGTACCTTTGCAGCACCCTTTCCCTCAACCACCACGCTACCCGCTGATGCTGAGGAACACTTTGGCAAGAAACCAGTCCAGCCCGTTCCTGCCCAACGATGTCACCCTGTGGAACACCATGACACTGCAGCAGCAGTACCAGTTGCGGTCCCAGTACGTCAGTCCTTTCTCTAGCAGCTCAGCCAGCGTTTTCCGAAGCTCACCTGTCCTTCCTTCCCGCTCGTCAGAAGATCCTAGGATCTCAATTCCTGATGATGGGTGTCCTATTGTGTCTAAGCAACCAATTTACACAGAAGATGAATATGAGGAAAGGTCTGATTCTTCAGACTCAAGAATACTCAACACATCTTCTTAGACTGACATTTGACATGTGACAGCTAAGCGATACTCACAGTGCAGCTGAACTACTGGCCCCTAACAGGAGGGACACGTATTCTACGAAACTCTTGCAATTGTATTGAAAAGTGACTTTGCTTGGTATTGTACTATAGCAATAAAGACATAACTTATTTAATTTCTTGCACTTCACTGGATAATGCCAAATAGCAATACTCTGGCTTTAGTGCTGAGTGTGTGTTACAAAGGAAGACTTTATGGCTACCAGTTATGGGACTCCAGAAGACTCATAACGGAAACAGAAGCCCAAGGTCTACTTTGTTCCTTAACTCAGAACAATGGGGATGTTAAACTAGAATACTTGAATGCTGTTTTATAAGAGAGAACTCCTCAGGACATAAGAAATCAAGCAAACATAGTTCAATTGCAAATGGACTAAAACAAGGACCTTATAATCTTATGCCAGTGATCATTCTTGCAGTGAAAGAAAAGGCAGAAGAAATAAATACACACATGCAACTAACATGAGCTGCTTCTGTGCCGTTTGAGCTTGGACACATTTCAGAGAAATATTATTAAGAGTTATTCTTTCCCCATGGCTAGGTCGAAATATGTAATGTCAGTGTAAAACCAATTACAGCTGTGAATTGCATGAAGTGTATTGTGAAATGAACACCAGATTAAGCATTGTCAGGTTAATGTAGCATGCTAAGGACTCTAGAAAAATAAACTAAGATGATGATCTTGGTTTATGTCATTTATGCTGGGCAAATAACATTCTGAAGATAGAGAGCTGATTAGTCCTCAGCCGGGGTTAAAATGTCCAGCTCTATCAACTGCAGTCAGGGGAAGCCTCTTTTTCCAAGTCTAAGTTTTGCTTCCCTGCCTTGTAACTTGCAACTGAGATTAGGCAAAAGTCATCAGCAAAGCTGAGGTCTCTTATATTTCTACTGCAGACACTTCTAAGCTCAACTGAATAAAGCAGAGCTTGCTACAATCACAGAAAGCAGAAAATAAAAGGCTCTCCCAATGCCTCAGAAGTGTCTTTTTTTCCTATACTGTAGAAGTAGGAAAAAAAAGGAAATAGGATGTAATAACAGGCATTTCTTTAAAATAATGTTTAGCCAAATGGCGACTTCCCTAAATCTAGAAAAGTAATGGTTTGAACAATTTATTGCATGATTGCATGCATTGATTACACTGCATATCTTATGTGTGTCTGAGTAACATTAGGAATTGCTTCTGATGAGGAATGCCACTAAGTTTAATGTCCACTTAGAAGTTTGTTAAGGTTTTAGTGTCATTTTTTCAACTGTTCACAAGTGACTGCATATGCTTGACAATTGACTTTTACAAAACACACCTCTGAATGCAGATGAAATGACTGTCTGATCTTTTAGGTGTATGGATTAGTCCCACACCTCAAAAAAAACCTGAGGTCACCCTGAAGTTGGACTGTGAAGCAGATGGGCTTTAAAACTGTTATATAGATGTATCAGGCATGTTATCTGGTGTCACTGTTGATGCGAATGCCTGTGTTCTCATTTGGCATTTCATGTTCTGTACGTCTTGTGCACACCGTGAATTTTTCATTTTATAAAGATACTGAATACGCACAAAAAGGAGAATAAAATAATGACTTTATTTTCCTTAGGGGATAAACGATACTTTTTCTTGCATAACTTTCCAACCTGTTCAAAACAGCATTTTATTGGATATGCCACAGAACAAAGACATAAAAGCAGGTGAAGGAAGGAAAAAAAATTCCTTTGTGGAAATGTAAATGTGCAAGCATCTGGAGTTTTTCAAAATGCAGAGTTTCAGTTGCGTGCTGACAGATTTGCCTGCATTCACATGGCACTTGTAAACAAATTCATCTTACTCCAGAGAGAAAAGTAGTATGTAAAATAGATCTTGCAAACAGAAAGGCAGGAGGTAGTGAAACACTGTGCTCCAACACCATAGAGAAACTGAGTGTCAAAGGCTAGATAAGAGCAGACAGGCCCAGGAGCTCTAGTTTTGAGCAGATTTCTTTCCTGCAGAAATCTTAGGCATCCCTGTACACTGAATGAAATCTCAGTGGAGTTTTTTTGTTTGTTTTGCCTGTTTGTTTGTGTTTGTTTTGCTACAGAGGTTGAATCGTCCTCAGCAGAAAGACCATACAGTGGTTCCCTCAACAGCTCATACCCTCGATGGTCTGCAGGTGTTCAGAGAACAGAATTTTCGCATCCTGGAACTGGGACACATCTTTCAAAGAAAGGTGACCCTTGGCTAGCATGGAATGAACTATTATCACACTTGTGGCGAAAAATGCAGATTTGACAGTATGATTTTTCTAATTTTATCTCTTGAGAGAAGTGGTTTTCTGAAAAAGGGAACAAGTAAAAATAATCCTTGACTGTGATGTTATAAAATAACTTTTCACTCAATTGACCAATACTTCTTTTTCTTAAATAAAGCAAACATATCTCTGTTCAAAATAAGAAATGCAAAATTTCGTGTTGAACAATATTTTTTGTTTGGCCACACAATATTTTAGCTACCTAGATTAATTTTTCTTATAAATATGTATTGGCGTGCAGTGATATCTTTGAGAAATTGCTTTGTTTATCCAGTTGTATTGTCTAGGCGGGCACGACAGGCAGATACAATTTTTAAGGATCTCCTGGCATGTTGGTGGGAGCCTTTTTCTGCCCACACAATGTCGGCACCTGCTGGCCACCGCGAGCTGGCGGTCCCCAGCGTGGCTCGGGCCGTGCTCTCCCCGCGGTCGGTGACAGCATCCTGCGGTCCCGCGGTCCCGGGGCCCGGGAGCAGCCCCGAAAACTGGCGTTTCCCAGCTCCATCTTGTGGCAAACGAGGGTAGCTCCTTGTCGGAGCAAGCAATTTGTGCCGAGGGAGAGAGGACGTAGGGATGGGGAGGGTTGAAGCAGCGAGCGTTGATGCTCAGAAGCCCCTGAGGAAAAGGTGTTCAAGCGTCAAGTGAGATGGCTTCAGCCTGGGGAAGCCTCTGCTGGATCTCAGAATCCAGCGGGTTTTTGCGGTTTCTTGAAGGTTTCTTTCGAGAAGTTTTCTGGGTACTAGAGCAGCTGTGGCTTTCTCAGAGTAAGAGACCTTCAGCCTGATGCCTTCAGGACAGTTCCCTCTCCTGTCTGAGCAGCCACTCAGGAGCCTCTTCAGGGTGCCCCAGGACTGCTTTTTCTCCTGTCACACAGGTGATTTCACTGTCAACTCTCTGGGCAATGCCACAGGAATCTCTCTCTGCTCATGGCTCTGTGTGCCCAGGTCTCAGGCCCACCATACACCAGTGGGCTCTGCAGAGGTGGCTGCTCCCCCAGAGGCACATTGCCAAATCCCTGCCAGCTGCCCTCTAGCTGTGACAAGGTGGCTAAGGCCTACAGTGATGTGAATTATAAAAAAAAAAATTTCTCCCACAAAAGAATGCCATGAAGAGCCCCAATGTGATGCTCACCTTCTCTGGTATCTCACACACCTGTAGATAAGGGAATAGTCAGAGGGACAGCAGGGGTAAACACAGCACAATGGGGATGATCTGCACCAAACTATCCCTTGCCTTGTCCTTGCTGGTGTTGTGCTGCTTCCCCAGGAGTCCCCGACTTGTCCTCCTTACAGGTCTCATGGGCCACCTCTGCAATATTTGTTGTATGCTTGGTGAACAGGCTCACCTCACATTTGTGCTGACACCTTTGAAAAATGACTTTGATTCTCTCAGTATACTGTTTCAGTGATTCATTCTTTATGTGCATTTACTCAGTGGACGTGAGTGGGGAAATAAGATTGATGCTAAATTTATATGTTAATTTTAATATTGAAGCTATCCTGTATTTGAAGAATAAGATCAATTCTTCAATTTCATTTCTTACGCGATATTGCATATTGTCATTACTGGAAAATAAAATTATTTCTGAATGCATACTATCTAAACTTCAATTTTAGTGGACATTTAACTCCGACACATCATTCTTCTCTCTTCCCTATAAAAACTAACTTAATACAGTATTTAACATTCTCACACTAGTCTGCCACTGGAAGATAACAAAAACAAGCCTTTTTACCCTAAATGGTATTTCGTTAACGTGCTCCCTGCAACATTTCTGCACTGTCACAGATTTCGTGCATGACTCAGTGTTGCATGCATGCTACAGCAGGAATCTTGGTTAATAGTTGTGTCCCTGACCACAGATAAATTTCATTAATTTCTGCATTAGCAGCAGTGCTTGAGAGCCATAGCCACAGCTATTCACCGAACATGCCAGTACAGCAGCCGGACCCTGGGCTGAAGTGAAGGATCCAAAACTTAGATCACCTGCAGGAAGCAGACCATGTAGAGGGTGGATACAGAGAATCACATGCGTAGAAAGATTTGGCCTGTGCAGAGGGAGATGTGCTTCAAAGAGGCCTGCGGCCTGAGACCAGGCTCTCCTGAAGCTGCAACAGAAAGAAAATATTTACAGCAGCTGAGGAGTGTGGCTTGCTACTTTATCGCTTTGCAAGCTCTACATCCTTGCTCTGCCTTAAAACCTGAGGAGGAATTTTCCCTCTCCACGAGATAAAGATAACTGCTATAATGATTTAATTGTTTTTAACTGAAAATTCTCAAAGAGTTTAAGTGCTCTGTAAATAAGACAGTAGAACATAGTGTTTACCAGAGCATGTATGGTAAGATTTTGCTTCTAATTTTTTCCCTCTGAGAGAGAGGCTACGGATTTTCAATGGCTGAACTGTGACTGCCTTCAGCAAGACAGTTCCTCTGAAAACCTCAGGATTATCCTGAGATAGCCCGGAGCAAACAACTGTCATCAAATGGCTAAAAGTTGTGAGATCTAAGGTAAATATTGCTTGGGTTCTTTCTTCCTTCCTCTTCTGAAATTTGTGGACTTCATACAGACCATCTTTCTCCTCTCTAACACCTAGACAAAAGCAGAAGTCTTGTGATAAAATTGTATTAATTTCCCTTTTTTTTTCCCTAAAGGCAGTGAATACATGAGTCAGCAAAATGTTGAGGAACAGTAAGAAAGCAGAATTTAAGATGCAATGAAATATATTCATTCTTCCAGGACTCATGTGGCTCAGGGCGGTGTAGAGGCTCACGAGGAGCTGGTCTCCTGTTCTCTCTGGGGAAGGTGAGCACACTCTGGCACTTTGGCCAGTGGTAGGATCACAGCTTGGGGGCTGTGAGGAGCTATTTACCCCCCTCAGAAGTGGGTAAATGTCATAGGAGAAAGCCAGTGTGAAGTGAGCAGTGTGGCAGCAGCATGATTGGGAAGGTGCTTGCGGTAACTGATGGAAGCTTTCGTGCTTTGTGGCATCCTGCAAAGCTCAAACCCACTTTTGGAAACATTTTTCTTTGTAGCCTAGTCCCTCTGCACATTGCAGATATTCCTTCTTTCCATAGTGAGAATAAACTAGGAAGAGTGAGAGTTGAAATTCACCATATACAGAAAAATATAAAGAAGACACTGAAATACTTGGAAATACAAAGAGACATACTTCTGTGCTGCTCATCAAATCTAGATGTTCTTATCACATAGAAGGGCTAAATGACTCCTGTGACAAGGGATGCAGAAGCAATCCTGACAGGCCATTGTACCTGAGGGAGTGCTGTGATAAAAGTGTTGGTTTCTCTGCCCCTGCATATTAATCTCTTGACTCACTCACTAGGAACAGGCTTCTGGAGGGTGCTCGCAGCTGTTCACATTACACTGCCAGAAGCTTCCCTGGGAACAGGAATCAGTTGGTTCTCATCTTGAAGGTGTCTTTTTCCCTAGTAAAATAAAGACAATGCTTAATGTCTGGTACAGATACATGTTCTATGCATGAAAAAGCAACACATTCTCAGAGAAACATTCCTAAACTACAGGAGGTTATTCTACATGGCTCCGTCCTTACTGCAAAACCCTTTTCAGGAGACTTTAATACCCTTCATAGATTTTACCCAACTCACAGCCCAGTTATTACATTTTAGATTGTGTGGCTTAGTCACTAGTACAGTTATGGTCAGCTACGTGTAAGTTATGAATTTTCCTCCTTGTTCTTTCTCTTGTAATTTATTTTTTTTTCCTAATAGTTTGCAGAGATAAAAACAAAAGGAACATTTGGCCACATGTATTTTCCTTCTTTTATCTCCATTGCCAAATAATTAATTTTCAGGAAAAGGGTGGTATGAGGGAGAAGTTAATTTATTTTGAATTTTTCTCAAAAAAATCCAAAAGTGATAAGTTTTCTAAAGCTCCAAAGGGAAGACAGCATTAGCTCCACTTACCCACACATATCTCCTTCTGCTATTCTCTCCTATGCTGGTGAACACAGTACAGGCATCAATCACCACTGCCCTCTGCAAGCAAATGGGAATTTGGCTGGATTTAGGGTTGCTTTGCAGAACTTCCAAACACATGAGGAGGTAGGGAGAAAGGGAGGGAGGGAAAGGATAATTTCTGACCTTCAATGGCTTCTGGGGAGTGGGTCTTTCCCAGGCCCAAGCCTGAGCTATCAGAGTTTATGCCCACATTGCCTGTTGCCTTGAAAAAGGAACAGAGCAATCTATACCAGAGCCAGGAGCTGAAAGGAGCTGGTCTCCCTGTGCTCATGCCTCCCTCCTCTCCCAGAAAGTTCACCACATGAGGTTTTAGCAGACTTGCATGGTGCATGTATATGAAAAGTTATGACTAATTCCCAGGTGATTCGTTTATTTTCTAACACAGAAAAACTCAAGCAAACATTCTGTTTGTTGAATTATTGTTTGGCATTCATTTATTTCCTGATTTGGCCATCACTGCTCTCTGTTGTTTTAATAGTTTTTAATTTTTTTCTGTTCTCTTGTTCTGGCAATAGGAGAAATAAGAGTGGTGGTGGGTGTGGTGAGAGGAAGTACGATCAATCAGCACCGTCCTGCTTGTAGTGGCTCTACTCTGACTCCTCATCTCCTTTGCAGCACCACTCCTCCAGTGGTTTTGAGCATTTTCTGAAGCCTGAAAGTGCAGTTAGTTACTGTGACCTTGTTTTAATTCATCTGCAGGGGATTAAAATTGCTGCCTGAAAGAACTCAAATTACTATTTTTTTTCACCAGTAGCCCAAATAATCACTGATGCTGAAGAACTGGTGATCACAGTCATTCAGCCTGGGGTTCCCTTCTCCTCCTTAAGTTGGAGAAATACAAGTTCAGGCAAAATGTGAACTGTGTATAGGATACTTGAGAGCTCCTCAGGAAATAGGTTATATTTTCCCCTTCCAAATGTCTAGAATTGCAACTGCGTTTGAATTCATCCCTGAGTTGAAATTAAAGGAGTGAAAGCCCGTTGCAAATGACTGTAACATATATTACTCGGACCGTGTAACACATATTATTAAAACAAATACCTGAAGTAAATGCTGTATTGCACAGCGTGACCTGGACATCAAGAGCATGGTCTTGTCTTCACGTAAAACAAGGCAGTCTGGGTGTATTTCAGCCAAACACTGGGTGGACTTGTAAGGGCTAAGGGGTGGTAACTAATTTGGGACGGGAAGAAAAAAGAGAGCTCGGCTCTGTGACCCAGCCCTCCTTCCCTCTAGCCGACGGCCCCACCTTGTGACAGCGTGGTCACAGCGCGGATGCGGGCCACCAGCCCGCCCCGACGGGTGCACCCCAGCCAGGAATGGCCCTGCTGCTGTGGGGCCTTTTGGCAGAATGGTGTTATGGCCAGATGATGTTATGACCGGATGATGCTGTGGCCGGATGACGTTATGGCTGGGTGGTGATGTTATGGCTGCGTGATGATGTTACGGCCACATGATGTTATGGCCAGGTGAAATTACAGCCAAGTGGTGTTATGGCCAGGTGATGTTATGGCTGGATGATGTTATGTCCAGGTGATGTTATGGCTGGATGACGTTGTGGCCACATGATATTATGGCCACATGACTTTGTGGCTGGATGATGTTATAGCTGGGTGACATTATAATAAAGAGGGATGGGTCTGTCCCTCCCTAATTCTGCATGGCTCTTGCAGCTTGGCCAGGGGTCAGTTCGGGGTCTGCTTTAGGGGTTAGCTCAGTGTGGTGAGGACTGGGTGGGAGGGCAGAGTTCACCAGAACTCCCTCTCCCTTGGATGTATTTTTTCAAACCTGACGGCAAGACTCAGGCCCCATGGCAGGCACTGGCTTCTCTGCACCCTCTGCCCACTCCCAGGCAGCATGGAGCTCCCATGGTGTAGTGGGAGAGCCAACACGTTCCCGTATGCCTTCCATGCATGTGCTTGCACACAAACAGCTTCTCTTAGAACTCCTCTCTCACAAAAGTCAAAGATGTCAGACTGTTTGACTGTGGAAGTGGGGCCAACAAATCAAGGAGGAATGCTTGAGAAAACCTGTCATGGTTTAACCCCAGCTGTCAATTAAGTAGCATGCAGGTGCTTCCTCAGCCTTCCAGATAGGAAGGAGAACCAGGTAAAAAAGTGAACCTTGAGTGTTGAGATAAGAACAGTTCAAAAATTCAAGCTAAACTAAAATAAAATATAGTACTACCACTGCTAACAATAATGTTGGTAAAACCAGTAACAATTGTAATGAGAAGGAGAGGGGGAGAGAGGAATAAAACTGAAGAGAAAAAGTAATGCATGGTACAGTTGCTCACCACCCACTGACCAATACACAGCCTGTCCCCCAGCATTGACCAGCTCCTCCTGGACAACTGCCCCCCATTTATATACTGAGCATGAAGCAGTTCTACAGTATAGAATATGGTCTTGGCCAATTTGGGTCCCCTGTCCCAGCTATGCTCCCTCCCATATTCTTGTGTCCCTGCTTGTTGGCGGAGCATAGGAATCTGAAAAGTCCCTCACTTACGCTAAGCACTACTGAGCAATAACTAAAACATAAGAGTGTTACCATTATTCTCATACTAAATCCAAACCAGAGCACTGTACCAGCTCCTGAGAAGAAAATTAACTCTATCCCAGCTGAAACTAGGACAAAGACATATGACAAACCTTTGGTTCATCTAGTGTATCACAGTTTCAAGATACTTGATATTAACTTTCTCCTTTATTTTTGAGAGACTTATTCTTTTCCTCAGTATGTAACCAAAATTTTACATTTTTTTTGCTGCTAGGCAGCTGAATAATGTCAGTGGGATAAAGTTAATTAGTGTCTGGCCGGTCCAGAGATGTCTGGTGATGTCAATGTATATGTGGATGATGTGTATTTTAACTGAGGCTGTTTGTGCTGGACCACTAGCTGCTATCTTCTTTTTGATATGAAGATGTAAACCTTTTCCCAGTTACCTCTGTCTTGGACATCTCAAGCCTCTTATTTTGCTACTTATTATCTTGATCTCTCTTGGTTATAGTCCATACTAGATTCTTTCAGCGTGCTGTATCAGAAGATAAGCTGTAAGTCTGCCTGGATAGTAGGACTAATGCCAGATACAGCAGCTTGTTTCACATTCTCAAATGACAAACATTTTGTAGTCAAAACAAAGCGCCCGTGGTAATGCCTATTGTATCTACTGGAAGCAAAATTTACCTAGGCTATCTTTCCCTTTATGCTAAACAGCCCCTATCATGTCCATGAAGCAGTCCTCCTGACAGGCTTGAATTTCATCCCCTTTTCCTTAAAAATATCCTAACTGCCTTGCTATTTGACAATCCTAAGGTCTCAATTCTGAATGAGGGACAGGTTGTGTGGGTTCGATTTGCTGGTGGGATGTTTCCTGGTTCGTGAAATACTACTTTTTCTGTTTCGTTTTCTATATTTAGGCAAGGTGACTACTTAGAAAAGCCAGCCTCCCAACCTGCTATTTCTGATAGGACAGCTGAACACTTTAGTATGAAACAGTAAGTCACACCCTCTGTATAAACTAGATTTAATGTTTAGAAATATGTATGTATTAATGCAAGTTTTATAAATCCAGATTAGGCATTGCTCCTCTTTGATGTGGACTTTTGATGAGGTGTGCCTGTGCTCAAATATCATGCTGAATGTTGTTTGTGCAGGAGCAAATGCAGTCATGTTACCCACAAGTTAGAATGCAATTAGGACATTGGGCTTTGGCATATCCAGTGCATTCTGCTGGTAAAAATGAGCCAGCAGGCAAAGGAGAAATTCCCAGTGGAAGATAAGTAGTTACAGATTTGGACTAAAGCTCTCAGAAAAGAAGCAGCCAGGAGGTCCATCATCCTTTCTCCCTCCGAAATTTTAGCATCTAGTGAAGCAGAACGTAAGAAAATTGTGTGTCACTCAGCAATAGAGAGCCCAAAGGAGGCCACCAAGATGATTAGTGATGGAGCACTTCTATGACAAAAACCTGATAGAATTTGGGTTATTCAGCCTGGAAGAGAGAAAGGTGCGGGGTGACCTAATTGATGCCTTCCAGTACCTGAAGGGAGCCTACAGGAAAGATGGAGAGAGACTTTTCACAGGAGTGTGTAGTGCCAGGACAAGGGGGAATGGACTAAAACTGAAAAAAGGTTGTCTTAGATTAGATATTAGGAAAAATTATCTACTGTGAGGGTGATGAAGCAGTGAAACAGGTTACCCAGGGAAGTTGTGGATGTCCTATCCCTGGAAGTGTTCAAGGCCAGGTTTGATGGGGCTCTGGGCAACATTGGCTAGTGAAAATTGTCCCTGTCCATGGCAGAGGGGTTGGAACTACAAGATCTTTAAAATCCCCTTTCAACCCAAACTGTTCTATGATTCTGTGGTTCTATATATTTTACTTTTAGCTATCTCTGTGTCTGGAATACGTGTAGGGATTGGCTTGCCAGGAGGTAGGGAGCTGTGGAAATTGCAGGTCACCAGAATTTCTTATACATCTCTCTCTTGCTAAGCCCTCCACTTCAACAGCATAGGAATTTCCCCATTGCCATTACTTTTCTGCTAATTCCTATTGTAACTCCAGATGCTGGGGGAAAAAAAGGGATTTGTCCTGTTCAGTAACTGTCCTGCAATATGGGAAGAATATACACTGAGACATTTTTCCTGCATTGACGCAATTAATATCAGGCACTTTAACAAATCTTTAGTGCTGGGAGAGAGGGCAGTAATGTCCAGTAATTTTCATCTTATTTACTCTGGCTCTTGTGCTTTATGCTTAGGAATTAGGCGGTACAAGACACTCACAGTGGTCTGCTCTGCCCTCGCTGCCTTTGTGAACCTTTTTTTGTGTGGATGCTCAGGCCACAAGTGTTTTGTGAGAGAGTTTCTGTGGCCAGGCTGGTTGCCTGTCTCCAATGTGAAAGATTTTGGACAGTAGTTAGTTATGTAAATAGATTCATTTTCTAAACTCATATTGGGTTCTTTCTTGGTAGAGTCAACCAGTGCTTTTTTTTTTTTTTTTTTTTTTTTTTTGTTATGGTTAATTTTTTTTGTTNTTTTTTTTTTTTGCGTAGAGATAACTTGCTCTGGTTTGTTTTGAGTTTGAATAGGATCTTCATTTTACTTGATGACTGCTTTGCTTTATGTTTGCATCATTCCGAGGTCTTTGGCTGACCCAGAGACCCATCAAGGGTATATTTAATAAAATAGCATTTCATTACAGTGAAGTGTGTTCACTATGTAACACTTTTCAATGGTGCACATAAAATGAAGACTAAACCAAGGATAGTAATACCTTGGATGTGGCCTCAAGTGAATTTCCTTATGGGCATCACTGTTGAGTGGTGTTTTCTGATTTTCCCATTAACAATAACACTTTCTGGAACACATTCTCTTTCTCATTCAGTAGTGATATTGAGCTAACATACAACACAGAGTGAAGTTTATGTTACCAAAACTCATTCCTTGAGATGAGTGTCAGTAGGTTTATATCATTGTAGGGATTTTGTGGAGAACTCTAGTGTAGATTGTTTTACCACAAGAAGCTTTTCTCAAAATTCTCCTTCATGTTGGCTAAAGTATCTGTGTTCACACAAAATAAATCCCCTCACCTGTGAGTAAAAGACTTTCTTCATAAAACGTGGCCTGTTCTCAAACTGTCTTTCCTGTGCCCTGGTTCCTGACTTGTGATTTCCCAATAATAAAGCTGCTGCTTTATAATGCTCAAGGTACCTCAAAAGGATAGTCCTGTGTTTATGACTGAGCATGGTTTGCATCAGTAAAAGTTCTGATTCCTTGTCATGGGCAACTGAAAATAAAACACCAGAAAATGTAATAAACAGATGTTCTGCTTGCCACAGCAGTTCCCAAGTGCTGCTGTATTTATATCCCAGAACTGTCCCTTTCTTCACATGATCAAGGCTCTTGTTTTATTAGAGATGTGCCAAGGCATAAAGCCCATTTCAGCCTCTTTAGCTGAGTGTGTTACCTTTACATGTGAGAAGCAGGAAATGACTACAGAACACAACATCCTGCAAAGGATTATGATTGGACTTGCCTGCTTTTGCTTTGGCATTGCTTGGAGGCTGCTGTAAAGTTTTAGGATTGCAGTGTGCAAGGTTCAATGCAGAATGCAAATTATTAAGTTTGCACTCCTAATATTAAAGAGCTAAAGGATCATTTGCCCAACTGCAAGAATGGCTTTGCCTGAGGGCAAGCTGTGAGAGTTGGTCATTGCCCCCTGATTTTGATCATTCTTGTCTGATGTACTAAGAGGCGGCAAAGTGATCTGCAGTGCGCAAGTGCCTTGCCACATGCTGATCTGGCTTCTCTGTAACAATAACAAATTGGTCATTTATACCAGCACATCTGGCTTGTCCTTGGTGTGTTATTTATTGCTCCGATGCTGACATGGTCTGAAAGCTGAATGGTAGACAAGCTATGATGACACACGGTATGCTGTAGGATGTGACACAGACCTGAAAACTATCCCTTTAGATGCTGTTGTTTTTTGTTTATTTTGAATTGCTCTAAGCTTTGTAGTTGTGGACAGCAGCACTGTCAACACTCCTTTTATTCACTAAAAAAAAAAAAAATCAGAGGAGTCCTTAGAGAATGTTTGCACCAAAACATGGTTAAAATAATATACTGAAATATTAATATATTGAAAATGTTTTTGCACCCACCAAGATACAGAGTGACTACCTTTCGCTTTCAAGTTAAAGTAGCTTTTCTTTTGACTGCTGTTAAGGCAGTATCAGCAAGATCGTGCCAGTTTCACAAGGTAATTGTAAATATGCTGGTCTCAATAGGCCATATATTCTAATCTGTGGACAATTGAACATAGGTGTTGGAGGTTGG